>JBBPDA010000132.1:24593806-24609883 GCA_037974385.1 Arnoldichthys spilopterus | reverse complement strand
TGGAGGACAGGGCTGTTCATATGGGCTCCTCAGCAGGAGGGAGGGGCTTAAACTTCAACCAGTAAGAGGGGATCAGGACGGGTCAGGCTGGTCCAGATAGCAGAATGGGGCAGGATCACTGGTATCTCAGCGTATTCTCGTATCGAGTTCTACCTCAGGTTTAAACAGTGGTAGGCTTCGTGATGACGTCTAATGGTGTATCGACATCTGCTACCTTTGTTTTGTAACAGTGGTAGAACGTTTCCATAAGTTCTTAACAGTGTATTGACAGGGCGGCATCATTCAATCACCTGTTCTTCTCTTACCACTACTCCCAGACATTTACATTTATTCATTTGGCTGACGCTTTTATCCAAAGCGACTTCCAAGACGTGGAGCAGTGTAGTGGGAACCTCAGTAGTGCCCGAGCCGGGACTTGAACCTGCAACCTTCAGGTCCTTAGCACAATGTCCTAACCACTAGGCCTCCACTGCCCAGTAGACATTTTGGCTTGATTTGCAAGATTGGCTAAGTATAAAACGTCCATACGTTTTACATGCAATGATCTCATCTGTGGTGCTATGCTTGATGAGATATTTGATCTTTTACTGTCATTTTACAGGGGACATTCTTATCCATAAAATAAGATTCATAAATACATCTCCCAAATTTTTTGTCTTCAAGAAAGAGCTTTCTCAGTTCTTCAGGGCCTTGAACGTCATGAAAGGAAATCCTGCGATGAAACTTACATCACAAACTGCAAAGGATCTGGAATTATTGCACAACCCCTAGGGGGCCCTCTAACCCCCTTATTATTATTAATTTTGTATGTATATGTGTTGTTTACATGTTAATCGTGCTTATTTGACTTTCTTCCCCTTTTTGTGTGCTCAGGATGTTCATGGAGTCTTCGTTTTGTTGCCTTATTTGCTTGTATATAGAGTTTAAATAAAGTTTGGGGGGAAAAACAGCCGCATTTTGCACTTGACTACGATATTGATATTTGAGTGTGCAAATCCATTCTAGAACATAGACGTCTGGCATCGTAGGTGTCATATTGATCCGCACGACTCTAATGAACATTGTATATCCAGATGTATTATCTGTCCCCATTTAGAAGAGGGGAGACTCTTGAAGCACGCAGATCTCTGGGGGTTTGAGTAGCATTATAACCACCTATTCTCCAAACGGCGTAAAGCTGGAGCCAGTCCTAGCTGACTGGAGGCCCAAGGCAGAGTTCACCCAGGACAGGAGGCCAAACCATTGCGCAGTAGAAGTATATGTGCTTGTAAAACCTGTAATCAAGTGAGTAAAGTCATCATTTAGCCCAATCTTCCCTCCAACCTGGCGATATTTCACGCTCGCATCTCCCTGTATGTTAGCTAACAGAGACGCTAGCTGCCGGTTAGCCAACAGCTAAATGTTTATTTAGACTTTCATAACCAAGCATAGCTTCTGCTGACAGAGGAGGTGTCTGATAGTGCTCCGAGATACGGGAGTGCTCGGTGTTCACGCCACCCGTTTACACCTCGAGATCATGGAGACGTTCGAGGTTCCACGAACGAACCAACGCTGGGGTGATTACAGCGGAGCAGCGACCCCTGGTGGTCACAAACTGTGAGTACTTGCACTTTGCCCATCACAAGCCATAATAACAGGCCGGCATGGAGTCCTAACAGGCCTACAACGTTTATAAAGCCAGTTCTGTGCAGTGACGTGGTTTTCTGGTATGTTGAGTATTCTGAAGAGACCAGAGTCTGGCCAAGACCGGGGGACGCTGTCCGTTGTTTTTGCCTTTCCTCTTTCTTTACAGAGATTAATTTGATGTTCTAAAGTGCACCAGTCTTCCCTTCAGTGGGAGTTCCCTTTTAGGGTCCTGCTATATGTGAACTGGACTGAGTTTGCCATTCTCCTCGTTGACCTGAATGTAGCTGTGTCTATGCTGTGGTTTGTTGCTGCAGCTTCAGCTTCAGCAATACATTCACAAGAGAATAAGAAACAATGGACGTGTTTCCTATTCCTCCCAGTTCTGTTGCAGGTTCAGCTGCTTATAAGCCGTTTTAAAATCCTGTTCGCCTTATTTGGTTGGAGCCATACCCAGGGGCCCAGGTTCAGTTGGCGGCGGTTCGTGTTGTTTGTATACACTTTAAGCTGATGGGATACACTGCTAGAAGAGCTGAGCTGTGCTTCCACACTCCAAGACCTTGAGTTCCCCCCTTAGACTGAGCTTTACAGAGGCTCGGCTTCCATATTTCTCTGGACAGTGAAGTGAGGCAGGACAGAATTATTTCACGCTTTACTCAGTGAAAGCAGATTTTTACAGGTCTGATTTGGTCTGAAACATTCATTTATAGTAAAAAAAAAAAGTTTTTGTTTGTTCGACCAAACGATGAGTCGGACCAATTCTGAATTTAGTCGAGTGATGCAGTATTTTCGGGGGCTTTGAGGTAATGGAATGCAATTCAGTTCAAATGAGATGAGCACAATTTTTAATGTGTAGAACTGATAACAGGTTTGAGTCCGAATCCTTTTGGTTCGACCGGTCAGAGGTGCTGAGGTCAAGAAAGTGCTTATCGACACTGTAGTCCCTCCTACTCAACACTGCCCCTCCTACTGCACACTCAGCTTTGTCATCCTTAAGCTAGATGCTGAATTTTAATAACGAGCTGCTTTGCATTGAATATTACTGTCTCCATGGTATTGGTCGGTTTGGTTTTGGGGGTTTTCTGTTATGTGAAGTGGTTTAAAACTGTAGAACCGATTGGACTCATTGATTTTATAATCGTTCAGTCTCACTGTGGAGATGTTTTACAAACCTAGTCTAGATTAATAGGAATATTAACAGATATTGTTCAATAGAAATTCCTTACTTCAGCTTTTGCTCATATCGGATCCTGTCTTCATGATGATTTGTGTGTGACCCGTATCTGCCATTACCACATGCCTGAAAGGACACGCCTCCTCATTAGACACTAGATGAAGACGACAATGATCTTTACATTCACGGTGGGGGGAGGGGAGGGGGGGGCAGGGGTTTGATGTACACCCACTTCAGGATCACACATGAACGTGGCTCAGTTCTGCTTTGAAAAGATCTGATTTTACTGTTTACACAGCTCTGAGAAATTGGACCGGTCACATGTCCGTGAAAAAAAATCGGTGAACATAATCCTCATTAAACTTGTGTAGAGATCAGGTTTTAGTAAGAAATAGAAGAACAGACAAAAAAAAACAATTTTACAGGAGTTAAGGGACAGATAAAAGATGGGGGAGCCATTACAGAAGAAAAGTGTCCGTTTGTGACGTATCCTCCGGGAGAAAGGGATGACTGAAGATTTTGGAAACTAGATAAGGAAAAATACAAGAGGTTCCTTCTGCGAAACCAAAATCTAACTGCTATTCTCTGGGAAATCTGCAGCTTCAGTTCATGACAAACACTTCTGGACCAATGGCTGCACCAACAGAACAAATATTGGTGCCATTTCATCTAGACAGGTCCTTACGAGAACTCTGCCATGCTGGGGTGGACAAAATAATGGAAACCCCACAAGAAATACTCATAATTGTGACCTTTGTGGATTAGCAGCAGGAGTGTCAATCTCTGGTCCTGGAGGCCGGTGTCCAGCACTACTTCATCCCCTCCTCAAACACTCACTAAACCTGGCACTTAGCAGGTGAGTTGAATCAGGTGTGTTTGAGCAGGGAAATCGCCACACTGTGCTGGACACCACTGGTTTACAGTTACCGATTGCACTCCATCTGGTGCAGTAATCAGTAATCTGCCCCCATACTCTGTCCAACACTGGAGGGAGCTCCACAGGATCACTGCTGACCATTATTTTGGGTGGTGGACCGTTCCCAGCACAACAGGGATGGTGTCATGTTGTATGTGTGTGGCTGTGGTGTATGTCTATCAGTGTTTCTGGTGTTTCTGCACACCTTTGGACTGATCTACCAAGCAAACATACCCAGCCAACAGTGGCCCCATGATGCTGATGACCACTGATGAAAGGCTGGATGAAGAGTGGCAACTATTTTTGGGGAAAAGTGTTCTTGTTTTTAACTATACTACACCAACAAGCAAAGTGTCTCTGTATACAGTGTTTAAACCCCAACAACACTGACCTACACAGCACAGCCACTGCTGTACCGAGAATGAAGACTCTGCATTTAAACCATCACACGTGCACACATGGAGCAGTGGGCAACTACCAACAGTACCTTACTTAAGGGAACCTCAGTGGTGCCCAGGGACTCAAACCTGCGACCTTCTGTTAATAAGGGTGATGTCCCAAACACTAGGCCTCCACTGCCCATAATGGACCACTACCCTATAGAATAGTATCTAGAGCACTATACTATAGTATCTGGTCAGCGATGGTCCTATGGTTTGCTTTTGCCACTGATGGATGGGGTTGATGGGAATAGAAAAGCTGCATTGATGCCGTGTAAACCTACAACGTGCACCTATATGGTAGGTGTTTGTGATGAAAGTGATATTCTTGTGGTTTGGGACTTGCCCATGTGATCAGAGGGTTGCAGGTTCAAGTCCCAACCCAGGTACGACTGAGGAACCCTTGAGCAAGGTACCGTCCTGCTACACTGCTCCCCAGGTGCTGTTTATCGCTTTCCACTGCTCCACATGTGGATGGGTTAAATGCAGAAGTCACATTTTGTTGATGTGGTGTGTTCACAATGACTAAGTCACTTCCACTAAATAGGCCAGTGAGTGTGAGTTTTTCCTGTGGTGTTTCCATTATTTTGTGCACCCCTTTTATAACTGGTAAATTGGCTTCTATTGTATTTTTCAACGTCTGTACTGGGAAACACAACTGGTCCTGGATCAGAGCACCAGTATCAGAATCAGGGTGCGTCTAGTGTTTTCGAGTGAGCGTTACTTTGACATTTTTGACTACAGAAGGGGGGGGGCTCTACTCTCCCTACTGCAGGATGGTAGTGAGCTTCTCGTCGTAGTACTCGTAGTTGTCCTGACAGTCCTCCCATGGCGTAAAATTCTCTTCCTCGTTCTCTACGAAAGTGGACCAAACGTAGGTGAAGTCCACGGGCCTCATCATCCTCAGTTTGCACCCCGCCTGTGCCAGGGCCTTCAGCCCCGCCTGCACCTCGGGCTCCTCCCACAGGAAGAGGCGAGAGCAGTGGACGTTGAGGCGCAGCGTCTTGCGGACTCTCAGTATCTCCGTTAGCTTGGCCGCACACGCTGAGCAGGGACTGGACGACGTGTACCAGGTGACCGTGTAGCGCAGTGATTTGTCATACTGGGGCAGCACCTGTTGGAAGAATTCCTCCTCAGCATGACCGCCCGCGTGCTCGTCCTCTAGATAACCACGGAGGCCGTCGGGTTCTCCCGTGCTTCCCTGTATATCCACCTGGTAGCACAGGAACGTCTTGTTTCGGCCAGAGGAGTACTCCACGTTTTTGAACTGGAACTTGAAGAAGGAGGGGTTGAGCCGATCTCTGTGAAGGGACAGACAGTGATGGCAATGGAAGACCCCAGTGCAGTCTTACTAGACTCGGTCTACACCAGAGGGGGGCGGCTTTGGCCCTGGAGGTCCGGAGTCTTACGTGCTTTGGGGATTTTCTCACTCGGACACGCCATATTCATCGGACTAGTTCATTACTAAGTTTAGCAGCTGTGACGCATCACCCAGCTGTGTTGGTCTGTGGGCCTCCAAGACCGAAGTTACCCATCCTTGGTCTTATAAGTCAACGTTTCAGTAGAAGCACAATCCTTACAAAACATTCTTTGATGCTTTAATGGGTATGAAATAAAGCGGCATATCTACAACAATAGAATTATATCACAGGCATGTCATAACACAAGGTTACTACAGGCGAGGGCATGGGCCCCTGAAACATTCTATGCTAACTTCTCTACCAATCACTCCCAAACTACTTATACCATGGCCATTATGTACTGTAATAAACAACATGTTAAAAAAACGTTCCTAAATACGAGTACTGCAGGTGAATCTGCTGAATGAGTGATCAGGAAACCTTGATATTGTTCCTCAGTTCTTAAAAAACCCAACAAAAGACTTGTAACTATATAGTCCTTACCCTACGATGATCTCAAAGGGAGGCAGCTCTATAGGTTCAAACTGGAATTCTCCATCCTCAGTGCCCCCCTGTGCCCCTTTAGCCGTCTCCCCGTTTCCCTTCGCCTTCTCATCTTCTGCCTTTGGCTTTTCTGCCTCATTCTCTGGCTTCTTTTTTATCTTCTCGTTCTTCCCTTTCTCTTTCTCCTTCTCGGCCTTGCTCTCCACTTTGTTCTCCTTCTCCTTCTCGGCCTTGCTCTCCACTTTGTTCTCCTTCTCGCCCTTGTTCTCCACTTTCTTTTCTTTCCTCTTCACCATGCCCACTCTGCCAGTGGCCTTTCTATCTGCCATGACTGAGCCAAGTTCTGAGCTGTGCTTGCCGAAGATCACAGCAGTGTGGGTCAGAGGATCGGACCCTGGGCGTGTGATTGTGGAGATGATCCCCGGGAGAATATGGAGCGGGTTGGTCAGAGAATGCTGCTGGGAGATAGCGGGGCAGCTGCTCTCTCCTGTTTCCAGGCTATAAAAAGATCCAAGGATAATACAGGGTTGGGGGGGGGGGGGTCATCTGCATATATTCTGATATTTTAGACCCGTTACATCAATGAGACGCCGGTGACCTGATTTCTGTTGACCGGTGTCATTCTCTACCCTTTCCTTGTTTTTTTCACTTCAAATTCAGAAAGAGCGAGCCCTCCGTGATAGACCCTCACCTTGGTAGAGCTAGGTATTTGACCCCCACCCTCACCCCCACCCCCACCACTCGTCTGGTTATTAAAGCTGTCTACACACCAACAACAGGCGGTTTATTAATAACCGCTTTTTTGGCAGGGGAGGCCAGCGTGAGTCATTCTCTTCAGATGCTGCCACAGAGCGGCTCAAGGCCATAATGCCCTCACATCACAAGGCCAGCTAAAGGTCACCGCAGCCACTGCAAGCTCCCTGGGCCCAGGAGAAATCAGATACGCATGATTAAAATGCACATTTACTCCTGTAATAGATGCACACAGATGGACGTGTTTCTTGACAGACGTTTGTAGATGGTGAATATCTGACATTTCTTCTGAAGCTGAGCTCTGTTGTGGCCTGTGGTCCAAGATTATGGAATAGTGCACCTCCTGATGTTTGGGCGTCTCCCAACACCCCGTCTGTTAAATCAAGACTTACACATATCTTTATTCCAGGGCTTTTGATGCCTGTTTCTTCTTGGGTTTTTTTTATTAAATTGTACCTTATTTTCTGTTTGAGTTTGTGCGTATTGCTTTGTGCAGCACGTTTAGTGTGTTTACTTACTTTACTTAAGCTTGGCCTTGAACGTGAACCTGCATCCCATCCAATTAGAGTGGCTTTTCTGTGGACACCGTAGAAGCTGTGTGCCTTCAGAAATTTAGAGTAATTAGAGACTCCGTCTCACCCCAGCAGAGGTCAGCAGGTTTCATCGAGGTGAATACTGTACACAAACGTCGGATAAACATCGCAGCTCAGGTCACAGTGCGCATGGCACAGTGTTGGTTCATCGTGGAACTTCATACCACAGTGTTAATGTGAGATGATCCCCCGCTGTGCAGCAACTGCAACTGTGACAGAGCCGCTGATGTTTGGCTGATCTGTTGGAGCTTTTGGTAACTTGTAGCCTGGGGACATTTGCTCAGCATCGTCTGACCCACGTGCATTCAGATTCAGGTTGTAGATAAACCGCTCCATCACAACACTTGTGCAGAGAAAACCACGTATCTCCATTTTTTAAGCAGCTGGCCTTCCTGTTGTGTGACATCTCGTGATGAACAAACCAATCAGAAATGCTCTAGAATCACTTGATCTAAAATGTTCTTCCATCAACTTACATTAGAAGTGAGGAACGTTTTTGCTTCGGCTGTGAACTTACAGTTTTGGAGATACTTGTTTTTTCTTGGATGATATGTTAGGTCCTATACACATCATATTATTGAGATGAGCTTAGATCTGTATTCTGACCCACAGAGACATTTCATATATAGCGAGGCTGGGACACCACTTACTACAGCCCAGACACACAGATCAGCCATAACATTAGCACCACTGACCGAGTGAAAGTGAGTAACATTGACTCATTATTTCAATACAATGGCATCTGTGGGTGGGACATATATTAGGCAGCAAGTGAACAGTCAGTTCTTGAAGTCAATGAAGAAATTTTAAAAAATGGACAAAATTTCCATTTGCAGAAACATACAAATTATTCTCCTCAGCTCTGGAACGACTGAACAGGGTTCATTAAAGCAAAGGTGATGCAACACAATGGTGAACAGGCCTCCGTCGCAACTTTTGTCGATTGTGTCGCAGAATCAAATTCTAAACTTATGTATATTTACAAAATAGAATTGGTCAGTAAAACTACTCAAATGTTTTCTTCTTATTTTTATCAGTTCAAGGTTAAAACAAGAAGCCGATGAGCCGGAAACAGGAAAACCGGGCAAGCGTGAGGATCTGAGCCACTTTGACGAGTGATGTTCTAGAGTCAGAGCGTCTCTAGAGCAGCAGGTCTTGTGGAGGGTTCCAGGTGTACAGTAGTTAGTACCTACCAACACTGACCCAACTGGTGAATCTGTAATAGGGTCATGGGCACACTGGTTGCATGTTGGGAGTCTGGTCTGAAGCCACAAAAGAGCTACTGTAGCACCTAAAGTGATGCTGAGTCTGATAGAAAGGAGTCAGAACACACAGTGCACCACTGGTCTGAGTGGGGCCTACACAACATAAGGCGTTATGGCTGTAGAGCAGTGACCACATCCAACACCTGTGCATCTTGTGGCCTTTACGTCGGATTTCACTGAGCATGATATTACAGAACACTGTGTACTGCATTCCTCGTCCTGGGGCGACACGTTGACGGATCGTTCCTTTGGGCTGCGATGAAAATGGCCTGTCTGCACTCAGCGACCGGCCTGGTAATTACCTCGGAGAGGAATTACTCAGCAGAGGGAGGGGAAATTGAAATTGAAGCGCTGTTGCTGCTACTAAATATTCATTGCATCTGCACTGCACCACTGCCACCACACCCCCCTCTCATAACAGTATGAAATTGCATTTACAGATGTGTAGGTGCTTTATGTAAATATCTAGCCCCGATGTGCAAAAAAAAAAAAAAAAAGCTCGTTAGAAGCTATTACACATGCACAGCCCGACATGTAGAAGCAAGCACGGCTGTGTGGCACGTCTGATTATCTTCCCCACCTTCCGACACGTGAAATCGGCGCCGACGCTTCCGCCTTATCAAAATGGTAATCGGGCTGGTTGCTATGGGATTCCGCCATGTTGTGACAAAAGAGAGGAAAACGCTGGTGTTTCCTGGCCTCTTTCTATTTACACGCCGACTGCCAAACAATACATTACAGGCCTCCGTTCCCTTCATGCTTTAATGCTCCTGCTGTTCAGCCGCGCCAGCTGGAGACTCTCTTCAATTCCCTACAGGGACCAAATGTAATTATTTCCAATTACCCGGCCTGCCTGCAGCGTTCCGGTAGGCTGGGTCTGAAAGCCTAGAACAAACAGGGAAAACACTTATCTGGAATATCGTCGCTCGCTCCGATCTCCTTCGTGTCTACAAAGGTCACATCAGCAGGGATGTGCCCACAGTTTTGTTCCACTTTGCCCGGAAGCACCAGCACAGACAAAAAGATTTTTGTTGACAGCGTCCGGCCCCTTGGTCAGGATAAGAGAATGCGCTTTGGGTGTGAACGTCTCCGTTATTTATTTGAATATCATACCATTGAGGTGAAGAGCAAGTAGAAAGAACATGAGAGCGAGATAATATGTGTAAAACATGCCACAGAACCGAACGAAGAAAAGTATCAGCTAATACAACAAAAATCTAATCTACGTCGTAATTAATGTGTAATTATATGCATCTATAAATATATTTAGTGTGTGTGTGTGTGTGTGTGTATACCCAGACACAAAGACATTTTGATGTTCCTTTGGGTAATTCTACAGTTTGTATTCTCCGATGTCACAGGCACAAGCTGCTTTGGGATTTGAGGCATCCTTCAGTTGACGAAATCCCAGGTTCTATAAAGCTATCGTCAGTAACCGGTGAAGACGCCCTTCCCTTTCATTAGGACCACAGTAAACTGAAATTGGCCTTTAAGTAAATCAGGGTGTCTAAGTTCTTTGGAAGAGGTCGGCAGCGTTCTGGCCTTAAGGTTTTGCCCACCAGGCTGAATATCCTTTCCACTGTTGTGGTCGTGGCTGGCACTGTAAACACCTTCTTGGCCACTTGTGAAAGCAGAGGGAAGTCAATGGACTTGCGCTTCCAGTACTGCAGTGGGTCCTCGTCCGTAGGCTCCTCGAGCAGATAAGCGGACAGTTCCTGCTCCATGCTCTTGGCCTGGGTGGTGGGCCTTTGCTTTATGAAGGAGAAGAGCCTGCTGCGTTTTGATGGCGACGGCTGAGCGTCCGAGCTGGGCTCCGGGGAACTCACTGCCTGGGTGTGCTTCCCCACCTCCTCCAGAAGAACCTGCTTGTGCCAGTCACGGTCGCTGCTCCAGGAAAGCTTGAACTGCGGGTCCAGAGTGGTTGCCGTCACATACAGGGGGTCTTCCAGAATACCCGCTAGTCTCCGGTCCAGCGCCTGAGACAATCCCGTCACAATCCCTGCACACTGGTGAGCTACGACCTCCGCCAGGTGCTTACGAAGGCCCAGCACACTGGGGAGGGCAAGGCTGATGGACACATGCTTGTCTCCCTTGACCATATCCGTGGCCTCCTCAAAAGGCTCCAAGACCTCGACCAGCTCCCGCAGCATGGCCTTCTCCACGTTGTTGAGCGCCAGGTCGTTTCTGTCCACTATGTCCTCCAAAAAATCCACCGACTCCAGCATCTGTCGCACTGTCTTAAGCTGGCCGTTCCAGTGCCGGTCCGAGGCCGACGGGCCTTGCCCATTTCCAGGGCCGAACACCTGAGCAAGCTTTTCCGAAGTCACTGTGGCAATGATGTAGTTGTAGAAGCAAGCTGCTTTGGTGAGAGTGATGGACAACTGAGGGGAGGAACGGATTCCTTCTCGAACGCACTGACCCAGAGAGCGCGCGAAACAGTCGATCCTACACCGAGCCAGGAACTGGTTCACAGAGTGGTCTTCATCTGCCCCACCAACCGCTTCTTTACCTGCTCCAGAGCCAGTCTCTTCATCACTGCTATCTTCCTCTTCCTCGTCGTCCACCTCCCCATTGCCGTGGAGGAAGAAACCAGGCAGGCGGAAGGCGGACCGGCATTCGCACGGGGAGGGGTCGAGAACAACGCGGAACACCTTACCTGAGATGCCGTTAGCGTGGGAGATCTCGTCGAAGTCGGTGAGCATGCGCTGAGTGTCGATTTGATTTGACAGAGGTAAACACGCCAACAGGGCCGATTTGATCTGCCAGTCCGTGGTTATGAAATGGCACGTCACTCCCATGTAGCCGGAACCGGTACTGAGAGACACGGCGTTGCTCCTCCACACGTCCAGGGTCACACTGCAGGACTCTGCCGCTGACAGAGCCAGCTTGGTGGCCACCTGTACTTGGTAGGCGTAGGCCGGAAGCAGCTGCTGCTGTATGTAGTGGCACGTTTCTGGCACGTAACGGGGCTCGAGGAGCTGAAGGAGCTCGCGGAAGCCCTCGTTCTCCACGATCTGCACGGGCTGCAGGTCTCGGATGATCATCTTAGCGATGGTTTCTGAAATGAGGGACTGTCGCGGATCGCTGCGGTCAAATTTGCCCGTGCCCGCACCGCTCTGAGTGGCTGTCCGGCTGGGCTCTCTCACTGGCGCGTAGCTCTGCACCGTCCCGGAGGCGTACGCCTCTCGCTTCACGTCTTTCTTCCTCAGAAACTCATCGTACATTGCTTGGTGTTTACGCTGGTGGGAAAGAAGATAATGGCAGATGATTAGGAACATCCACAAGCTCCGGTCATCGCTCCCTGCTCTGTTCGTTCTTACATGTACAGTACCGTGCTAATGTCTTAGACACTTCAGGAAATTGTTTAAAGCTGTATCTGCAGTGTTTTCTCTCTCAAAAAACACTAATATTACAATAAACACTAATAACCTCAATACAGTGATGTTTGTGTTGGTGTTGGCTTGGCCATTCCCAGTTCTCCCCTAGTGGACGCCCAGTGTTACTGCAGCTCCTGCTGCTTTGGGCTCCATCAGTCCTTCATTAGATGAAACCAGGAGCTGATGGAGCTTCACACACGTCCCTGCAGCGACTGGAGACACGGAGGAGAAACCTGGAGCCGAACCTGTGTCTTCTACCAGCTCACACACCATCAGCTACTGTTCACACACAGCAGTTTCACTGCACTGGTTGTTGCTGCACAGCTGCCAAAGACTTTTGCACAGTACTCTGTGTGTGAACGAAGGTCTTGCCGAGTTACCAAAGGACGGGATCTACCAAGTTATTAACATTTTCATTAGTAATTCTACTACATTAATAAAAATAGCAATAATTATAATAAAAAACTTTATTTGTAAAACACCTTCCATATGTGAAATGCAGCACAGAAGCTCAGCGGCAAATACATTTCAAAATTAAACAAAAAAGTAAATAAACAATGAGCATAAAATTGCTAAATTAACTGTTAAATAAACTGAGGAAGTGTAAAATAGTGTAATAAATAAAAACAATAACAAATGCATCATTGCATCCCTGTAAAATACACACAGGAAGAAGTGGCATCAGTGGACTCCTACTCTTACCCAGCACTACGAGGAGAGAGAGAGAGAGCACATCAGCTCTGCACTGGCTTTCTGTCACATTCGGGATTGGGTAGAAGCTCCTCCCCCTTATATACTAAGCCCTAAATCAGCTGAAGGACTGAGCTGCATCGTCAACTGTCTTGTTAACTCTCTGCCTCTTCAGACGATTTGGGGCTTTGCATATAAGGGGGAGGAGCTTCAGCTCAATCCTGAATTGATGTGAGCCATAAAAATCGATGTGTGTGTTCACTCCACAGTTAATTCTCCTTCACTTCACTGTGAGCAGTGTTTTGTACTGAGTAGCTGCTCCTGCTCATGACCACACTGCTGCACCGATCCAATGCTTTCAGCCCAGATACCAACACCTGGGTAAGGGTTGATACTGAGCACCAATCCCACACCAGGGTTTAATAAATAAGCTGTATGTGGAAGTGAAGTGAGAGTCATTGTGAACAGACCCCATCACACACAGTGTCTGAAAGCGTCTTTAGGTTTTGTTCCAAACGAAATCAGATTTTTTTCACAGAGTGACAATGAAACTGTCTGAGCTCAGGCATGCAGGGACAGTGGTGGTGCAGTGGTGCGAGAGTGGATGTGACCTGAAGGTCCCCAGTTCAAATCTCAGACTGGTGCAACAACCACCGAGGTGCAAGGTACCGTCCCCAAGCACTGCTCCTATGCGTGGTGTGTTCACAATGACAGATTAAGTCCCACTTAAGTCTTGCGACTGGGATCACTTTTTATTTAAAGCAAAATGTAACAAACACATATAAACAGATTCACATTAAAAACATTTTAAAAAATCATAACGATAATCATGCACCAGCAACTTGGTGAAAAAATCTTAAAAATAAATAATTCATTATTTTATAAATTATTATTTTTCGATTCGTCGATTTATTCTTCGTTTGCTCTTCCCGTAAAGAACTTTGCGCTGCCTTCAGATGTATGAAAGGTGCTGTAAAGATAAAATCATCATCATTATTATTATTACTATTATTATTATTGAGGTGGAGTCGAGTGCATGTACTGGACTCTTCTCACATACATAGAAATGTACTGACTGATTTTTTATTATTAAAATGATAATCGTGCACCAGCAACTTTGTAAAAGAATCTTTAAAATTAACATTATTATTATTATTATCATCATTATTAACATCATTATTATTATTGTTATTATTATTTACATTTTTTCGTTATTATTATTATTATTATTATCATCATTATCGTTATTATCATTATTATTATCATCATTATCGTTTATTATTATTATCATTATTATTATTATAATTATTGATGCGGAGTCGATTAAAGATCAATATAAACACATAAACGTATGAACCGAATCATTTATTCAGCTCATTGTTACCGAAGCCCGATTCAGCAGTTTGAGTCAGTATCGAACCGATTCGCGATACCGGTACCGGATCAGCGAGTCCCCCGGGCAAACGGCCGAGCTGCGTCAGTGACCCCGCGCCTTCGCCGCTCCGCCGCTCCGCTTTACACACCACGGGTTCTGTTGCCCGCATTTACCTTCAGATGCGTAACGAAGTTGGACGTGACGGTGCGCTTGGCCTGTATCCGCGTCCCGCACGCTTTGCAGTTCGACTCGATCTTCCCGTTCTCGCCCTCGAACACGATGTGGAAGTAGTCCAGGATGGAGACGCGGGAGCCGGACGCCATCGGTGCCTCTCGGGCGCTGCGCGCGGTGGGCGACGCGCGACCCACCCCTCGCTTCTCCTCGGGCGGCTCCGCGGTCTACGGGCTCGGGCTCGTTACGCCGATGGCGCGCGCGATAACGGGGGCGCTCGCCGACCGCATCCTCCTGCGCACTGTGATACGCAGCATCCGGAGGGCCGTGCGCGCGCGTGCGCGTGTATGTGTGTGTGTGCACGCTACCGGCCTCCGAACGCGCGACATACAGGCAAAAAAAAAAGACAATGTGGTGGTGGCGATTCCGCTCGCGCGCGCCCGCCTGCCCCCGCCCCCACCAACTGTAAACAGCTCGCGCTCCGGACTCCAGGAAGTAGACGGCGAAGGGGAGGGGGGGGGCTCCCGTGCACTACTGGATGCAACAATATGGATGATGATGATGATGATGTTGATGTTGATGATGATGATGTTGTTGTTCTCAGGACGGGTCGCGCGTTACTGGGGCTAATCGTCAGTGAGAGAGAGAGAGAGAGAGAGAGAGTGAGTGTGTGTCTGTGTGTGTGTGAGGGGTCAGTTTGCGCTCGGGTCCCGTCAGACTGACGTCGTCATGAGTCACTGGCGTTTACAGCGGCGTAGCTAACTCAGCTAACACGCTAACTCGGCTAACCCGCTAACTTGGCTAACTCAGCTAACCCGCTAACTTGGCTAACTCAGCTAACCGGCTAACTTGGCTAACCGGCTAACTTGGCTAACTCAGCTAACCCGGCTAACGCGCTAACTCGGCTAACCCGGCTAACGCGCTAACTCGGCTAACCCGCTAGCCGCTGCGCTCCTACAGGGGGGGGCTGCTTGCGAGATCAAACGACGGCACGACACAGTCAGTTATGGGTTCGGAGCCTGCGCTGGGCTTTCTTGCTGCTCACATGCGTGAGAGACGCGATCGAGGCCGGACTCTAGGCGGACCGCGGCAGGGGCTAACAGGCTAATGGGGTTAGCAGGCTAACTGTAAACAAACACTAGCCGCAAACGGAAGCGCAGCGAAGGAAGAAAACACAGCCCCCCCCCACCCCGCCCCCCGGGGCAGACTCACGTCCAGGTGCTTCTTCAGGTTCGAGCAGGACGTTTTCGGCGTGGACAGCACGTTCCTGGTGGGCAGACACAGGTTGCACTGGACGTAGATGTTGTTCCCGCGCTCCTCGTGCACGGTGAAGTGCCGCCTGAAGCGCCACGCGAAGAAGCCGACCTTCCCCTTCCGCCCCGCCGGGGCCGAGCGCGCGTCCATCGGGGGCGAGCGACGAGCAGCGCCGGGCGAAAGTTTCACAGGCGCTCGGTCGGCGACGCACGCGCACACACACACACACGGCTGTAAGTTGATCTGTGGGCTCCGGTGCGCCCCCTGGTGGACGTTCTTCACAGAGTCGCCCACACTCACTTTATATTGCACCTGGATGTGTGTGTGTATTATATATATTATAATATCAGGAATATGTCTATCATGTCATTATTAAGGTATAGTTTTCTACATTCTGTACAGTTATTTGTATTCTTTTGTATTATGTCTGTTTACATTTGTATGTATATTGTGGCTACTGGTACAAAAAAATTCCATCGGGATCAATAAAGTCTCTGTCTGTCTCCCTCTGTCTGTCTATCTATCTATCTATCTATTATATT
>JBBPDA010000132.1:24517965-24534319 GCA_037974385.1 Arnoldichthys spilopterus | reverse complement strand
TTTACTGTACTAACACTGTAGCTCTACTTTACTGTAGTAACACTGCAGCTCTACATTACTGTACTAACACTGTAGCTTTACTTTACTGTAGTAACACTGTAGCTCTACTTTACTGTAGTAACACTGTAGCTCTACTTTACGGTACTAACACTGTAGCTCTACTTTACTGTAGTAACACTGTAGCTCTACTTTACTGTAGTAACACTGTAGCTCTACATTACTGTAGTAACACTGTAGCTCTACTTTAGGGGGACACAGACTCCCACACACAATCATAGGGGCAGAGAAGTCCCTAACACACACACAGGTTTTTGTTCAGGACTGACTATGTGATGTTAAAGTGTAAGAGTGTTCAGTCGTCTCATCTTTACCCGAGGGCGGGCCATTAGCCTTCTGTGCTAAGCTAATGCTAAGCTAATGCTAAATTCGCCGCCTCTCTCTCCGTCAGAGGCGCTGGAGGGGGATTGATCCCCCGCCGTTTATTTATCCGGTGTGTATGACTGTGTGTGTGTGGTGGAGCGACGTGTGTGCGGGTCTGTTAGACGGGCTCAGTGAGTCCCGCCTCGGCCGCAGTCGGAGCAGGAGCCGCTGTCAGAAAACAACAACACACACACACACAAAGCGGCAGAAGGAGCTTCAGCGCTCCGGCGGTCACACCGCACAGCTGCCCTCAGACACACACACACACTCTAACGGGACTCAGCCCTGTTTTCCACCCCGGGAGGAAGGGCAGGGGAGGGTGCAGAGGGGAGCGAAGCGTGGTTAATGCGCTGAACCGCTGTGTGTGAGTGAGTCCCGGTGGCTGGATCGCTCCTCAAAACAGGAAGCGTCTCCCACATGAGCGCAGCCGCCCGGACTCTCCAGCTGTTCGGGGCGTTAGCGAGCTTTCCGCGTACGCCCTCCAGTTCCTCTGCCTCGGACCGACAGCGACGCACCATCGCGCTGTGCTAAGCTAAACTAAGCACCGGAAGATACTCACAGATCTTCCCGCGGAGGCTCTGCAGGACTCGGATCTTCGACTCCTCCATCGCCGCTGCGCTTCAGCGACTCGCCGCCGCAGCCGCTTTTCAACACACACCGCGAGAGCACGCCTGGGCGCGCCACTGGTTGGCTGAGGTAGCCGAGAGGAAACGCCTACTCACAGCGCTGATTGGACGCAAGAGAACGCGGCGTTCTACAGCTCGGCCGCTTAACCCATTCATGTCTACGTGTGAAGGGAAAGTCCACCGAAGTAAACATAATTACAGGTTTTTACAGAGCGGGTTCACAGTGGTGGTGAATGGAACCAGACCACTGGTTCCTCTAAAAGCTCCTTCACAGGCATAAAATGGTGATGGAGACGCTGTCTGACGCCTGAGACTTGTCTCTGCTTGTAAAGACACTTCACGAGAGAATCAGTCGGTTCAAAAAGAACATCTCTCAACACAAGATACAAAGAACCAAGGTTTTTCATCATCTACAGTACATAATATTGTAAAAAGATTCAGAGAATCTGGAGAAATCTCAGTCCCTGTATGTCAAGGCCAGAAACATTCGGGCCTTCAGAATGCACGCGGAACCGTGCAGCTAGTATGATTAATATCGGCACGTTGGCTCAGGAGGACTTTAGAAAGTCACTGTCAGAGGTTCCACTGATGCAGAGGTCTATTTCGGGATTTTAGAGAGTCATATGCTGATATCAGTGCAACATCTTATCCTGGGACATCCATGGTTATTTCAGACAAAGTCTGAAAAAATTTGTTTATATTTGTTATAAGTTCAGAAGTTGTTTTAATTGCATTTCATGAAATGTTCCAACTTCTCCAGAAATATGGTTTGTAATTTTTCTTCAGAGTGTATTAAAAAGTAAAACCTCTTGTTCTCCAGCTGTTATTAAACATGCTGTTGGAAGAGCATAAGGGTAACATTTAATAGTGAATAGCACCACCTGCTGCTTTCTTCAGGCAATGCCCGTGCATGCACATTTTAACAATGGTTATCAGTCAATCAGTCAGTGAGTGACTTGGTCAATCAGTCGGTCATTCAGTCACTCATTTAGTTAGTTAGTCAGTCAGTCAGTCATTCAAACAGTAAGTCAGTCAGTCATTCAAACAGTAAGTCAGTCAGTAAATCAGTAAGTCAGTCAGTAAATCAGTCAGTCAGTCAGCCAGTCATACAGTTAGTCAGTCAGTCAGTCAGACAAGCAATCAGTCAGTCAGTCGGTCGGTGAATCAGTCAGTCAGTCAGTATATCAGTCAGTCTGTCAAAAAATACAAAACACACACACACAGTCCCTGTGAGAAGCAGTGCTGCAATGTGTTTAAATGTGTTTTATTGGTGAGTGAAATATTCTGTTAATAAACATTTTCATCTGTCATAAAAAAACAAAATGCTCATGTTATTATTTCCACTGTTATTCTCATCAGTCCTCAGAGATCAGTCAGGTAAACACAGAGAGGGAAGACTGGTCCCCAGACTGGTCAGCAGAAGCAGAGCAGCACCTGCTCTCGTTGATGTTAATGCGCTGTTTATAGAGTCTACAGTCTTTACTGTACAGCCGCCTCAGTACTGCCATTAATACACTGCAGGGCATTTCAGCATTAGCTCATCCCTAATTAACATACCACAATTCATCACATGTTCATTGTAATAAATTAAGAATAAACACATTTTATTGTGCAATGCTCAGTAAAATCTTGAGGAACATGATGGGTTCTTACTGTCAGTCTTGGTTCCACTCATGAGTCTGCACTTAATCTTGGATGCTAGTTCTTTATGTGTAGTAGAACAAACATGTGACTGTAATGAGTAACAGAACCATCAGTGTAGTTATGACCCAAACAACTGACTTACGTTCAAATCCCTCTTCAAAATGAACAGGGGAAGTCCACCACTTTTCAAAATTCCCCCCTAATTCATTGTGAACAGACTCCTCCAGAGTGGGTTTGGTGTAAACTGGTCCAGACTGGGTTCTCTTTACTGTGGTACGAATGGAACCAGACAGAGCCATGTTCTCTCCTCTCCAAGTGAAGCTCCACGTGTCTCTGGGTGTTCCTACGGAATGCTGACGATGGAAAAAATCTGAACTAAATCACTCTGGGGGACTACTTTAGCCTCACTGTGCCCTGCATGTATCCTTCCACCATGAATAGGCTTAGTTTTAGGACCAAAATCTTCTCCAAACTCTGGTAGAACAGAGTCTCAGGCATCAGCAGCGTCTTCATCACCATCTCACGGAAGAACTTTCTGTGAGGAGCTTTTAGAGGAACCAGACGTCTGGTTCCATTCATCACAGTTCTGATTCACACTAAACCCGCTCTGAATTACTGTGTTCACACGGACTTATGGGGGAATTTTGAAAAATCAGAGGAATTCCCCTTCGAAGTTGGCCAATAATTGTGAACAGAGATTGAATAAGTTTGCTGAATGGAGGCAGTGAGTGAGAGCGAGAAGCTGAGTGAAGTGGAGGAAGTAACGCTGCGCAGTAAATGTGGTTTGGTTCTGCTGCTGCCAACTCAGTTACATTCACAATGAGCAACAACACGTCCAAGCGGACAAATAAAAACTTATAAAAATAAACGTATTTCTCTTCTTATAGAAAAAGCATGAAAAACTACCAACAGTATAGATTTTTTTTTTTGCATGAACAAACAAAAATACTCTATATTTACACCGTTGTCTTTACTCTGCTGTAAAGTGACGATAATAACACTTTCAGTTACGCTGTGCAGCTTCAGAAGTGCGAGTCTGTATTGCGAGGTCAGTCGTTCTCGTTAACGTCATTGCCGTTTAGTACATGACACCAGCAGACGATGCGTTTCCTTCCTGCAGAATCAGTTGTGGGTGTTAAAAAAAGGTTCCTCTTTGCACAAGCGCCACTCTGACTTGGGCGACTGCAGGGAAGCTCCCTTGGTGACAGGCACTCTAGTCAGACAGGCTGGATAGATCCTGGAAGTGCTGACATGGTGGTTTGTTGCAGCATCGGGCAGATGGCCCTTCTGGCCTTGCGTCTCAGTCCCCGCAGGGTTTTGCCTGTGCCCCCCCAAGCCAAAGTCTTTAGAACGTTCCAGCAAGCAGCTCTTCTTCGACTTTCTCCTGTGCATCTCAGTGAGGAGGGGCGGAAAGGGCCTGTCGCTTTTATAAGGAACCGGCTGAGACATTTTCTTTTGGGTGTGGGGGGCTTTAAGATAAAGCCCCCCAGTGTCCTTGCTCAGTGCTAACTCCTCCATTTTTGGAGCAGAGCAGATTTCAGGGCTCCCCCACGGTTCAGGCTTGCTCTCTGCGAGAGGGGAGTAGGACCCTGCAGACCCTTTAATCTCTGTGTTCTCTGGCTCCCGGACTAGGGTGGTCTTACTGAAGAGCTTGGACTCCTCCACCGCTGCAGACTTGCAAACCTTTGGGCAGAACCGGTAGCTGCGTCCCTTGCTGGACTTCTCTAAATGTTTGGCCTCGTGGCTCTTTTTGGTGGCCAGGTAGAGGAAGCGCTGTGGGCAGAAGGAGCAACGGTAGCGTTTTTCACTGCTCAAGCTGTGGCCTGCCACATCTGAGCTAAAGTAGGAACCATCGTCCGTGCAGCTTCGACAGACGAAATCACCACAGCTCTCTCTATAAGGGGCATCTGCACTAGGAGGGTCCTCAAAAGGACACAGTTTGCCACAGGTCTTGCAGTGGCGCTGCTGACAGCTGACAATGTGCATGCTAAGGGAGCTCGGAGTGGGAAAGGAACTGCCGCAGCTGTTGCAATGGAAAGCTTCCCTTGGGCTGCGACTCCTCAGCTGCCTCTTGGACTCTGGGATATGTTCCTCTGGACCATGGTCCACTTCTGGCAAGTCATCCTCTGCTTCAGGAGACATGGGCTTTGTATAGTACTGAATGGCCTTCATCCTTTTCTGTCGGGATCTCAGCTTCTTGCCTTTCCTCTTAGGTTTGTATGTGTAATACGGACGCCACGGTTTGTCGTTTTCAGGATCGTTCACGTCATCATACGCTTCATTGTCCGTGACCGAGGTCATAACCTCGGCCCGCAGCCGCAAGCTTGGGCAACCGATACCTTCCTCCACTGAGCTGCTCCCGGGGTCTTCCACTTGCTTCCAGCTTCTCCTCTTTTTCTTCTTTGGGAACAGCTTGGAGCCTTTGATTTTGCGCCGAATGATGGCCTCGTTGCCAATTTTGACAGTAATCTGGCAAAGAGGCAACACCTGGTTATTGATCGATGGACCTGGGCAGGCAGGTTTGGCGATGTATGTTTCTGTCTTTCCACCGGGGCTGAGGTTCTGAGTCATGGTCTCTGGCCGTGGTTGGAGCAGCTGGTTTGCCATTGCCTCGATGGTTTGTGCTGCAGCTGATAATTCACTGAGTTTACTCAATCCCTCGAACGAGCAGACAGGCGGAATGTTGAGGAATGGCATAACATCTCTGCTGTTTGGTGTGGAAGATGTGTCAGTTCTGTGCGTTATCATGGAGGACCCTGTATTTTCCTGTGCGGCCACTGAAGCTGTGTATCCATAGCTGAAAACAGGTGACCCAGTGCCCTCAAAGCCAGACTGGCTGGTTTTTCTATGTTTATCGGTAGGGTGGAAGCCCCTGCCTCGCGTAAAAGGCGTGCTGTTATCAAAAGGTGAAGACAGTTCTACGTTTTGGTCAGACGGTTGGTCAAAGGTAATGCGAGGCATTTCTGAAGCCACCATCTTTGGAGTTGCCATGAAGGTTACAGGCAGTGAAAATAATGACTGACCACTAACAGCACTGCCTGTACTACCTGGAGGCACAGGACTTTCAGGTGGAGCAGCTGGTGAGTTGGAGTCTAATGGAGCAGTGAAGGACTGCTCAGTGTCATCAGTGGCCTCGGAGTACGTCTGACTGTAGGACTTGTACCTTTTTTTCCTGAACTTCATTGGTAAAAGTCTATAGAGCTTAATGGGGTACACGCTGCCCTTGAAACCACCATTAGCAGACTTCTTATTCACAGCCAGACGGGGATCGATGCCATGGAAGGACTTCTGGTGGTTCTTGAGGATGTAATAAGTCATGAAGGTCTCCAAACAGAAGATGCACTGGTAGCGCCGCTCCCCTGTGTGCCAGATCTCATGCTTGGTGCGGTATTCTGCCAGGGCAAAAACCTTATTGCAGTAGTGGCAAGGATACGCTCTCTGCCACGAGTGCACGTTCTCATGCCTTTTTAGGCTAGACAGGGTCACGTAGGCTCGTTTACACACTGAGCATTTATACGACCGCTGCCCACCAGCTGCTTTGGCGACTGCGTTTTGAGGCGTCTCCAGCGGGCTCGTCAGCGTTGGAGGATCTTGAAGATCAAGAATCGGCAAAGCTGCATCCTCCGGGCTGGGAGCAGTATTCAAATCCAGACCGTCAGAAGTCTCTTTGCCATTCATCTCCAGCTCGGGTGGGCCTTTCACACACACCTGTTCGTGATTCCGCAGCCTTTTCAAGTGCATGAACTTTTTTTGGCAGTACTTGCAAAACAAATGGCTGACAAATCTACGCTTATGGACTTGCATGTGGATGGAGAGAAGGGCAGAGTTGCTGAAGGTCTCGGGACACTGCTGACAGTGGTAAGTCGGAGCAGAGGGCATATCTTCAGGAATTAAGGAAGGTGGATCCGCATCCTCTGGGGGCGTAACCTCAGGTGGTGGCAACAAGTCTGGGGCAGAACATAGGTCAGTAAGTGAGTCTGAAGACGGCTGCAGGGAGGATGGATCAGGGGTTACATTTTGTACGCCAGAGCTACTAACAGGACTCTGAACAGGTGCACTTATTTCATTGGAAATGGACGCCATCATCCCCTTGCAAAGTTTGTGGCGCTTCTTGATGGGACCAAGCCTGTGATTGGTCAGAGTCTTAGGAGGTGTCAGTACAGGCTTTGTGCACCCTTTGTCACTCAACGGCACCGCCTCTTTAGGGTCAGAGGTTTCGTGGCCTTTGCTCACAGCATATGAATGCTCAGTCAAGGCATGGGTGGGTTCAGACACTTTCTCAGTGTCGCTTTCCAAAGCTGGCATGCTCGGGGCTGGGCAGCCAGGTGGGTGGCACTCCATGTCTGGTGGGTCAGGTCTATTACTATGCAAGTCCATCGGGGTGAACGGGTCGCCTGCGGTCACTTCTGTGATGGAAAAAGCATTGGTGATCCTTGGGCCTTTGGAGCAGTCTTGCTCCTCGGGCCGCTGCATCTCCTTCTTCAGCATGCAGGGTGCAGAAGGTTTTGAGTGATTGGGAAAGCTTTCTGAGTTAGCAGAGGCCTGGCTTTGGAGCACTTCACCGGACTCCTGTTTTCCGATCTCTAATAGCTTCTCTAAAAATGGGATTCCTAACCTTTTACCAGCAGCTACCAAGGACTTGCTGTCCTCTGTGCTGGCTGACTCCACTTTGGAGGAGTAAATGAAGTTAAGAATGCTGGCAAACACGTCAGACTTTAGGTCAGGGAGCTCGAGCACCTGGCTGGACAGACAAGTCTCTGAGGCTGTGAAAGCATTGCGGAAATATCCGCTCGTGGCAGCCAGGATGTTCCGGTGAGCATGGAATTTGATGTCCTCCACAACAATGGTGACATCGCAGAACAGGCCACGAGAGCGCTGTTCACTGAGCCGTGTGAGGAGCGTGTGGGGATGGGAGCTGTCCATCATCCTGTGATTACTGGGTTGGACCACCATCATCTGCAGTGGGACAAGACAGAGAATACAGCGTCAGTATGCAGTGTTGTAAAAATGACTATATATTATATATTATCAACATCTTTTCACCGTTTTTAGAGACCTTTTCAATGTGTCAAAACTGCCCAGTTTTAAAGGGTTCAGTGCACTGTATATGTGTGCAGAGTCTCTTGCAAGTTTGCAGAACAAAAACAAAAAATAACCAAATTTCATTTTTAACAATATTTTATTTCATAATTCAGTATTCAAGCATATTTGCATTTTTTGGCAGTGGAGGCCTCATGGTTAGGTCCTTGTCCTTGTAAACTAAAGGTCGCAGGTTTAAGTCCTGGTCCTGGCACCACTGAGGTTCCGTTGAGCAAGGTACTGTCCCACTACACTGCTCCCGGGCGCTGTTGGTCGCTGCCCGCTGCTCCATGTGTGATGGGTTAAATGCAGAGGTCACATTTCATTGTGGTGCTTGAGTGTGTTCACAATGACAAATCAACACTTTCACTTTATTTCAGACCCTGAAAACCACAGCAGACACGTTTATTCTTCAGCATTTAGTAAAATATCAGCATACACATAAACATAGAGGATGCACACACAGGTTGGTATTGCCATCTTTGTGAGTACATTTCATTGACTTCTGTAATACTGTATTTCAGTAACACTACACTGACACCTAAACCCAACACTGACCTTAACCTCAGTAAACTAAAGTCAATCTTTTAGTGTCTCCTAAAAAAGTTGAATTGTTTATTACAGTTCCTTGCGAGGACCACCAAAATGTCCTCACTTTGACAGGTTTTCCTGTATTCCTGTCATTATGAAGACATTTGGTCAAAAACAAAAAGTTAAATAAATGTACACACACACACACACCAGGTTTGACAGAGAAAACATTCAGACAGTACTGTGCTGCAACAGTAGGGGGCAGCACAGTTCAACCTTCAGGAGCTAGAGACGCCAGCATGTACACGTCACAGCATGTTTATCAGCTGACTGCCTGAGCTCAGCTCAATGACTGCCTACCAAGAGCTAAACAAAGCCCAGACATCTGCAAACTCCACGGCCAGCCCCTCCAGCTCTTCACATTCTTAGGATTTAACACTTAAGATGAAAACATGAGACTGTAAAGATCAGCAGGAAGGGGATTATGCAGAGCTGGCAAACTTAATACAGTGTGCAAACAACCTAAACTCAGCAGACGAGGACTTACCCCTAAACTCCAGGTAAAAAAACTCTGCAACGTCCAAAAGCTGGCTCTATCCAACACCTCATTACCCAAAAAGGGCCTTCATTTGACTCCCACAGTCATCAGAACTGGGCCCACCTACGGGTGAGTCGCTGTCGAATCAAAGAACGTCTGGACCCATGGCAGACGAGACGTTTCCTCAGAGAGAGACCGACTGAGCATGCTCCGGCCGTCTGCCTCGAGAGCAAACACCTGGGTCTGGGATCTGCTGCTGCCTTCGTTCAGACAGAAAGAGAGCGATCCCACAGCGAGGGAAGTGCATCCTCAGCAAGATCCCAACGCGCAGACTGAGCCCAGAGAGTGAGTGTGTCTGAGATGACGTACATTTACTCCTGAACGACCAGCTCAGAGAAGGAAAGAGCAGTAAATCCCTCACTGAGGAACGCTGGGTACAGGTAATGAAGGCAGGAATGATGAGTAAAGGCTACACTTTTTAACAACTACTGCTGCTGCTGCTGTCATATGACAAAAAAACCCTCCTTGGCCTTGAAGGCTCTACAACCATCAAAAGGTCTTTGATAGAACCATATATACATGGTCACTGATATTTACACCAGCCACCAGCATTGTGGATGACCTGACACATCCCCTACACACACTGTTCTCCATTCTGCATCTGGTAGAAGGTACCGAAGCATTCGGGCCTTCACTACCAGAATGTTCATCCCTCAGGCAATAAGACTCTTAAACACTCAGGGACTGTCAACACAAACACACACACTTCACTAGTCCATATCTTTACATTTATATTTAGGATAATGCTGCTCCCTTCTACCTTCTGCCTGCTCCCCACCTTATGTTTCCATCTGCTTTTTTCAGTGACAACACTGATCCATAACTGTGTTCTGGTCTCTGCTGCACTGTCTTCATTTGTAACTGTCTGTATTTGCATTGTTCTGCAATGTTTGCACAAATAGCACTGTATGTTGTTATATGTGTAGTTTCATGGTTTTGTGTTTTTAATGCAGCACTGTGGCCCTAGAGGAACGTTGTTCTGTTTCACAGTGCACTGTGCTAACTGTATATGGCTGAAGTGACAATAAAAGCCAAATTGTCTTGACTTGAAGGCCACAACTGTCCAGCACTTGATTTTAAGGGCATGTTGTTTAATGTACAGCTGCTTCAGAGGCAGTCGACAACAAATTTGAGTCAGTGTCAGTGATTTTGGACCAAGACGCCTGAATCAGAAGCTCAACCCAAGAGTTGCAATGGTTTAGAAACGTCCATGTGGTTTGCAATAATACACCTTTTTTTTGGGGGGGTGGGGGGGTTCCATATCCAGATGTGTGGAGCAGGGGGTCAGGCCTGCAAGTTTGAAAATGCCTGGAGATGTGTAGAGCAAGAGGCGGCAGGTGACATGACAGTAATGGCAGTGATGGGAACAACGCCACAGTATCTCCTCTGGTCATACTGCACACACTCTGGGACTGTGTGCTTTGAGAGTTTAGTACATTCGGCTGATTGTGAAAGCCCCAGAGGTCCAGAGAATCAGGCCCTAAAATGGCGGTCTGGTGTGGTCTGCAGCTTGTGTGCAACCTTTCCGTCCTGACGCTGAATGTCATTCATTGTGTGATGTTTCTCCCTGTCCCATGGTCCGTATTGGTGGGAAAAGGGGACAGAGAGCAGCGCAAGGGCTGAGATTATGATGAAAAATGCACATCTCACACTGTCCTACATAAAAAAATCCTGACAGAAAGCGGGTGCTCATTTGAACCTTCGGGCTCAAGGACACACTGCTCCTCACTGTCAGGACAGAACAGTATTAAAGACACGATCGCTCAGTTCCTTTGCAGAGGAACAGTAGAACAGAAGAACCTTTTATCATATTTCATACATACTGCAGGCCCCACCCAATCACACCACTGCAGACCCCAGTATCCCACCCAATCCCATCGCCGCAGACCCCAGTATCCCACCCAATCACACCACTGCAGACCCCAGTATCCCACCCAATCCCATCGCTGCAGACCCCAGTATCCCACCCAATCACATCGCTGCAGACCCCAGTATTCCACCCAATCACATCGCTGCAGACCCCAGTATCCTGAAAGCCCTTGTGAGCACATTCCGCTGGAGGAAATCCTTTGGGAACATTCTATTGGGAATTTCTGCATCACAGTCATCGGATCCTGGCCACCACTGCTGGATGCTTTGCCAGTACAGGTATTGATTAGTTTTCTGTCTTCCCACAGGTTCTTCGCTGGTGGTTCAGAACGCAGCGGCCAGCAGATTGTTGGACCTCCCAAGAAGAAGAGCACAAACGAGGTGGTTGAGGACTTGTTCAAGGGTGCTAAGGAACATGGGGCTGTTCCTGTAGACAAACCTGGCAGGGGGCCTGGAGAGTCTAGCAGAGCTAAGGTATTACTCTCCAAGTGCTGTATAAATATTGATCACGCTGAGCTGATGTGGGCGCTTGATGAGACGACATCAAATCGATTCTTACTTTATTCTAGGTCTGCGTGATTTGGACTGATCGTTTACGGTTTTTTTCCACTAAACTGGTATCGGTGCCAAAACTTGGCTAATGCCAAAAAGCCGGCCCACAGCTTTGCAAAATTGCAGGTCCTAAAGTTGGAGCTGCTGATGTTCGTGGCTATAGGTGGAGCTACTGCAAGAGAGGCCTCTCTTTTGCTAAAAATGACAATAGGAGGAACCGTAGTGGGGGGAAGGTGGAGTCAGCAGTGTCTGTGGAACGGTTGTACAGTTATGTGGCTGACAAACACCAAAAAGCCCCTCTCCATCGCCTGGAACGCAGGGGTCGTCTGTTGTGGATGCTGTTGGCAGTCACAGCCTTCAGACAACACCAAATACAGCAGATTTCTTCTGTCCGCCATGTTCCTCCCCATCCAAACCTGCCAGACTTTCCCTACGTGACATTCAGTTCTCAAACCTGTTGAGATGTGGGCCGCTTCTCACAGGGCACCAAGGCAGAACTGGCTCTGCATCAGTATCTGCACTGCCCCAGTGGAGAGGAGGTGTACACTGCCACTACACTGCTGTTCTGAGTGCAGTGCAACCCTTTCAGTGTCAGTCTTTTGTTTGTCGGGTTTTATAAAATATTCAGATTTTTCCAACCAGAGAAGCTCCTCTGGAACATCTGGAGTTGATCACGGTTCACCTTGCAGACAATTACAGAATTCCTGTCATTTGTTACACTGACTCTTTTCCATATGGCAGCTTCCTGCTGTGTCCGACTCGCATTGTATAATTTTCCCTTGTTGTGCAGACCCTGTTTCCAATGATTCCTCAGTGTTTCTTTCTAAAGCTGGTCACACCTGTCAATGTTTCATCTGACTGTGACTCTCACTCCATAGGCGTTTGTGGGAGGTGGTTATCGACTGGGTGCAGCACCAGAGGAAGAGTCTGCCTACGTGGCTGGAGAACGGAGGTCCTCCAGTGGATCACAGGATGTGAGTCACAAGCCCATGACAAAGCAGCATCTGGGGTAAGTTCTACAAATGCACTTTCTGACTCCTCCTGCCCTCATACAGGTCCACGTGGTGCTGAAGCTGTGGAAGACCGGGTTCAGCCTTGATGATGGTGACCTCAGAAACTACAGCGATCCCGGGAACGCCCTTTTCCTGGACTCCATCCGCAGAGGGTGAGTTCAGTAAAGATAAGTACGTGATTGACAGGATGGGGGCGTGGTAGAATAGCTTAGATGAGCACCGGATTCGCCTCGGTGCTCGATTCGCTTCTCCATTTCGGGTCGTGGGGAAGCTGGAGCCCATCCCAGCTCACTATGGGCCCAAGCGGGGTTCACCCAGGACAGGAGGCCCAACCCATCACAGGGCAACACACAGACAACCATTCACTCACACTCACTCAGACCAGTCAACCTAAACCGCAGACCTTCTTGCTGTGAGGCCACCAACATGCCACGTACATGAGCTTTGTCCTGATTGGCTGCCGTGTGTGGGGCCCGATTCATAAAGCAGTCTTTCTGTGATCTGGGTGTTTTTGCACCGAATTAAGCACCTGGTATTACCTTGATTCCTCTCTGGATGTAGCTGCAGCCGACTAATCCCACTCTCCCACTCTCCCCCTCTCTGTCTCAGAGAAATTCCTCTGGAGCTGAGGCAGCGTTCTCGCGGTGGCCAGGTGAACCTGGATATGGAGGACCATCGAGATGAGGACTTCAGCCGACCCAAGGCTGTGTTCAAGGCTTTTGCTGGAGAGGGACAGAAACTTGGCAGGTGAGATTGTGTCCGTGCTGATTCCACCAGCTTTTGGTTGTAGGGTGCTCGTCTGTTAAAGAGTGTGATAGTGTGATTTTACTTGTGTTTGTTTTCCTCTCACAACCAATCGGCTTCTGAAATACTGAGCTCCGTTCTCTTAGACGCCGCATACGGTTCCACAGTTTCATGGCCGGTCAGCCACAGAGAACATGATGCTGGAGAAGTGCACTCGTTCTCCACGGCCGCCCTGGTCTTCATTCTTCCCTCTGTCATCTGCATCTGCCAGTTAACAACCATATCTGTAGCTAAACCACTGGAAACATGTGGCAGCGGTCTGTGTGTGGTGGGGACAAGCTGAACGGCCGGAGCAGTCAGTTAGCATCAGAACCGCCCACTGAGTTTGACGAGTGACTTTGACAGATTTAATTATTTAATTGTGCAGGACAAGACCGCGACCATAAAAGAAAGAAATAAACAAATAAATAAATGAAGTAGTTTTATTCATTTACATATTTATATAATAGCCATTTATTATTTTTAGTATTATTTAAATATTTAAATAATAACCTTTTAGTATTTATTGACATTTATATAATAGCCATTTATTATTTTTATTATTATTTACATATTTAAATAATAACCATTTATTATTTTTATTGTTTATTGGCCTATTAGACATGTATAATATAATATATATTCAGTATCATTGCTCCTCACGCTCCATAATGACGTGGGAGACTTTAATTTATAGATTGTAAGATGCAGTTCCACCATTGGCCACAGTGGGGCATAAGATGACTTCTTCTCCATCCCCCCCCTTTCCATTTTCTTCTCAGTGCGACCCCTGAGTTGGTATCTGCCCCGAGGATGGGTCAGCAGGAGCAGGCTGCCAGCGAGGCCCAGGCCAGCGCCTCCATCAGCGTGGACGACTCGCAGCCCGTCACCAGTATCCAGATCAGACTGGCTGACGGAGGCCGACTGGTGCAGAAGTTCAACCACACCCACAGGTGAGGAGTCAAACTCGTAGCTGTTTTCTGCCCTCGTTCGCATGCAAACTTTCAGACTTACGGCTCAGCTGGCAGACCCCCCCCCCGCCCCCCCTATTTAAAAACGTCATCCTCATTCCCGCCCCTTCTCCCCCTCCAGGGTGTCTGACGTGCGCCAGTTTGTGGTGAACGCTCGGCCAGCCATGGCTGCAGCCGAGTTCGTCCTCATGACCACTTTCCCCAACAAGGAGCTGACGGACGAGAGCCAGACACTGAAGGAGGCCAACCTGCTGAATGCGGTCATTGTTCAACGGCTAAAGTGACGGCGCCCCCTTGTGGTTTGGTTTTATCACGGCACTCTGAGTTTCCAACAGGAAACGCATGGACTAAAGGACTTCTGATTCTTTCTTTTTTTTTTAGTGATATTTTTTTCATTTTTTCCTCTTCAGCAGTCTGTGGCGTGGGTGTGTGATTGACAGGACGGAGCTGGGGGGGAGGGGGGGGGGGACCTAGACTAGATAGCGTGAGATGCTTTAAGGGAAAGCGACAAGGGGAACGGGGTGGAAGTTTAACAGCGAATTTTACTGTTTGGCCGTAACTAGGTGAACACTTATCCAAATTGAAAATAAAGAGCTTTCTATAGAGTTTCGACCTGCTTTTACCTCTGTGTTTGGCAAAAAAAGAGCTTTGCTGCTCTTCTTCACCTCTTCGTGCTCCTCTTTTCTCTGTAAATCCCACTCCTGCCGAACTCTCTCTGTACCAATGCCAGTAGCCTTATACCCCCACACCCGCTCTGACGGCCCCTCGTGTTCAGCTGCAAACGCTGAAGATGCAAAAAGGTCAATTTTTTCCCCCAAATTTTCCCCTCTTTCGTTGAGCTGAGTGGGAGCTGTGTATTTTAACACTAAAGTGGTTTGTCTTGAACTGATGTCACTGTACTGATGCTGTTGCCTGATTATATGCTCGCGCGGTAACCGAATAGCTGGTTGTGCGATGACCATTTTCGTATTTGGACCGTGCTGCCGGTTCTCGCGCCGGCAGCCGCCTCGAGCTATGCAGCGACTTCCTTGTACAACTGGAGACACTGCGTGGTTGTGTGGAGCTGTGGTAAACGTCTGATTAAAGTCCCTCTGTCTACTGTTGTACAGCGCCTTCTTGTGTTCGTGTGCAGGCGTGGAGCAGCAGACGAGTGGTGAACATGTGCTTTCAAGTGGTTTGCTTGCGAGGCCTGCGCTCTCGGCGATATTCTGCGTATTGGGCAACGTGATGGAAGTTATTTGGCACAGAACCGCAAGTCATGGGTTGGTCGTGGCTCACAAGGTCTCCAAAATCAGCCCTTCAGTTCATTCTCCTGCTCACTGGAGCTCCAGCTGACTGAGCCGCTTCATTGGGTTTATCATAGACGATGCGTACGCAACGTTTCCAATTTTTGGAGGCGAAGGCACATCAGCAGTGGGGGGGAACGAGGATTTAAACTCGTTTTTGGTTTTGTTAACATGCTTCCAGTGTATATACCCACTGATTATATGAATAAAAAATGATAAAGGACATAGATAAAGGAAAACCAATGATAGGAAAAAGTATTCAGACATTAATAACGTTGCGTTTGTTGCAAAGCCATTGTTGGCAGTACCAGCTTTAGAGACGCCTGTTGTAAGAAGTAGTGCATTTAAAATTTTCAGGTTTTCAGTTTTTCCAGGAACAAAAGTGACTGAAGTACACTGGTTGCCTTTTCAGACCATCCCGCATCTCCATTTTAAGTGACAACTGGCTTCTCTCTTACCTTCCTTATCCTAGTGGGAGAAATCTTGTGTGGGGCAACCGGTCCGGCCATGACTAATAGGGGTTTCTTGAATTTCCACTTGTGTGGAATTGGACCAGTTCTGACAGGAGTGTCTTATCGCGACAAGGTGCAGTTTTTTTTAAACAAAGTGCAGGGAAACTTGTTTAAGTGCAAGGCAAAAACCCATTGTTGTTGTCCAAGGGAAAAACAAGTATCTGCAAAAAAATTGCAATTTTACAGGAGAAGTGAAAACGTTCCTCACTTCTAATGTAAATGAAGGTAATAAAATTTTAGTGATTTTGGAACATTTCAATTGGTCTGTTCAGCATAAGCGTTAGACTGTGCACTACACTAGGACACTAGTAGGAACAGCCCCACCCCTTCCAACCAGATCTACAATCACTTGGTTTGGGCCGATTACTGAGCACTGATCTGATACCTGGGCTGTGGGTTTGGGCCGATACTGAGCACTGATCTGATACCTGGGCTTTGGGTTTGGGCCGATACTGAGCACTGATCCGATA
>JBBPDA010000132.1:24313945-24325448 GCA_037974385.1 Arnoldichthys spilopterus | reverse complement strand
TAGTGCCCGAGCCGGGACTTGAACCAACAACCTTCAGGTCCCTAGCACAATGTCCTAACCACTAGGCCACCACTGCCACGTTTGCTCTGACTTCGACGTTTTTCAGCCACTGAGTGTTGACTTTCTACTGTTTTTCTGTTAGTGATCATCTGCACTAAAGCTCTGTGTGCACATAGTGTTTGATCTGGTTTACGATGCAGTGAACCTCATTATGGAAGAAGCATCTGATTTTTCCTGATCGTAATTGAAGTGGCCCCAAGTGACAAATGTTGAACCTTACGTGAACCTCAGAAGAAACTGTGCTGCATTAATAATAATATATGAATAGATTATCCAAAGAAAAGGGGACTTTTATTTTGGAGAATGCATTTGAACGTATAGCACGTCGTCGGTTTTCTGTGGGTTACGGTGCAGAGGCCGTTAGAAAAACCATCAAATGTGTTTACGGTGAAAAGTTCACCTGGTAAACCAACAGGATTCCGCTGTGATTTCAGTGATGTCCTAAAAAACACCAATGAACAGATACTTTGAATATTTTTTTCCAGCGCTGACGTTAGCTCCTGTCAGCAACCTCATTTTACAGAAACCCATCACAACCTGTTACGCCTTGTCTTTCACACCGGCCCTGACAGGAACGACAAGCTGTCCCTCTAACAAATTACAGGCCGTTACGAGGCCTGACTGTTATTGCCACCCCTTAGAACGGTCTTCACCACATCCACAGAAAACACATCACATCTGACAGCGAGGCAGTAGCTAACGCTCGACACGGGAAAACGCAGCGCTTCATGCTTCTCTGGCACCAAACCATGCAGTTAAGATGTCCATGGTAACAAGGCCACCTCTGATTGGTGGGACTCACTCTAGGACTGCAATGTTGAAATGAAAGACTGACACATGAAGCCTTTACCAATGTGTCACAGTCTCATAGTATGGGGCAGTGGTGGTGGTGTAATGGTTGGGGAAGTGCTCCTGTGACCTGAAGGTTGCCAGTTTAAACCTCAGACCTGGAAAAAGTACCACTGAGGTTCCTCAAGCACTGCATCCTGGCTGCTCCTACACAGATGGATTAAACGTAGAAGTCTGGGCAGTGGAGGCCTAGTGTTTAGGGCCTTGCCCTTGTAAACAGAAGGTTGTAGGTTCGAGTCCCCGGGGCACCACTGAGGTTCCCTTGAGGAAGGTACCATCCTGCTACACTGCTGCTGATGGCTGCTCCTGCTCCACATGTGCACATGTGATGGGTTAAATGCAGGGTGTCATTGTACGTTTGTGTTTGTCAAGTAAAATTTCATCTCAGCGTTCAGACATGCAAAATAAACATAAATTATTTCTGTAACTTTGTACTTTAATGCTTACTTCCACTTATGGTTACATTAGGCTTTAACACAGGCGTGTGAATCCTGCAGCATATTGGAGTTAGATATTCTTCACTTTGTGAATTTTACACTAAAAATATCAGGAAAAATTCTGTGATTTTTTTTTGGCTGCTTTTAAATTGCACAGATTTGAGCCGTTGTGGTTGGTGCAACTAGGCAAACCAAGACAAGCATCAAAGTGCTGCAGAATCAAAAATAACACAAATAAAAACAAAAAAAGAGAAAAGTAAAAGGATATTTTAAATATTAAAGCATAATTGTGTTAAAACACAGCGTTATAAATTTATAAGAATAAAAATGAATTTAATTTCAAATTTTCAATTCAATTTATTAAAATTTGAGGTGAAATTGTAATTTTGTCAAAACAATTAGACCACTGACATTTCAGATTCACATTTTAAGATTAAGAATCTAGAAAAAAAGTTAAAAAAAAACCCAGATTAAATTAAATATTTTTGAAAAAGGAAATTTTTTTCTAGTAAGACATTTTAACATTTTAACATTTTAACATTTTAAAAAATGATTTCATGTATTGCTACTGAAAAGTAGTACACATTGTGACATGGCTCTCATGTCTGAATAAGAAGGATAATATTAATAAAGATTTTATGCTTGAGGTGGGTTTGATTTTTGGAGGAATTATATAATTAATATTTTTCATGATTTAAAAAAAAGTGTATAAAAACATTTTTGAGTGATTTTGCTCTGTTGACGCGTTTTAAAACTAAAAAAAAAATCTAACTTTAATGCCCCTGAACAGTAACAGTGTAATGCTACGGCTGTGGAGCGAGAATTTAGGCACGAAACTGTTCTATACATTAGGCCGAGGACAACAGCAGCTGTACTGTAGTTAAAACCCTGATTGTCCTGTTGTTACAGTCCCTCCGTCTGAATGATAAGAGCTTAAAAAGCTTTCAGCATTCTAAGCACATCATTTATAAATCATCCGTCCCTGTGCCAGATCGCTCTCTTCCCCTGCGTGTAATGGCCTGAGTTCATGCCATTTGAGAACGATCGCACTTTCCCCGAGCAAAGTGAGTGAAATTGATAGCTTTTTATAAGGTTTGCAATGTCTGCACTCTTGACAAGCCTGAAACGAACCATGTACTTAAACTGTATTTATGTCAATTTCCCTCTATTATTGGCAGCAAATCGCCCCAAATTATAAGCGGGGGATATTAGACTTCTAGATGGTGAAGGACGAAGTGAATTTAAACGAACAAATACAGCGTCTCACTTTATTCAAAGGGCTTTTCTACAATGCAGCACGTGTTCCATTAAGCGAAGAGGCTTTTCAAGAAGACGATCTGCCCCGTCAGTGTCGCAGCGTGAATTTTTAAAACCACTGATGTGTCGTCGACGGAAATGTTGTTAAGCGCGTGTGAGTATAATCGGTCACGTCTGGTTGTGTGAGCATCCGATTGGGTTAACCAGATTCTTTAGGAACGGTTAAGGAGGTGCCCCCTGTGACCTGAAGGCCGCTGGTTCAAATCCCAGACTGGTACAAGTACCACCGTTTAGCAGTGTCAGCCTACTACTGCGGTCTGGCCGCTAGGTGGCAGTAACAAGGCCTCCCGCCCAATGCGCAGCCCCCCAGGGCGCTCCCCACGTGTGCTCCTACACGCATGGGTTAAATGCACAGATCACGTTTGTGTGTGTTGCACTTCTTCTCGTCTTCCGATGGGGGGCCTGTTCACAATGACAGTCGCTTTCACTTAGAAAAAAAATAAGAGATTGAGGTACATTCCTAATGTGAGTGGTCGCTCTCTTTGAGTTAGCATGATGCTAACCGGCTCCTGCTAGGTTTCCTTTAGCACTGTGGCGCTTTAACTGTGGAGGCGAGGGCTGTTTTGGGGGTTTCTGACGCTCCAGCTCTTTCCCCGCAGCCTCGATAGTAATTGGGAAGTGGTGGTGCGAGATGGAGCCGTGTCTGGAGGGGGAGGAGTGCAAGACTCTGCCAGACAACTCCGGCTGGATGTGCTACTCTGGGAACAAGATCAAAACCACTAGGGTGAGTGGAGGTTCATCCGCATACATTACCCATGAGAGATGGTGCCAAACATGGAATTGTGTGATCTGCATATTGGACAGCGCCGAAAACATCCAGAGGTCATAATTACGCTGCAACAATCCATTTAGATCAGAGCAGGACACGTACGCTGCTGTACATGCAATGTGCTAAGTGAATAAAGATGATAATGTTTCTTATTTGTGTGTGTTTTTCAGAACACTCATCCATATACATCCTTGTAGCAATGGGTTCAGTCAGACCTTTAATAACAAAGGTTTGTTTGTTCTGGTCTTATGCATATTAATAATTCATGCCCTGTAACAAGGGAATAGTAGAAGAGTAGGTCCATCAAACGATGGCGCGTCAGTGAGATCAGTACGATATCTAACACCATGACCATACAGCCATGACGCCCAAAGCATAATCAGCGTTCATTGTCATAATCTCTTTGTATTTGTCACATGTAACTATGTGGTGACGCTGCGTATCGCAACACGTGTGGTCATTTTAGGAAGATTCTCTTCCTGATTCATTCTATTGGTCCATTCATCCCATGTGTGTTTACACAGGGCAGCTGCAGGCGGAGTTAGGAGGTTTTCCTCTGGCAGTGATGATACTGGACGAAAAATGTAGTCGCATGCGTCATTTCTTATGAAGCAGCCCCAGAAAAAGTCCACTTCTTCCACTCTCAGGTCCAAGCAGAATGACAGACAGACAGAGAGACAGACAGAGAGACAGACAGAGAGAGAGACACAGACAGACACACACACAGACAGACACACAGACAGACAGACAGACAGGCACAGATAGACAGGCACAGATAGACAGGCACAGACAGACAGAGAGACACACAGACAGACAGACAGACAGACAGACAGAGAGACAGACAGTTCATTAATACTGAGGGAAATGTAGGAACCAGTAGCCACAATAAACAAACAACAATGCAAATACTGTACACACTGCACACACACACACACACACACACACACACACACACACACACACACACACACTGTATCAGTAACATCCAGTAGGTTCAGGCTGTGAAATGCAGTCTGGGAAAATGGTGCAGACAGTGATGCCAGTGCAGTAGGAAATGGGCAAATGATATTAACACTAAAGTGACAGGTGGCACATCATGATAGAGTGGCAGGAACTAAGGGTCTCGTGCCTAAAGTGGCATAATATTAAAACCAAGTAACCAGCCTTATGCTGTCATGTTAGAGTGGCATGTTAAGAGTGGCATGGCTTATGCTGATAGGGTGACATGGCTTATGCTGATAGGGTGGCATTTTTAGAGTGGCATGACTTATGCTGATAGGGTGGCATGGCTTATGCTGATTGGGTGGCGTGGCATTTGCTGATAGGGTGGCATGTTTAGAGTGGCATGGCTTATGCTGATAGGGTGGCATGGCTTATGCTGATAGGGTTGCATGGCTTATGCTGATAGGGTGGCATGTTTAGAGTGGCATGGCTTATGCTGATAGGGTGGCATGGCTTATGCTGATTGGGTGGCGTGGCATTTGCTGATAGGTTGGCAAGTTTAAAGTGGCATGACTTATGCTGATAGAGTGGCATGTTTTGAGTGGCATGGCTTCTACTGATAGGGTGACATGGCTTATGCTGATAGAGTGGCATGTTTTGAGTGGCATGGCTTCTACTGATAGGCTGACATGACTTATGCTGATAGGCTGGCATGTTTAGAGTGGCATGGCTTCTACTGATAGGGTTGCATGGCTTATGCTGATAGGGTTGCATGTTTAGAGTGGCATGATAGGGTGACACATTTACGGACCAGGGAATTGGGCGGAACTTTAGCTGAAACCCTCAGTTTGTGGAAGATCTGCCTCAGCTAGAACTAGAATCTCCGGAGCCTCGTGTGACTCTTACCCACCAGGATCCGCACGGTTAACGCGGTCACATGACGAGAGAGAGAAGAAATGCGTTTTGTCCAGGGAGCTTATATAGGTGTCGTATCAACATAGTTGGCATATGAGTAATATTTTAACCTGTCTCCTTTCTCTCCCTCTGAAGGACACAAGGAGATCCAATGGTGAAGCGGCTGAGACCGGGGCGCGAGAGCTGATGAACTTTGACCTGGCGTTGCAGTAGAGTCCGCTATTTCGGTAACCCACATCTGACTGAGGGACGTGGCCGTTCCGCAGCCCACGGAACTCAGTTTGGTCCACGGACACTTTCGTCTTTCATTGTTTCTGCTCGTTTGAACCTTTCGGTTTGTGCTGTAAATCCTTGCCGATCTGAGACCCTGTGTTGTTGAGTTCTCGCGAAGCAGCTTTTTGTCGGTGATCCATCCATGACTTCCCAGGAAGGTCCCTGTTTCCTGACGTGGCTGACCCGTCCAACACCCCTGCAGTGACCTCGAGTGAGTATGAGCTCCTCTGCTGATGGAGGGAGGAAGAGTTTGCAGAAGAACTGACTGCGTCAACACTCTTCAGGCATCATCGGCGAACACACTGCACATAGCTTATGTGATATTGGGTTCTTAAGAACAGATGTAACCTGTTACTGTTTCCAAAACCGTTCATTATTGTCTAACCTCAGACACCTGAGAACACTGTGTTAGTGAGAAGACACTGAAAGCCAAAAACCAAGGCCGACAACGAATATGTGGTGCGTTAAATTAGCTTTCTTTCTGAGACTGAGCGAAGGACGGAGGCGCGATGAAGTAGAAGTGTTTTAGAAGGACGGGAACGGCACTTTTCCATGGCCACTGTCCACCCAGCGCAGCTCACACTGTAGTACATGGACGATTGGACGTTTCTGGGCTTTATTAACCTAATGATGAATTGATAGAGAATCATTTAGGCCACACCCATCAGAGCCTTGGGACTTATTATCACAGCCAATGAAGCCTGATAGAAATCTGCTGCTGCATGCAGATATAAAATACCATGACATTTAAATACTCTGAATCAAATTTACGCTCAGCTGTCTACAACTTTGCCCTCATTAAACAGCTGTTGAAATGTGAAATGTTAAAAAGTCTTCATTTCGCTCAGCGGTGAGCGCCGGGGCCACAGTTACTTGGGCGAAGAGTTAAAAATAGAGAAATTAAGAATAAACTGCATGTCAGAAAGTGTTCGTACACTGTTAATTAGTCGGTTCTGGTGTTTTGGGCTGTTCATTCATTTCTATGTTAATTTAGGTTTATTTCTAAAGCGACTTTTCGAAGCAGACGTGGTCACAAAGCCGCTTTACACAGTCCAGGTTCGAGCACCAGATGAGCATTGTGTGACGTACACGCCCCCCCTGTGTTCCATGTGTCTTTGTTTGTGTTTGTGTTGGCCTCGTTGTCGTTTAGCCACGCCCCCGTCAGCTGTCTCGTTTGTAGTCCCAGGTGATGGTCATTTATGTTGAATATTTAAGCCCCTTGTTTTGCGATGTCTGGGTCATGTGTTCATGCCTGGCCAGGATAGAGTCGTGTTTCCTGGACGTTTCTTGTTTGTTTTCATGTTTTTGTGTTTGTTTGTCTACTTAAAGTAAATCAGCATTTCAACGTTTAGCTCTTCCACAAGAACCGCGAATTATGACAGATAGACCGACCCAGACATCACAAAACAACGAGACAGCTGACAGGGGCGTGGCTAGACGACAACAAGGCCAACACAAACTGAAACAAAGACCAATGGAACACGGGGGGCGTGTACGTCACACAATGGAGTCAAGGAAAAGCTCCCTAAGCTGGAGGAAGAAGCCTTGAGGGAAACCAAGACACCAATGACGTTCATGGCTTAGGTTGAGCAGCAAATGAACATGTGGTGATGGTCTGTGGAGGTTAAACTCTTCTAAAGATGGATGAGCAGGAGGTAAGAACCACTGACTGATCAATCTATTCGAAGGGAACAAGCAGCTGGAAGCCCAGTGATAGTAGATCAGGTTGAAAGGGAGTAGGGGAAGTTCCTAGTGACCTAGTGTAGATCCATCCAGTACTTTTACAAAGACTTGGAGTATTAGAACTGCTCACCCAACAACAGGCCTCACTAATGCTCTTGTGGCTACAATCAAATTCTCACAGCAATGTTCTAAAATCTTGTATAAAGTCTTCCCAAAAGAACAGAGTGGGGAACCAGAAGGAATGTTGGATAAACAGGTATCTACACACTTTTGAACATATAGTGTATAAAACAAAAATTAGCTTAAACATACATTTGTGCTACTTTAGTTAATGGCCAACCATGAGGTCTGTGTAGCTTTTCCAGTTTCAAATAAGCACAATACACATAACACATACCTAATTTAGGGAAATGTTAATAGAATCAGAAACTTTGGGACGATATGTTGGTGTCCATTGGGAAAAAATGCAAATCCCATTTTTTTCAGAAGAATTGAGATGTTTTTTAAAATCCAGTGAAAACATGAGTTTGCGATTTGTTAATTCTCTTGAACCTTTATTTTACTGACACAAAATACAAAGAAAAGATTTCCAGCGTTTTACCGAACAGCCAAAAATGTCTTTCCTTTATTTCTTTGTACCTCGAGTTCAGGAGAATTTTGTTTTTATTGCATTTTACCAAACGTCTCATGCTTTTTCAGAAATTGGGTTTGTTCAGCAATTTGATGTTAGTGAGTGTCGACATGTCTTCAAGGAGAGGTCAGAGTTTCTCCTCCCCTAACCCTAACCCTATAATTTTTTTGACGTTTTTTTATTTAACAGAGAGAGAGAGAGAGAGAGAGAGAGTGTCTTCTGCTGGAAAAAGCGTCCCCCTATAAGTGGGACGTCCCAAAGACAAGTGTTAGGCAGGAAAGTCAGGAGCACAGAGCCTCAAAAAGCCATTGAAGACCTCTGAGCACTGAATAATCGTTTAACACGAGATGATTGCGGTTTGTAAACTGAGTGTTTACCACGTATGGAACCGGTTTCAGCTGGTTGTGACCGTCATGGGGCTGTAGCACCGAAAAGTCTGGGTTCTCATGGAGTAGAGTGTCCTCGATTGGAGATTGACGCAGAAGCGAAGAGACGTTTATTCTAAAATGATCTGTTAAGTCTTGGCCAAGTGGTTTCAGGGCCTACAGATGGAGCTGGAGTTTTAAGGAACCTTGGGCCGAATTCACCAGATTATACATGAAACATTTACATTTGCTCCGTTACTCATAAACGGTTCTGGGAAAACCTTTAATTTTAGGTTTGTAAAGTTCCGTGCGATCATGTGAAGGTTCTTCCATTCGTTCTTTCCAATCACAAATCCCAGACAAGTTCTTTAGAAAATGATCCATTGAAATCCATTGTTTTTTTTTATGGAACCAAAAGTGGTTCTTTTTGGGGACCAATCCTAAAAGAACCTTTCTTGTCACCTTTAGTTTCTTCCAAACTGTAAATCTGGTTAAAACTAAGCTCAGAGAACAAATCCCAGATAAAGGTACGCGAGTACAATCTGTAATCAGATGTGTAACATGCGTGTGTCCTTCAGTGGACGTTAAGACGCAGTGGACTGCACTGAAGGACGCGGCGAAAAAACCCCAGCGCCCCTGGGACGCTTCCCATGTCGTTTACATTCAGAAAATGTCTTTTCCAGGCAAGACAGCGAAGAGCTGGAGCTGCTTCTCTCTGCTTGTGGAGCCGTGAGCATCTTAAACAGGGAGCCCAGCGCATAAGAAGCCCGCTGTTGATGTTGGCGTATGGGGGGGGGGGGGGGGCTGGAACAGCGGCGGAGTGAATACAGATCAGCATGTTTACAGTGTTCCACGCTGGCCTGAACTTTAGCATTTTACCATCACACCCTCCACCTTCAGTGGAACCACGGACACTTACATATCAGAGCAGTAGAACTGTTCATATGTTCAAAGCCAAAAAACGTCAATGAACTTCTCTCCTCTGGGCTCACACTGTGAAGAATACGCGTCTTCAGCAGCGCATGAATAGTTAAAACCCTCTGATTGATTAAGCAGCAGCGCATTAAACCTTAGACTGCGTCCAGAAAGGCTAACGACCCACCACCTCGCCTCCGTGACCCCAAAAACGATGTGGGTGTCCCAGTACAGCAGGAGGCAAGAGAAGAAGCTCCGAACACCTGCTGGAGCGTCTTCCAGAGGATGTGTGTGCTGCACAGGAAGCCTTTCAAATATTTAGAGTGGTACAGTGCAGACGCCAGCCAGGCTACAAATTCTCCCTGTTTGTGATAATACGGTAAATTCTGTATTTTTTTGGTGTGTTTTTATTTTTTAGTAAATAAAAAGGCCACATGACTGTAAAGAGGTTTTACCAGTGTAGCACCAGTGGAATGCTGGGATTGGCTCAATCCATCAACAGTCAACATTGAATTTAAAGTGGATCAGTCGGGCCGTTTTCCCCCGTTTCTGCTTGATTCTAGTTCAAGCGTAGAGTTTTATTGACATATACAAGCAGCAAGGGAACATCATTATCAGCAATGAAATTCTTGGGCTTGAAGCCTCCTCAGAAATTGCACATAAATAATATTTTAAAAACACTAAAAGTGGACTAAAATAGCAAAAAAAGTGAAAATTAAAAAACTATTATAATACAGAAGAAGATAAAGGCTCTTATATACATACAAATACGGTAAAATGACACCAAAAACAAAAGAAAAATGCAACGTTGAGAAGGAAACTGAGCGACAGCAGCCATCCTTACCAGCGCCATCTCGGTTTCTCTCTGTTATTCCGTACCCCTGGTCCTCCTGATCCTCTTCAGGGTTCCTCTACATTTTTTGGGGGATAGAGAGGAGCAGTAGAGAGTGAAGCTCAACACAGAAAGAATCTCACTTTTGCTGAAGCCTCAGTCAGGAGCTCGCAGGACGACAAAAAGTGTTAACCTGTCATTTGTTTGCTTCCAAGAAGCCTTTGTTTTAAAGAGTGCCGGTAATAGGGGTCAAGCATTCAGGGTCCATATGTGAACATGGACAAGATGTTAGGGTCAAAAAACAGAAATTACCACCAAAAAACCCCCAAAAACACAAAGAACAACAACGACGTTTGTACAGTGCCTTTCACGATCCCAAGGTCACTACAGGAAAAAACAAAGTGAAACCAAAACAAAAACAACCTTTTAAAGGTTAAACAGAAAGAGAGAAACGTTCATTAAAGAAAAAAGATTTACATTTACAGAAGGAGGTGAAATCACGGAGAGTTCCATACTCAACGCCAACAGGGTTCCTCCAGGCTTCTGTATGGCTACAGTTATATGTAGCAATGGAATGGTTTTGGGTTTTTGTTCTTCTCCATGGTCACCAACCTGTTCTTTAAACGGAGCCTTCATATGGCACTGAAATGGGTTCTCTTACATATGCTACACATATGTACACATGGGATTAAGAGAATAGCAAGACACAGATGAACATCTATACAAAAAGGGAAAGCCAGAAAATCCCACAGCTCAATACCCAGTGTCCTCAGTTGGTGAACATTGGTGTCGAGGTTGTAATGTATTAGTGCTACTCCAAAAGCCATAGCTTACAAAGGGTGCCAGTAGTACTGTATATGGGTATCACTCACTGTAAAATTAATGATTTGTTGACTCAGTCATCTTTTGGCTTTGACTATTATATCTATGTAAATTGTCAAATTATCTACACTTAAATAAATTACTCGATACATCTGGTAGTTTGTTGACTAAACACTCTGTGTCAAATAATTTGGATCAAAAAAGATTAGTTAAGAGCTGAAATAAATGTTACATCAAGTTTGATTTAAGATGCCTCAACATAAAATAAAATATTTTAACGTATATATTACCAAGTTAAAGTTTAGCTGAGTTTGCAGAAGTTGACATGAAATTCAAAACAGTACTGGGACAAGCAAAATTTTGGCAACTTAGCCACTATAAATCTGCAGGAGAACCTACACGTGTTCAGCAGACTCCACTTTGAGGAGTGAATGGTTTTCTGCAGTTGGAGAGAATCAGACATTGGCTTTCAGGACTTCAGTTCGTTTGGCTGCGCGTTTAAATGGCATCTAAAAATGCTGCTGGAGGACCGTTCCATCCCATGATTCTTCAGTCAGAGTGTGATCCCAGTAGCAGCGGTGATGTTCTCACTGTATCAGGAGGATTGTTAACACAATGACGTTGAGGTTCAGGTCTAAATAAAGACACTGATCCATATTCACTACTACAGTGAAGGATGAAGCTCAAACCCCA
>JBBPDA010000132.1:24262333-24274206 GCA_037974385.1 Arnoldichthys spilopterus | reverse complement strand
CAGCGCCCGGGGAGCAGTGTAGCGGGACGGTACCTTGCTCAAGGGTACCTCAGTAGTGCTCGGGCCGGGACTCAAACTTGACACCTTACTAGGCCACCACTGCCCAACCACTAGGCCACCACTGCTCACTGTATAAATGTGAACTGCCTGTACTGTATAAATGTGAACTAAAACGTCAGACCCTTCCCCACAAATCCTCTTTAAATGGATAAAGAGATCCTAGCTTATCAAATGAGAAAAATATACTCGGTCATTTACGGAGAAAAATGACCCAAACGCTCATCTGTGAGTGGCAAAAGTAAGTGAACCTGTGACGCCCATGTGCAGCAGTAACGGAATAAACTTTTCCGGTAGTTGATCAGTCCGGGATATCAGATTTGAGGAACTTTAACCCATCCCTCTCCATAGAACAGCGCCAGCTCTGGGATGTTAGTGGGTTCACTCAAACGAGCTCTTGCTTTAGGTCTTCCCACAACATTACCGCTGGACTAAAGTCAGGTCTTTGACTCTGCCTTTCCAGGACAATCACTTCATACTCCCTTAACCATTCTTCGGCAGAACGACTCGTGCCTTTCCCACTAAAAGCGCTGGTGCTTCTTACTGAAACCCCTTAATATTCCGTAAATGTGTGATTACCCAGAAGACCGAGGGAGTCCTACCTGTGCCTGCTGTGTCTGTGTCTGCGCAGAATCCTGCTCCTCCAGTTCAGGAACAGACTCATCACTGTCAGATTCGGTGCCGGACCCTTGAATAAAAACAGAACCAGAAACTTTAAGGTACAGCATTAAAGGATTGCGCATGTTCAAAATTTAGGAAGTTTGGATTATCCAAATTAACAGTCGGTTGCTTTAACAGCCGACTAGTTTGTAGCACATAGTGCATTTCAGAATCGTTACCAGCTGATATAGCGAGAATAAATTAAGTATTTGCACCATGGACACCAACAAACCTACGCACAGTACAGAAGTTCAATTTAAAGCAAGAATACATAAAAAAAAACAAAAAACGTAAGCAATCAAAACGAACAGGGAGAACATGGTGTTCGTATTTAAGAAAAAGCAGAGCAAAGTTGAACACATTTTTTAACTTAATGAACAAAAATGCAAAATCATCTTTTTAACCAACCCAAATCCCCTGCTTTACATCAATTAATCCAAAAAAAGGAATATCAAGTTTTAAAAGCCAGCCTTAATTATTTTTTTTATTTAAATGTGGACATATTTCCTTGCAGAAACAGGCCAGTAACGGATGGAGGACGAGTATTAAGGCTTTAAGCTGCACTTGCTACAGCAATTCTTTAGTCTACACAAGTATTAGTGTGTGACAAGAACCTGATTTACGTTCACAGAGCAAAAACGTAGAACTACACACCAATAAACAAAAGCAGCAGACAGAAGGAAAAGAGGTAGAGAAAGAGATACCCTTGTCGTTCTTGATGGCTGGCTCCGGTTTGAATGGGGTTTTGACTGCTGCAGGGGGAGGCTGAACATTAGGCGCGGTAACCGGGGCTTTTGGTGCTGCAGCAGGGGCAGCTGGGGGTGGAACAGTTGTAACTACTGGAGCTACTTTAGGGGCAGATGCGGCCACAGGTTGAGGTTGGAAAACAGGCATTGTAAAAGGTTTCTCGGGTGGGATCAGGGGAGGTAGGTCGTCATCGTCCTCCTCTAGAGCCTGAGGAGGAACTGGCTTTACAACAGAAGTTACCTCTGGCTTTTTCTTGGAGGGCTCTGCCTTAGGCTTAGAAGCAGCAGGGGCCGCAGCCTTTGGGGATTCAGAAACGGCCGCAGCCTCCGAAACTACTTTGGGGGCTGCGGACACCTTAGGAGCTACAGGGACCTCAGGAACAGCCTTTGGCGTCTCCGGTACCCTGGGTGGGCTGCATGCCACAACCTCAGAGTATGATTTTGGTGCAGCGGCAGTCGGCTTGGACACCACTTTAAAAGATACTGGGGCCACGGGTGCTTTTGGGGATGTTGGGGCAGGAGATGCACTTTCAGCTGGTTTTGCTTGCACCGGTGCTGGGACGTCCACTTTAGGGGAGGTTGGGGTAGTGGGTGTTACTGGTTTAGCCTCCACTAGAGGAGGAACAGCAGCTTTAGGGGAGGCTGGTGCAACAGGTGCATCCTTAACTTGTTTTGCCTCCACTTGAGCTGGGACAGAGGGGGCAACCTTAGCTGGCTTTGCCTCCACTGGAAGGGGGGCAGCAGCTTTAGGGGAGACGGGGGCAGGTGGCACATCTTTTCCTGGTTTTGCCGCCACTGGAACTGGGGCAGCAGCTTTAGGGGAGGCTGGAGCAGGAGGTGCACCCTTCCCTGGTTTTGCCTCCACTGGAGCTGGGGCAGCAGCTTTAGGGGAGGCTGGAGCAGGAGGTGCACCCTTCCCTGGTTTTGCCTCCACTGGAGGTGGGACAGCCACTTTTGGGGAGGCTGGAGCAGGAGGTGCACCCTTCCCTGGTTTTGCCTCCACTGGAGGTGGGACAGCAACTTTTGGGGAGGCTGGAGCAGGAGGTGCACCTTTCCCTGGTTTTGCCTCCACTGGAGGTGGGACAGCAGCTTTAGGGGAAGCTGGAGCAGGAGGTGCACCTTTCCCTGGTTTTGCCTCCACTGGAGGTGGGACAGCAGCTTTAGGGGAGGCTGGAGCAGGGGGTGCATCCTTTCCTGGTTTTGCCTCCACTTGAGGAGGGACAGTGGGTGCACCCTTAATGTGCTTAGCCTCAACTGGAAGTGGGACAGCAACTTTTGGGGATGCTGGGGCAGGAGGAGCATCCTTCACTGGTTTTGCCCCCACTGGAGGTGGGACAGCAACTTTTGGGGAGGCTGGGGCTGGAGGAGCATCCTTCCCTAGTTTTGCTCCCACTGGAAGTGGGGCAGCAGCTTTAGGGGAAACTGGAGCAGGAGGTACATCCATCCCTGGTTTTGCCTCCACTTGAGCTGGGACAGTAACTTTAGGGGGTTCTGGGCCGAGGGGTGCACCCTTAACTGGCTTTGCCCCAACTGGAGCAGGGACAGGGGGTGCATTCCCCTCTGAAGGAGACGTTAGGGGAGTGGCCACTGGACTAGCCACAGATGGGACAGGCTTAACTTTCTCTGGAACAGGCCCCGGTGCTGGTTTAGTCTCCACTGCAGGGGATGGCGGGGCTACCTGCTGAGGTTCAGCAAGCTTGAAAGCATCTGCTTTCTTGGGCTTTGCCTGTTTGCCAGCCTTCACAACCTTAGGAGCAGTCATCTCTGTTTTCCCTGCACCAGCAGAGTCAGCTGGAGGGGATGCGAGTGGTGAACATGGGGGAGTGGCTTTTGGACCAGAAGCTGATTTGGGGGAGGTGGGGGAAGAGGAAGAAGCAGAGAGCGAGGAGCGCTTCCTTCGGCCCACAGGAACAGGCTTGGGGGCAGAAGTGTGCGGAGAGGAGGATAGCTTGGAGTCAGCCTTGGCCCCTTTAGCCTTCGGCTGAGAGGCTGCAGGAGCTGCAGCAGCAGGGGCAGCTGGTGTAGCTGCGGAAAATAAAGGGCTTGAGTGTTTTTTTTTTTTTTTTGTGCAACGCCGAAACAGGCTTGACAAAAACCCCATGCAGGTTAGGGTCACGGGCAGAACACCTCACACTCATGGTACAAAATGTGTTAAGTCACACCAACTACTACAAAACGAAGCCTACACAGGCATTTCGACAACACACGGGCACTTGTTAGCGTTACTGGGATTTACACATGTTTGTAGCACAAACCATTTGAAAGTGACGGTCATTGTGAACACACTCAAGCACCACAACGAAATGTGACCTCTGCATTTAATCCATCAGTGGGCAGATACCAACAGCGCCTGGTAGTGGGACAGTAACTTGCTCAAGGGTACCTCAGTAGTGTCCAGGCCGGGACTCGAACCTGCGACCTTCAGGTCCCAAAGGCCTAACCACTAGGCCACCACTGGACCAACACACAGCTCGGGCAACCACCCGTGGTATCAAAACCCTTGTTTCTCCCTTAGATTCTTGCTGATGGCTGGTTCTGGTTTGACTGCTCTAAGGAAACAGGCACCCTGAACTTTAGGGGCCGTAACTTGGGTTTTTGGAGCTGCAACAAGGACAACTGGAGGTGTAACCATGGGAACAACTTAAGGTGCAGCTGCGGCCACAGGTTGGGGTTGGTAAACAGGCACCGCTGAAAGGTTTTTTAAGGTGGAATGAAGGGAGGTCGGTCATCCTCCTCCTCTAAACCTTAAGAAGCAGGCTGAGGAGGAAGTGGCTCTACAACTGAAGATACCATTTGCTTCTATTTGGAGGACTCTGCCTTAGCTTTAGAAGCAGCAACAGGGGCTTTGGGCATTTTGGCAGCTTTTAGGGTTTCAGTAACAGCAGGCGAAACTACGTTTGGGGGTGCGGACACCTAAGGGGCTACCGGAACCTTAGAAACACCCTTTTATCTCTGGTACCCTAGACTACATGCCACAACCTCTGAGTATGACTTTGTTGGCAGTCCGCTTGGGACGCTAGTTTAGAAGATACTGGGGCCAAAGCAGCTTTTGGAGACGTTGGGCCACAAGATGCCCATTTAGCTGGTTTTGCTATAGCTTGTTGCTCCCTTAGATTCTTCATACCACGATTATACAACAACTACATTTATCCCAATATTACTATTTGGCTACCACAAGAGAGTCCCACCCAGAAACTGTGAACGTCGGCCAACACGTCTTGTCATTGGCGTGGCTAATTCAAGATGTGACAAATTTAACATTTACTTGTTCCAGTGTTAGTAAATGCAACACACCCACACACCAGCTGCAGCTTTGCATGGATGCAAGACATCACACAAAACCAAATGACAAAACTAATACTGCTTGACAGGCACCACTGAAGGTTTAGTCACGTTAAACATGCATTGTTTTAGCTTAAAAAAAATAGCAAACAACTGCACAAACTATTTCGGTGTCTACAGCACTATTTTAATTTTTACAGCTAAAAGTAACACTGCCATGGTCTTCAATTGAAAAAAAAAAAGCTCACAGCCCACAAAAACTTTACATTTATAGTGGCAAAACAGGCGAATTTTTTGCCAGACAGTCCCAGAAAGTTCTGGGCACTTCTCACAAGTCTACTTCGCATTTAAAGTGAATGGAGAATGTTCTCGAAAGCAGATACATGTCAAAACTTCATTGTCCTGAGCACAGGAGCAAAGTTTCTGTGGAACAATGGCCATTCTATTGTTTTCAGGCATAAAGGATTGGGAAACACTTTGTAGCAAGGAACAAAAATAAAAGAGCTCGGTTACATAGTGCAACTCCTTCCTAGGTTAAAGCGGAGGTGTTAGCGCAGGGTTGCTGAACTGTGCAAAGAAGTGGCGGCACTCCAAAAACTGAAACCAACATGTTAAGTTAAGCACAACACGCAAAACCAAATGAATGGCTGAATCAAAAACAGAAGAGAAGCTATAGAATTTCAGTAGCCTTCACATCTGGCCTGTTTCATGACCTCTGCAAATTTGCAAAGAAATGTCAAGCAAAATCTAGAACAGCAGCACATTGTAAACTTCACAACCTGCGTGATTTGTTAAGATAATTTAAAAAAATGAATTGCCCCCTCGAAAAGGTCAGCGGCGGAAACTCGAGTTAGTCGGGGGAAGAAGAACCAAATACGGAGTAGAACTTAAGTGTTTAGTGCTTTTACTGTGAAAATTGGGACAATGCCACACAGATTGGTGGTTACGTGTGCAGAAGATCTGCTCTGAGTGGGGAAAGGCAGTGGGTCAGACTTCACACACATTGACCCACCTGACAAGTGTTGAGAGGAGAGAGAAGGTCCAGCACGATTAGCCTGCACTTTCGCCTGGACGACCTCTGAAAGTACTATGACTTCTTTGTCTGCTCTTACTTCATTTTGAGCAGGCTCATCTACAGTAAGACCATCGGGTTCTACTTCCATCGGTGCGACTCCCTCACATGGTTCTTCCTTTACACCTTCAGTGGAAGCCTCCAAAGCTTTTGCTACATGAGCAGCGTTTCCCTGAACGACGGTCAGACCAACCACATGTCCAGCGGGAACAGATTCCTCAGCTGCCGGCCCCTTCTCTGGGTTCGTCCCAATTAGGACGGCCTGCTCCTCTGTGGTACCTACTTCTGGCGCTTGGGCTACAGGTTGCACCAGGGCTTCGGTCAGACCTTCTACAGGATCTGGCTGTCTTTGGACAACAGCGTCTCCAGCAGGTGGTTGTGGCTCTTCACTTGCAGTATCTAATTCCACAATGGCAGCAGCTGCTTGGTCTACAACCTTTTCCTTAAAAACGAGCACGGTCACGTCGCCGTTGGGTTGTGCCCTTTCTGCTTTAGGTGGAACTGCTTCTTCCAAAGACTGGGCAACAACCTCTGCATTTTTCTGGGTTTCCAGATTAACGGTGGAGGCTTCAGGAAGAGTGCTCTCCACTGGAGTGGGTTCGATCGTTTCACAAGCAGCTGCCTCAGAACAGGCAGGGGCGCTCACAACCCCCGGAGCTAAGGGGAGGAGAGGAGCAAGGAAAGCGGGAGGAAGGGTAGTCACAGTGAAATTATCAGCAGAAGCTTGAGAAATTTCGCCAAAAACATTCTGCTGCATATAATCAAAAGACCTGACAACAACATGGGCACCTGATGACCACAGTCTAGTGGAAGCAATGGTGCAAAAAAAAGGATTATATACAACAGAACATTGAGAACTTTTCCTATCTAAGGAAAAAATGTACAAATCATCCTTCCAGTGGGGTTTGTAGAATCAGTGAAATGTGAGTTGGTGCACATGTACCAGTGAAAGAAATAGAAAAGATGATGTGCCAAGGGTGCCCACTTTTACCATGCAGTGCCCATAGTCAGTTATGGTGAAAGTCTTAAGTTGGAGAACACCAGCTACCCCGAGAAAGGTCCTCTGAAGCTTAACAGAAAGAAACGATTTTTAATCTAAACGATAAATTACTGCATGAAACTCGCTGAAGGTTTAAGTTTCAAAACTTCAGGAGTTCAATCTCTGTCCAAGTAGAAACTTCTGCTTTACGTTATTCAAAGACAACAGAGGTCATATAGAGTTAGAGCCATAAGTGAAAGGTTTAGAACTTGGCTAAAGTTTCGTCTGACAAGCGCTTGTTGACTGGACATGGATGAAGCAGTTCTCGCTTCTAAAATCGGGACGAAAATGTCATTGTTTTTATGCTGAAATTTTAAATGTATTCCATATCCAATATTGAGGAGTTCTGAGTTTTAACTAAGCTGGAGAACTGGTTCTCTGGCACATTACATGCAGCTCCTGAGCTTTAATTCTAAAAAAAAAAAAAAAAAGACTTGTTTTGCTAAAGAAAAAAAATATATATAAAATTTAAAACTGCAATTAGAAATTTTATTCAGGCCTATAATTATTTTTATTTTATTTTCCTACTATCTAAATATTCCTCCAAGATATTTTTTTTTTTAAATAAAAAAGTATTTAAACTGAACGACTGGAAATGTAAGTATAGGAACAGGTACCCTATTTACCAAGATATGTATTAAAAAATTAAAACTTATAGAAAATAATAGCATTTAAAATTGCAATTTTAAATGAGATACTTTCCCCAAACTTTTTCAGATCTATTTAATTATATTCTTTGTATTTCTACTATTTAAATATTCCTCAGTTTTTCTTTTATACCATATATGTCTGTTTTAAACTTAAATAAATGTGGGTAAATGAAAACACACACGCCATTGGACATACCAAATTGCCAAAGAATTTTTAAAAAATAATTTTTCTAAAAAGGCAAAAGATATTGAACATACAGAACTATAGATTAACCACTAAAACATCCAATACTGAAAAATAAAGCTGAATGTATGCAGTAGTTCTTAAAAACAGGCAGGTGAAGTAAGTGTTGACCTCTGGTAACTTCATCATGGGAAAGAGACGATCTTCCCAAAACTTTTATACCTGTAAATTCTCAGTTTAATGCCCTGAAAAACGTCAGACTAAGAACAGAGGTCTGTGCAATGCGAACTGAGAAGTGCGGAGTGACTACTGAACAAAATACACGACGCGTAGGGGGTTAGAACACGACACGTTAGAATTGTCATGCATGGCTGGAATCCGTATCCCATGCACAAAGAAAGAGTGAGCGTGTGCTTTAGACACTACCACATAACCACATCCTCACAGGCAACAGGCAGTTATGCCACTTTCTGGGAATGGAGGTCCTGGATAATCCCTTTGCAACGTTAATCCGTTTTAGTCCGAATCGTTTGGTGCGTCAACTCTACGGTTTGCTCTACTCTCCGGTATTCCACTATGATACACCACCCGACACCATCTCCTTCCCCCCGCCCAGTAAAACCTGCTGCATGAATGGCGTCCACGACAGCTGGTGACTGGGCGTGAGTGTCAGACGCGGGTGTGAACAGCAAAAATCGAATCCGAAACGCCGACCGCTACTTTTTGCTTTTCAGAAAACTCCAGGACCTCTCAACACAGAGCTGGACCTCAAACAAGTGCAAAACAGTGCATTTTACGAACCCGTCTCCACTTGGGGCTGCTGCATCTCCTGCTCCGTCACTGGGACAGTTTCTGTGGCTTCACCTGGCATTCTTGGCTAAAAAAAAAGAAGATTAAAATTACAAATTGTAGGAACATTAAAGTGAGTAAAGGTTTGAAGAAGCAAAGCGCTGACTTCGATCACCACTCAGAGTTCCTGCGTGTAAACTCGGGGGTAAAATCTGTCTACCCCAACTTCACGAGATGCAGACCGTGATCACCCAATCGTGACACCACAAAAAAGACAACGTAAAACACATTTATATGTATTTAATTAACCTAACACACAAAATGGTACAGTAAAACCTGTTCTGAAAGTAAAGTGAGGTCAAAATAGGTCACCAGTGTTATTAGGGAAGTGGTTACTACAAATATTCTTTGAAAAAATTGGTGGCTTGTTGAGAACCTAAACGCTTAGAGATTGGAACACAGCCTTAAGACGCCATGTTTGGTCTTGGGTTCGCACCCAAGTTTGGCAGTGAAGCCATTGCCTGTATTTAATTAAAATAACATCATGGAATACAACCTGTCCTGCAAGTGGGATCAAAATACACAGCCAGTGTTATTAGGCATCTAGTTATGATTAATAATTTAAAAAAAATCTCTGTAAGCTTTCAATAATACTGTAGTTTGTCTGTCAGACATGGTTTTGTTTTTGTTGGCCTTCGTGCTCCTGGAACACTTGGAGATCAAGGTAATGGGCAGTGGTGGCCTGAAGGTCGCAGGTTTGAGTCCCTCTGCACCACTGAGGTGCCCTTGAGTAAGGTACCCCCATTACACTGCTCCCCGGGCGCTGTTGGTAGCTGGCCGCTGCTCCACGTGTGCAGGGTTAAATGCAGAGGTCACATTTCGTTGTGGTGCTCGAGTGTGTTCACAATGACAAAGAGTCACATAATGTTAAATCAAATTGATTTCATGTTTTGACAAAATATATAAAAGAATTACAAGTGTTAACTAGTGCTGTACAACAGAATAAACAAAAATTAAAAGGAGTTAAACAAAGGTTTATGCTAAAACATCAAACATTGAGAGGAAAAACAGTAAGAAAGCAATAAACCAAGTCACAAACATGTGAAAGTGACTGTCATCGTGAACACACTCAAGCACCACAACGAAATGTGACCTCTGCATTTAACACATCACACGTGCAGCAGCTACCAACACCGCTGGTACCTTACTCAAGGGAACCTCAGTAGTGCCCAGGAACTCGAACCTGCGACCTTAAGGTCCCAAAGGCAGCGTCCTAACCACTAGGCCACCACTGCAGAACCAAGGCAGGCCAGACCAGGTCTTTCTATGGTCCTCAAAATCCTTAAAAGATTATTTAAAGCATATATTGTGGGCAATGACTTCATAACCAGACGGAGGACTTTTCCCGAGCAGTGGGCAGGTCTGGTCACCCTGCTGTGAAGGGAGCACAGCATTCACAGGGCATGTTTAGGGCTGGAGCTGTGTGGGGTTTCACAGGGGAAAAGACTTCCAGGACTTCCTCGCTACACTACAACGCAAAACTTGAAGGTAAACACCGTCTTGGCGGACTGACTGCACTGAACAGCTCATCACTTCCCCCAGAAGTCGCGAACGCTTAGCCACTGAAAACAAGCCGGCTGTGCGCGTGGTGCTGGACACATGGCGCCGTGTCGAGCCTCAACGGGCCCAAATTAACACGGGCGTCACTTGTAACGGCGGTTCACACGTTTGTGGCTTCCACAACGTCGGTTTTGTAATGCGGGTGTGCCGTAAAACACAGCGGACTGCGCTTTAAAACGCGACTCGTCCTCGCTCGGGGGCTAACGTAGCTAACCGAGATACTACCTAGCGAATACACAGAACTTCAGCCCCGTCAGTGGACTATTTTCATCCTGACGCGCTGATGTTACACTCAAGCTAAAAAAAAATAAGACGTATAGACGCAGGTCGTCTTCTTTAAACACAAAAAGCGAAAAGAAAACACGAAAAGTGCCGTGCTAAGCTAACCCGTCAGGCCGCCCCATTTTGGAGTCTGAGGGCCGCGTTCAAACCCAAATATCGCATGTTTGGAGAAGGCGCAACGCATAAATATTCACCGCTTATTACAAGAAAGCTTTCGGGCGACGCGACGGTCCGTGTCTGACCACGCAAAACTGCCTGGAAACGTCGGATGCCGCAAGATTGAACACCGGAGCACTTACCAAACACTGGGCTCGGGGTCCAAGATGGCTGTGAGAGAGAGCGTCTGACCTCTGCGTCACTCTGACGCCAGCGACGCGCTTCCTGTCAACAGCCAGCTCCACCGGAAGGAGCTGTTTACCTTCAGGAGGATCGGCGAGACGAGCGCAACGTCTTAAAACAGGCGGGTGGGTTTTGTGTTTCGCCTGGTTATTATATGTGTTGTTTTATTTTTATTTTGTGGTAATAAAGCCACTTGAGCGTCGGGTTAGACAGGCAGGCGGTGTAGAATGAACGCAATCTGGGCTATGTTAGCTAAATGCTAACGAAAGCGTTACCCCAGGGCGCTAGGTGGCTATCATCCTCCTCATCCACGCTCGGATTTCGAGTTTTTAATTCTATTACGAGCGTGAAAAACTGGTAAATATGCATCGTTTACGTGCGATTGAAATTGGCTTCGTGTTCGCCACCTTTTTGAGTCGATTTTCTGTAGCTAGCTCTGCGGGCTAGAGTTAGCAGTTCAAGAGATGGTTGTTGTGTACAGTGAAGGTTGAAATAGTGTTTTTCTTGGGTCTGTGGTGCGACATATAACCGTACAAGACAACCATACAGTGCAGAACCGACGTCAGACGTCACAGTGCACTGACAACACCGCATTAACCGTGATCGATTTAGTGAAAGTGACTATTTGTCATTGTGAACACACTCAAGCTGCATTTAACCCATCACACATGTCCACGTGGAACAGTGGGCAGCTACCCACAGCGTGGAGCAGTGTAGCGGGAAGGTGCTTTACCCAAAGGAACCCTCAGTGGTGCCCAGTGACTCGAACCTGCAACCTTCAGGTCCCAAGGGGGAAATGTCCCAACCACTAGGCCTCCACTGCTCACTATGTTTACTTTGAACAACAGGCGGTGTGACATTAACTATGACTAATGTAAAATGAATGAATTATGAGAGATGAAGTGGCTTTTTAACAGTATAGAATATAGGTAGAATCTAAACAATGGCAGAACAAATACAGAACCCAAGTGCTGGAACTAGGTTTACTGAGAGGTCTTCTTTGTTGACTAGAAAGCATCATGAGCAAGAGCGTCTTCCAAATGCTGTACATGAAGTGGGTAATGAAAATGACTAGTTGTCATTGTGAACACACTCAAGCGCCACAACGAAACGTGACCTCTGCATTTAACCCATCACACGTGGAGCAGTGGGC
>JBBPDA010000132.1:24219933-24230882 GCA_037974385.1 Arnoldichthys spilopterus | reverse complement strand
TGGGATTGGCTCCAGCTTCCCCGTGACCCGGAAACGGAAGAAGCGGTTGGAAAATGGATGGATGGATGGATTATAGCCGTGATACTCTTTCCCCACTCGACTCCAGTGTAGTTTACATAAACCAAGATGGCGCACAGCTCTCAACCTAATTTCACTGCAAATAACAGAGCAAATAGCCAGTTTACACTGACCAAGAGTAGGTTGACCCCCTCAACCTACTCTGCTCTGGTCAGTTATTGGGTTGGGTGCATTGTAAGTCGTGGTTTTCACTTACTGCATTCACTGAGCTTAAGTCAACCTCAACCTGATTGTTCCATCGATGCCACTTGGCTGAAGTCAGTCATGGTCAAAAAAATCCACTGAATTTTACTGTGTCTTTTCTTAGTAGATCTTTCCAGTGAGTTTCCTCACCAGAGGTGAGACCAAGTCATGCTAGTCGTAGGTGGTTTTGTTGCAGTAACACACATCCAAGGACGTTTTATGGATTTCTCTAAAAAGTTTTAAGAGAATCCACAAATTTTATTTATTTTTTTTATTTATTTTCATTTATTTCATGTATTTAGAGTTTTACAGAAAAGAGAAATCCCAAATGTTTGATAGAGGGCTATTTAAAAAAAAATTTTTTATTGTTATTTCTTGTTATAGCAATTAAAGGGTTAAAAGGTCGAGAAACTGCCTTACGTTTTGTAAACTAATTCATCATTTTTAAATTGATTTTAAATTAATTATACTAGCGTATAATTAATTTATTCTTATAAATCATATTCTTAATGTTTGCTTATGTTTATATCTAAAATTCTATACTGTACTTAGGTACAGAATCACATATACAGTAGTGCTGAAGATTAGGATTACACACTTCTAAGTAGTTTTTAGTGCATTTAGTGATGTTTCTTTTCTAAAAAACTAAAATGATTTGAGTAAAACATCTAAAAAATAAGCAGTATTAAAGTATAACATTATTATAATTCTATAAAAAATACATTATTATAATAATTTACACAGTGATCTTAGTGGTACTATGTTTAAAATGCTACTCCAAGGTTGGGCCACCTTGACGCACCAGTTAACCATTACTTCAAAACCACCTGCCTAATTTGGTGGAAGCCACCAAAACAGCTCAAACCAATGAAGCTATGGCACCAAAACGTTTTAACATTTTAATGTGAGGTGAGGCCTCCACGATCAGACTAGTGTGTCCAAGTGCTTGATCAATCTGTGGGGATCTGGAGGCCAAGTCAGCACCTATTTGTCATGTTCCTCAAACCATTGCTGAAGAATTTTTTTGGCATTGTCCTGCTGAAAAAGGCCACTGTTAGCGATGCTGTTGTCATGAAAGGCTGTACTTGGTTTGCAGCACTGTTTTGGTAGGTGGTACGTGTCAAGGAAACATCCACACGGACCCTGTGACAAGTCTGTGGCTCCACAGTCCCATACACAACAAGCTGCGATGCACTGTGTGTTCTGACACCTTTCTATCGTAGCCAGTTCTCGCTTCTCGCTGGGTTGAGCGTGAGTTTTGTCAACGTTCTGTGAATCTCCCTGTCCAACCTGGCAACCGAAATGGGCGAAAGTGAAAGTGACTGTCATTGTGAACACACCCCATCACACAAAGTGCACCACGATGAAACGTGGCCTCTCCATCCACCCGTGAAGCAGTGGGCAGCTGTCAACGGCACCCAGGGAGCAGGACAAAGGGAACCTCGGTGGTGCCTGGGCCGGGACTTGAACACGTGACCCCTGACACTGCATCACCACATTGTACCTTCTCAAGGTCCTCGCTCCACTTCCTCTTGCTTGTTTGGGCAACCTGGTCTTCCTCCTCTGTTCTCCTGACTCCTACTGTCATGGATGAACACCTACTGTCTGGCCGGGACTTGAACCTGCGGCCCTCCAATCGCATGGGCGAGTCCCTAACCACACTGGATCTCCGCTGCCCACCAAGCATCAATAGGTCAGTGGACAAGACAAAGTTCCAGCAGATTGGACATGATGTTGGTGATTCAGGCGAACAGGATGAACAGCGTTGGCTCGATGGCGCAGCAGATCTAAGTGATGCCACTGTATGGAAGATGAGCCTGATCCGCCAGTAAAAGCCTCCGTGGCGTTAAATGGTGTTTAACGTCATTATAAGCCCACTGAGTGTGGTCGCCCATGCTTCCGTAATGGCTTTGGCTGGCCGTGCCGAGTGCCATGGCAGCCATGTTCGGAGTTAATGAAATGCTGTAACAGTGACACCAGAGCGCGTGTAAAACTCCGCTCTCATTGTACGGCAGACCTGCGCTGATGGACACCCCCATTCTCTCCCTCTCTCTCTCTCGTCCTGTCCACTCACGGAATCAAAGGAAATTATATTAAAAAAAAAAGGCCAGGGATCCACTGCCAACAGAGGGTGTTTGTGTGTGTTTTGCCAGTGCATGTGTGCTGCGTCAGGACCAAGGGGCACGTGGTAGAAGGGGAAGGGGGGCGCAAAAAAAGGACAAACGATTTCCCACTCCCTTCTTTCCCTCTTTTTTCCCTGCGTATACGCGAGAAGGTGTGAAATGGTCGGAATTATTTCCAGCTATTATACCCAATGAAAGTCTCCGTATGCTGTTTTATTGTGCTGTAAACTGCCATCGCACGTGCTTCAGTAACCAAACACAAAGGAGACCAATACAGACCATCTCCCTGCCTGGCACTCCATCAGAGAGGAGGAGGAAGGGCTGGTAGGTTGGGGGGGGGGGGGGGGGGGACAAAGGGAGAGGGAGGAGATTTAGGGGAGGCTTTTTTTTTTTTTTTTGGCCATGGCCCTGCCACCACCGAGGTCTCAGTGAATCTGTTAGCTTTGTTAGTTTTGGAGTGAATCCTAGTTGGGTGTTTAAAGTGTCCATAAAGTGTCCATTATTCCATTGCAGGCCTATTAAAGTGTTGGCTGGGGAGCAATGGTTAGCAGAATCAATTTAGACCGGCCTCTCGTTTGTTGCCATTCTTCACCATTCCATCGACGCCCTCCATTACCCGGGCCCGTTGTCACGGAGAGCGGCGCGGCGGCCGTCTCCACGGAAACCTCTGATTCCCCCGATATCTCCAGTGTGGTCTGTGTAGGCTTCACAGGAACGTGGCCATCGTCTTACACATAAAGACGCCGCACACGGGTCTATGGAACAGTGCCATAATAGATGCATTTTCACGAGGATCCCTAAAGAAGTCGAATGAGAGAATCCTGAGGGAACCAGTGGGAACTGAAATGAGGTAAATGTGAAGCGAGTTGACACACTTGCGTAATTTAAATGCAAGTGAAATGACACACATTGGCAAACGCATGTAGAAGCAGGCAATACGTACAGATGTGGAAATCCATGCAAATAATATGCAAGTTTGACCAAAAATGCATAATTACCTTATTTACCTTGGCTTTACATGAACTGGGTGAAACGTTCATGATGAATGAAGCAATAATGCTCCGAACATGGAGATACTTGTTTTTATTTGGACAGTGACAATACGTTTACAACATCTGGAAATGTGTTTTAAAATGTGCATATATAAATATATGATTTTTTAAATGTATTTATTTTATTTAAATTAAAATAAAATTAAAAAATACAAATAAAATTAGAAATAAAAGCAGGAAATATTGCTATTTTAGAAATATTTTATCATTTAGAGTACAATTTATTATAAATTCTACTCTTAATAATATATGTTCATATGTGACAATATTTTGCGTATCGTCGTTGTCGAACAAACACTTTGTGTCTTCGTTTTTTTTTTTTTTTTTACATTTTTTACCGAATTTAAAAATCTGCTGACATTTGCATTGTGTCAAAATTTCACTATGAATGGATCGAAAGAAAAACTCCTAAATGACTTACAGAAAGTGCATTAACCTCCAGTGTACGTTACAATGTAATGTTGTCATTTTGGAGATACAAGGTTTTGGTCTGATAGCAGCAATATGTTTTCTGTATTGGATGAAGAGAAGCCTTTTCAGCGATGTAATTTGCTGCAGTTTATGGTATTGGGTAGTGCAAATATCTGCAGAGTCATATTCAAAATCCCAGCTCCACGTTGAGGCTGAAATCTATTCATGACTGGAGCAGTTGCGCTGGTGATGGAGCAGCAGAACTGCACCACTCGGTGTATGTGGTGTGATTACTAAGGCCATACATGTCGGTCTTGCTTCAGAGCTTCACTTTTAGCCTCTTTCTCAGAGGTTATCACTTTCTCTCTCTCGCGCACACACACACACACTCATAACACACACACACACACACACACACACACTCAGCGTTTCACTCTTTCTCTCAAGCTGCACGTCCCAGTTTAACATTACAGAGGTGCATGCTGTGATACCGCAAACATCAAAAATGTATGAGCAATGTGATTTCTTTGGAAAATTACTAGAAACATTGTACTCGGAGCTTGAATTTCAAAATATGAAATGAATGGGCTGAGAAAAAAGTATGGACACACTCCGGTAACCCGCGATGGAGCTCCATAATACACACAAACACACACACACACATACACACACTTACACAGAGGTTTGTTAATAGACATTGTGAGGACATGCATGCTCCACAAGCATTTATACAGTATACAGGGGACTCTTAGAAACAATGTCTATTTACTGTAAAGCTAAACCGCGATGCATGGACCTGCACTCAGAGGACGTATGCTGGAGCAGGAGGTTTGCTTCAATAGCACAAGAGCACACATGGCATCACGTGAGGCCTCATAACGATTTCACCCAACTGTAATCATCTAAATACGAATGAAAACACTTGAATTATCATTTTGACCTTTTTTTTTTATTGTGATATTTATTACATTTCATGAATATTATATATTCATTATATTATAACATTATTTAATATAATTAAGAATATTAATAACAAAATCACATAAATCTACTGTATTATTATTATTATTATTATCATCATCATAGCAACAATAATAACAATACAAACAAAGCAACACTTAGCACAATTAATTATTGCACATGCACAGATAGTTGAGCTGATAACCCATATACAGACCTCGATCACAAAAATGCTAGATGCTAACAAAAAACGACTAAATGCTAAAATACTTGGTTCCAGCTAGTGGGGCAAAAATTTAAGGTGAAACTGTACCAAACAATTTTGTGTCTTTATGAACAAAATCCAGATTAAATGATTTTTTCCATTAACATACTGAACATACTAAAGGGGAACGTTTGTCCAATGTCGAGCAGGCCTTCGTACCCAAAAGGCCTAACCTCACTAGGGTGAAAGAAATCTCCCCTGTGTGAAAAATGACATCAACTGACCTCAGAAGATTTTCCGGGGGGAATAAAACCAAGGAGTGCTGCGATTGGATGAAATATCTGAATTAATTTGACTATAGACTTTCAGTTGATGTGTCAGGCCATATCCTCTGTAGCCAGACAGAAAGAGTGTTACACATTCAGTTCTAAACCACTGGGAATGTGGCTGCTGTCGATCCCGGTGTTGGAGGATTAGGCTTGTTTTTCTCTGGGTTTCCTGCAACGTCAGAACAATTCGTCCTGGAAATGTAAGAAAACAAACACACATTGAGTAACACAATGGCTGAATAATACCACACCTACACCTAGACCTAACCCTAAACCCAACCTTAAGCCCACTAACCGAACGGCGATCTTTTGGCTCTTGCAGTTTGCATTTGGAAAACGAATTTGCGATTGTTTCCACGTTTCTTTGTGAGGACCAGCTAAACGTCCAGACGTTTTTCAGACATCTAGGGTATTCCTATCATTATGGGGACATATAAACAAATAGCCACGTTTATTTATATAGCGCATTATCATACACAGAGGTCATTCAATGGGCTTTACGGGGCAAACAAATAGGCATGAAAAGAAAATTTGGCGATAGAATTAGCAATAAAATCAGAAAACAGGAAATAAAAGTAAGATTTAAATAAATTAAGGTGATAAAAAGCGCGTGATTAAAGTAAAGTAAGATTTAAAATAAATTAAGACAAATTAAAAGTAAATAAATAAAAGAAAATAGATGTAAATGAAGGTAAATCGATAAATGGATAAGGGAAAATATAGTAAATATAGCCCCACACACACACACACACACACACCCATATGCAGTAATACATGGCCCCATCTGTGATGAGTGGCCAGTGACAGCGAAGCGCTGTCCTAACTGATTAGTTAAAGGTCATTGTTCTAGTCCTCATCATGTCTCACATCATCACCGTGTGTTCTCCACCAGGAGAACTAGAACACAGGCCGAGAAGCCTTGAGCAAAAAGTGCATGTGCGCGGCCTACGGTACGCCCTGTGTTTAAACCGTGCTAAGCTGATTCCGCTGTGTGTGTGTGTGTGTGTGTGTGTGTAGGGGTGTATTTGTGATTGGTGTGTGTGGGCGGCTGCGAGAAGGCGCTGAGGACAGGCAGCATTGTGTTCAGTATGTGACTTTCCTCTCCCTCGTCTTTTCACTTCTAATTTTCACCCTCGTACTCCATCCTTCCTCTTCCGCCTCTCCACGCTCTTCCCCTCTTTCTCTCAGCTCCCTTTTCATCCCTCCTCCTCCTCCTCCTTCCCCCTTCCCCGTCTCTCTCTCTCTCTCTCTCTCTCTCTCTCTCTCTTCCTCTCGCTCTCTCGCACACATCCTCAGCCTGGTTCTTCCTCGCTTCTATTCCTCCGTGCTTTGCTCAGCCTTTTCACTCATCCTTCCTTCTCTTCCCTCCTTCCCTCTACCATCCTGCATGCTTCAGCAGCCCCCTCGCTCTCGCTCTCTCTCTCTCTCTCTCTCTGTCTCTCTCTCTCTTTCTCTCGCTGGCTCTGCCCTCGCCTGCCTGCAGTTTATGCTGATTGGACCAGCTGTTCCACTTAAAGTCGCTATGGCAACCACAACCGGTCACCTAGCAACCCAGCCAATGCTCTCCACAGGCAGAGAGAGAGAGAGAGAGAGAGAGAGAGAGAGAGAGAGAGAGGGAGGGAGGGAGGCAGGAAGGGGAGTGTTGAAGGGCGAATAAAAAAATTCCTTTGGATTTATTCTGTTAGTATGAATTTCTTTGTCTCGTGCAGCCTCTGACTCATAAGCAACACTGTATTTGTTTGTGTGTGTGTGTGTGTGTGTGTGTGTGTGTGTTTTATGTTTCCGTTTGTGCTCTGTTTGTGTGAAGCCTGCAGAAATTGTTACCTAATCCAGCAGAGTTTGTCTAGAAAGTTTTCACCATTTACTACATTTTCCAAAACGTAGTAAAAATGAAAATCTGTGAAACGTTAACATCATATACAGTACTGTGCGAAAAATTTATATTCAAAAGCTGTTTGGCTCAGCAGAGTGTTTTTTTAACCTGTTAATTTTAAAATAAATAACATTACTACAGCAAACTGTGATTGTATCCCAGAGTTCCCCCCTAGTGGACGCCCAGTGTTACTGCAGCTCCCATCAAATCTCTGCTTTGGGCTCCATCAGTCCTTCATTAGATGAAACCAGGTGCTGATGGAGCTTCACACACGTCCACGCAGCGACTGGGGGAGAAACCTGGAGCCGAACCGATGTCTTCTAACCAGCTCACACAAGAAGTGGACCTGCTGCTTGTGCACGGGGTGAAAATGTGTGAGCACATCACGTGTCATTGGTGCACTTCCAGCAAAAGTGCACTAATTGCAAAAGTGCAATGTCATTACACAGTCTTAACATAGCAACACGCCAACACTGTGCCGCCCTGCCTCGCCGCCCTGCCTCGCCGCCCTGCCTCGCCGCCCTGCCCTGCCTCATTTAAAAAGCACCGCTCCTATGAAGGTAAAAAGAATGAAGAAATTCGCAAAACCACGTTGTGTTGCATTTTCCACTGGTGCAGAATAGGATCCTATGAGATTCTCAGGTAAGTACAAAGTATCACTTATCATTGGCTTTAACACTGTGATGAATAACTGGCTCCTCCCACTAATTTATCAGTCTGCTCAGGCTTTAGCTGAGTTCCTCCCTTCAGCCTGTGCGATGAGGGTGTTTGCTACACGATTTGCACTTATTTTAAAAATTAATTAAGTGAGATTTGTTGTTTTTTTTGTGCATAAATCTTCTAAAAGTGTCTTCTAAATACTGCGACATCAAAATATACCATGGACTGAATAAACATGGTTCGTTTTTGTGTTCTGAACTTCCCAACACATTTTCCTTGCCTCTGTCACTTTTGTGGCCTAGTGGTCAGGACGCTGCCTTTGCAACCTGAAGGTCGCAGGTTCGAGTCCCGGCCCAGGCACTACTGAGGTTCCCTTGAGCAAGGTACCCGTGTGATGCACGTGTGACGGGTTAAATGCAGAGGTCACATTTCATTGTGGTGCTTGAGTGTGTTCACAATGTCACAAAGAGTCACTTTCACTTCACTTTTGGCTTTTTAGGGGCTCAGACCTGGATTCTGTAAAGCTGTATGGGGCAACGTCAGTGGTAAAAAGCGCTACATAAATAAAATCCACTTAAATCCTCACCCTGCTGTAGCCAAAAATACCTGAACCTATACAGGTGGGTCCCCAGGCACTGGAGCTGAAGACCATTGGTATACGAGGTCTGCCCAGAATAAGTCCAGCCATTGTGGATATGATGAGAACGATTTGTGCACTGTTGATGTAACCTGGCAGCCATGGAGAGTAGACTGGATTGTACATGTGTGAACAATGACGTGAGCAACGAATCCCCATCAGATTTTGCGTTACGCTCGAACATTCATCCGTGGAAACTGTTGGGATGATACAGGCTTTTGAGGAAGATTCAGTTAGTGCAGCGCGAGTAAAAGTGTGGGACAAATGCTTCAAAGATGTGTTGAACGTGACCCATGTTCTGGAAGGTCTGACCCATGTTCTGGAAGGTCTGACCCATGTTCTGGAAGGTCTGACCCATGTTCTGGAAGGTCTGAACACTTGTGTACAGGCTGCAATCCATAAAGATCGGCATCACCGTCCAATGTACAATGTTTCTTGTATCTTCTTGAATAAATGTGTAAAACTTATTATGTAATAATAATTCTGTCATAAAGTGGAACATCTCTGGGAGACGTTCAGTCAGATCTCAGGAACCAGTAGTTGCTACGGTACCAATGGGCTGATGTGCTGATGGGCTGATGTGCTGAGGTGGGTGTGGAACAGTTGAGTCTTGAGAAGCTTCTGGAACGTGGAGAGAGATTCTGCAGATTTAGTGTCGCTGGGCACCTCGTTCCACCAGTGAGGAACGGTGAAGGTGAAGAGTCTGGAGCGGCGTCTGATCCCACGAGGGGATGGAATCTCCAACCGCTGGTCCCTCGCTGACCTGAGTGACCTGGTGGGTGTGAAGGTGTGGATCAGTGTGTCCATGTAGCCGGGAGCTGATCCTGATGATCTTGTAGACGAGCATCAAGGACTTGAACTTTTTTGGGCCGAGATGGGAAGCCAATGCAGGGAGCCAATCTGTGGCCCTGTGGGTGGAGCCTCCTGTCCTGGGTGAATCCGCCTTGGGCCTATAGTCAGCTGGGATTGGCTCAAGTTTCCCTGCGACCCGAGATTGATAAGCGACAGTTTGCAGAAAGAAGGAATGAACATTACATAGCCTGACACTTTCCGAACAGACCTTGTACATCGATGCCTTTGATTTTTCCACATTCACCGGGAAATCTGGCAAAACAAACACAGCTTTTAACATCACTGGTACATATTTACTGGAGAAGATCACCGGGGACCAGATGAGCGGGAAGAACTGGGGAGAGTGTGATGAGCACTGCGTCTCTTTTAAAACGGCCAACTGTGCATAAGATGCCATGAGTGCAACTCTCTCTCCCCCTCTCTCTCGCCCTCTCTCTCGCCCTCTCTGCTATTCTGAGCAGATCCTCCATAGCGCCGTGTTATCTAACACGCTAAACCGGAGCGGCTTACACACCGCTTAGAGACTAATGGTCTTTACTGTTGTCCCGAGGTACTGGAATCTCACCTCCCTCCCTCACCTGAGCCTCAGCTCAGTCTCGCCTGATGGGTCGCTCGTCTTGGCAAGACACAGCCGCCAAATGCTAAAGCTAACAGTGCAAATACGCACACATACAGACGGCTAACGGTGACGTTTAGATTAGACAGGTACAGATTAGACACTGGACTGCACAGAGTGTGTGTGTGTGTGTGTGTGTGTGCGTGTGCTTGGCTCTTTCTGCCAGATTAAGCGGCAGTAAATGTCCTCACAATAACCTGTGTGTACTCTCCAGCTGTAGCCAAGTGCCACTCAAGGCTTCATTGGGTTCATTTCAACTTGGGAAGGGGAGGGAGAGAAGAAAGAGACGAGAGAGACTTTTATGCATGGAGTGTGTGTGTGTGTGTGTGTGTGTGTGTGTGTACAGGCTTTAGTATGAGCCTGTTTGGGCATGTCCGGTTAAAACACTCTTTTTTTTTTGGTCCATTTGCAGCGCACATGACTCAGGCAGAGCATTAATACTGAGAATAAACACAGCAGTGACGACGAGGACGTGAAAAACTGCAGGCGTGATGATTTGCGTCCTGTTGTGTTTGTATTTACGGTAAGAACGGCGTGTTGTGGTCTTTTGCTGCCTGATATGGCCTCTTGTCCCATTACGCCGTGTACACTAGGCAGCCTTCACTCAGAGGTGGGATGTGTTTTCTGCCTGTGTGTATATATGTGTGTGTGTGTGTGTGTGTGTGTGTGTGTGTGTGTGAAGAGCTCATGTTTATTCATGTTTTTAAGAGCACTTCTCTCTGATTTAGTTAAACAGGCCAGTTCTGTTTTTGCTCTTTCACTGGGCCACTTTACACACACATTCATATGGAAATGACCACCTACTTACCTGTTCTGCTTACGCTTCCCCAAGAGCAGTGCAGGTCACACTCTCTCTCTCTCTCTCTTTCTCTTTCTCTCTCTCTCTCTCTCTGTCTCTCTCTCTCGCTTTCTCTCTCTCTCTCTCTCTCTCTCTCTCTCTCTCTCTCTCTCTCTCTCTCTCTCTCTCTCT
>JBBPDA010000132.1:24200854-24214444 GCA_037974385.1 Arnoldichthys spilopterus | reverse complement strand
AATTCTCAGTGTAAATGAGCAGCAGCAGCTCCTCGTGTACAGGAGCCGTGAGGCTGTAGATCAGCTCTGTGGAGGACGGGGCTGTTCATATGGGCTCCTCAGCAGGAGGGAGGGGGGGTAAAGCAGCAAAAGCTGATGGCTCAGTGTGGGGAAGGGAGCAAGTCAAAATGTCAGCAATGGTTCAGTCGAATTCTCGCTTCAGGTACTGGCTCGCCATCAAAGTCCTGCAATAGTTTGAGCTTGAATTCCATTTAGTTCTGACCAACGTGGGGTCGTTTCCAGCAGACATTCACCACCCAAGGACACAGAGAGGCCTGTCTGGAACAAACTATGGTTGAGCTGTTGCAAATATGTAAAACTAGCAAAGTTTATCACTCTGCTAACGTTTTGGTCTGTTATTGTCTTTGGTTGTGTTTCGCAGCGTGACTGCTCCTCATGGCTCCCTCAACATTCTAGAAGACGTGATTTTTGGAGCATTTCCATTGGTCGCTGCATCATGAACGTTTCAGACGGTGTACAGGTCAGCTGCTGTGTTGAAGCAGAAACATAAAAAGTGGCTAAAAATGAAATCGTAAATAAAATTAATTATTAAATTTAAAAAATTAAACATTAGTTATCACCCCCCCCCAAAAAAAACTAAAATGCATTTTTTTCATTGTTTTTTTTGTTTGTTTGTTGTTTTTGGTGTGGCCGTTAAAGGGTTAAAGGTTGTATATCGGTTGAAGATTTGTTCCAGCATTGGATGAAAATTTTATCAGCCTTCATTTTTAATAATGTTGTAATTTTTTGGTTTAAATTAAACTGAATTGTCTAAAAAGCTGTTTTTCCTTCAAAATTTTCCCCAAGAAATGTTCACCCAACATAAACAGCAGCGTTTGTTTGTTTAAAAAAATGTGAATGACCATAGTCTCAGGTTTCTTTCTTTTAAATAAAACTTTTTAAATGCTTGAGTCATGTTTTCCATCTCCTTTTTAAAATCTGTACTGTATTTACATAAATATGGGGATATATATATATAAAAACTAGGTGTAATCCATTTATATATATATATATATATATATATATATATATAGTTCCTATTTTAACCCTTTAATGCCCACACCAAGAAAAAGCATTAAGTATTTTTTCTTTAATTTTTATATTAATTGAAGGCAATAAAAACAACAATATTTATTTATTTTATTTTTTTTAATGGGCAAAAATTTCTCTTTACCGTAAAACTCTGAATATATGATCAAATTATTGAAAATGAATGAAAATCTTTGTGGAATTCCTCAGAGAAACCCATTGAACGTCCTCGCATGTGCGTTAGTGCAACAGAAACAACTGCGACCAGCCGACTCTGTAATTTCTGGTGGGGGAGCTCAGAAAAGGTCTCCTGATTAAAGACACTGTGAAATCCAGTGGCGTTTTTGGACCAGAACTGACTTAAACTAAGCGGCAGTGATCGAACAATCGGGTTAAGTGAAATGCGCTCGACCAAATAATTGACCAGAGCACTAAAGGGTTAAAGGGTCTTATCCCGTCCTATTACCCTGCTCTGTGTCGTGACCCAACCTAACCTGGGTTACACGTGCAATTTGCTTATTGCTGTGATGTGGGGTTCAGCAGGTTCCCTATCGCTGTCAGACAGATATTTGATGATGGAAGAGCAGAAGCTGTAGGTGACGCTGGGCTAAAATTACGCTCTCCCCGTGTTGGTGTGTGTTTCCCCCGGGTTCTCCGGGCTCCTCCCACAGTCCAAAGGCTGCAGTAGGTTGACTGGACTCTCTAAATTGCCCGTAGGTGTGAGTGTGTGTGTGTTGCCCTGTGATGGGTTGAGCCTCTTCTCCTAGGTAAACTCGCCCTAGGCCCATAGTCAGCTGTGATTGGCTCCAGCTCCCTGCGACCCAGAATGGAAGAAGTGGTTTAGAGAGTGGATGGATGGATGGATGGAAGGATGGATGAATGGATGGATGTACAGGTAAAATATCAGGAGTCTGAATTAGCCTACAAATGCATCCCTGCTCTTAGGTATGAGGGCAGCGGAGACAGTCCAGTGTGTGCAGAAATTGCAGGACACTACAAGGACAGACCGTTACAGTTGTAACAATGTTACAGACAGACGTCAGATGTAAACATGACACGGTGGGAAGGAAGAAGGAGCAGCAAATGTTAAATATACATTATAAAGTTAAGGGCTAGTTTGTGTGTGTGTGTGTGTGTGTGTAGCTTTACAGGAGAACACAAAAATGTAAGTTAATGTACAGGTCAGCTGCTGTGTCGATGCAGAAGAATAAAAAGTGGCAAAAAATAAAATAATAAATAAAAATGAATAATTTAATTAAAAAAATCAAACATTATTGTTATTACCCCCCCCCCAAAAAATAAAAAACTAACTAAAATGCATTTTTTTCATTGTTTTTTTCATTTGTTCCAGCATTGGTTCGAGCAAAATTTTATCAGCCTTCATTTTTAATAATGTTGCAATTTTATTGGTTAAAATGAATCTAAATTGTCTAAAAAATCTGTTTTTCCTTCAAAATTTTCCCAAGAAATTCTTTCAGACGGCAGCGTTTGTTTGTTTAAAAAAATATCAATTAAATTAAATGAGAAATTGTAAATTCAAGGTTCTTGTGATGGCGATGATGATGATGATGAGGTTGTGCAGAATGATTCTGCTTTGCAGACGTAGAACATTATGCGCAATATCTGTTTTCCCCCATTCACGGCATCATGAGTGATCGCGTACGTGTGCGTCTGTCCTGGGCGTGTACAAGCTGCCGAACTGCCTTCCTTCTGTTCGGGTCAAGGTTGGTCAAAGTTGAAGGTCACGAACAGCGGTGTTGGGCGAACGCATATGTGCCTTTGTAAATGAACGAGGTGCTGTGCGCGTCTGACCTCAATGACCTCTATTCCCTCCCCCTAGGCCGGCTGGTGGAGGTAGACACAACAGCCTGTGGGCCCCCCCCCGCCCCTTAAACACACACACACACACACACACACGCCATGTGTACGTCAGTCGCTAGGCGTATGCTTATCTGCATACCTATTCATGAGGGCCCCAATCCTCGAGCCCTTTCACAATAAACCCCAACACGCAGCATCAACCCCGGCGCGGAATATGTGGGCGAGAGACATAGACAAAGATGGCGGGAGAGAGAGGGAAATGGACGTGGAAATGGATAAACATGGCGGCTCTGGAGGAGAAGTGTTCGAGGGGGGCAGGGCCACGTTTTCTTCCACCTGCCCCCCCCAAACCTTACAATGATTGCTGCTCAGATTTATTGTGTGTGTGTGTGTGTGTGTGTGTGTGTGTGTGTGTGTGTGTGTGTGTGTGTGTCTGTCGGTCTGTCTGTGTGTGTTTGTATGAGGCACGTGCCAAGTGTCTGCTGCTGAATCTTCTTCCCTCCCCCAGCCCCCGAGGCCACTTTTTTGGGGTACACACACACACACACACACACACACACACACACACACACACACACACTCAGACACACACACTTCTTCTTCACACACTCTGGTGTGAAGCCCACATTATATTCCAAGGGGAACAGGGGACCTTCTCTTTTACGGCGCCGCTGTGGTCCGGCCCCCTCGCAGCGACGGCCACGTTTTTTTGACTCCAACCAGCACAAGGCCGGGGCGGCCGGCTCGCAGCACTCGAGCACTGACGCGCTCACGGAGTGCAGCGGGGGTTAGGAGAGGGGAGGGGGCCCTCAAGAGGACACGCTCATACCGTTCTCTCTGCTGGATCAGTGACATTACATTTCCCTGCTGCTCCCTCGGTGCCTTTTGATTAAAATAAAAAGTATTTATTTATTTATTTAACTTAAAAAAAAAAGAAAGAGAGGTAATGGCAGGAAAAGGGCACTTCCTTCACGTCACCACAATCACAAACGATACCAGGCCACGGGGCACGCGTCCCATAGTGCCGAGCGATGTCCGCGATGATCATTTTCAGTATTATCGCTGTGTATCAGTATCAGCAGTGGATGTTGATGAATTGACTCTCTTGTTATTTCGTTGCAAACAGTCTTGGGGTGGGATACATATTAGGCAGCAAGTGAACAGTCAGTTCTTGAAGTCAATGTGCTGGAAGCAGGAGTGTAAGGGTCTGAGCCGCTTTGACATGGGCCTTGTGCAGAGAACACGTACAAAGCCAGTAAAGCGCAGTATAGGTGATGTAACAGTATATACAGTGTTATTGTATACAGTATAAACAGTGTTATATACAGCAGTGTATGTACAGTAAAAATAATGTTTCGTGCAATTTTGTAAATAATTGTATTGTTTTTGGTGTTTTTTTTGGGATGAAACACGCAAATATGAAAATGTAAAAATTTTAAAAAGTGATGTTCTAGACGACGTCCAGATCAGCAGGTCTTGTGGAGGGCTCCAGGTGTGCAGTAGTTAGTTCCTACCAAAAGTGATCCAAGGAAGGCTGACTGGTGAATCGGTGACACAGTCATGGGCACCCGAGGCATGTGGGTAGCCTGTCTGGTCTGATCCCGCAGAAGAGCTACTGTGGTGTAGAAAGTGATGCTGACTCTGATCGAAAGGGGTCAGAACACACAGTGCAGCACAGTCAGAGCTGCTCCAGCAGCAGGAGGGACACGCTCAGCGTTAGGCAGGTGGTCTTAATGTTATGGCTGGTCTGTGTACCTTTGCGTCCAATGTAAAGATGAGTTTAAAAAACATCTTCTTAGTGGTGCGAAGTGTATATAAACCACTTGTGTCTTACTTCTGGCAGCAGAACAGCACTGACTCCTCTCCTGCGATGCCTGAGGAGCAACCTGAGACCACAGTACAGACTCCCTCCAGACCGTCCAGGGTCCTGGATCTTCTCTTCTGGACTCTCCTCTTCAGCTCTCCAACCAGGGAGCCAGGGACAGGAATGGGCATGTTAAAAGCTTGATTGTGTGGTGAGTGAACCATTTTTGTGTGGATGATTTGGATGCGGTTTTTTGGACCACTGTCCTTTTGGAAGATCCAGCCATGACCCAGTTCTAGAGAAGTTTTAGAGATAAAATCTCCTGCTCCTTGATCGAGTCCATGATGCCATGTGTCCTAAAAAGGAGGAAGGACATCTTGACTATAAGTCATGCACTACACGTTTGTTTTTTAATTTATTTTGATGTTATTTAATAATTAAAGGCATTCTTGTTTTAATTTATTTACACTCAGTCATACAGTTGATTAATAAACCTTCACCCATCTGACGTATGGTTTCATGGTATTTGATACATCCCATAAACCCATGAAACTGAAAAAATGAAATAAAATATCTTGATTGAAATGTTTTTCCTGATTTTCTGCCCAATGTAGTTTTCTCTAATTCTACCTTCTAGCTAGGACTCCTCTTATCACATGATATCACCAACACTGGAAGATGAAGGTGAGCTTAAGTCATGTGACCTGCCACTACACATTTTTGTACTGCTGCTAATGCAGCATCATTGGAAAGTATAATGTGCTTGGAGGAGAACGCAAACTCCCAGTTCTGTTATGTCAGCTAGCAGATGCCTGTAGTGGCATTGAGTGATGGGGAATAAGAAAGCCATTCTTCCCCACCAGCGAGACTAGTGCCAGTTGTGCTTTATTGGACTCCAAGGCCACGGATGGCTGTGGAAACATTGGAGATTGAACTCGCAGTCTCCCAGTGGTCAGGCCAATGCTTAGACTCAATGGATTTTTTAATAAATAGTGTGATTATTTAAGTTGATTTCTCACTAAAACAAAAACTATGTTTATTAAAGGAATTATGTTGTAGAAAACCTCGTTTCCTTGCTTTTTTTTTTTAAATAACAGGGAAAAAATCTAGAACATGGTCCCTTTAGGTCTTTAAGAAGAGCAACTCAAGCCCTACCTTTTTTCACTGTTTGGTCACTGCAGTTTTCGAAGGTGCACGGCCCCCAGGCCTCCCAGGGAGACACCTCGCACTCGATGGGGCATGAGATGTGGCACAGCTGGCTTGTACTTGGCACCGGCCCCACACACAGCTCACTGTCCACAGGCGGTGAAGCTGGAGGGCAAGCACACACAGAACACACCATTATACCACAGCACAGCCACAGACAGAACATGCAAGAGCTGAGAACGCCTGCATTAAGCTGTTTCGCAGCTCAGAAGAGTTGGCATCTGTTCCCCTACTGTATGTCGACACAGACTGTAAGAGGGAGAAGCGGAGTCATCCACGATAATAAGATTAAAGCTCGCTTTTTAGGGATGCCTTACAAAAAGAAAGAAAAAAAAACAGACAACAACAGTCGAAAACACTGACAGCAGTGATATCCAGTGATGTACAACATGGGATTGTCTCCTAATACTACCACGCTTGAGAAGCCTCTGACATCTGACAGGACGGCTGCTTAAAACATCAAACAGCATGCCGACCTTCCAGCTGAGACGGTGCGGCACCATGTCGACACGTGAAAGAAGCTCAGACCACGCTTACACCCTAAATAGAATGCTTGTTCTAGGGTCTAGTTGATATGGAAAATTTGTAATATCGATATTGATTTTAGGGGCTAAAAATTGTGGCAAATTATAATATTGAGCTGTTTAATCTTTATCTATATTTTTTTATCTTAATTAAACATTCTGATATTCATGTAATAAAATTAAATATGATAAATATGCAACGGCTAGTCGACTAATGGCTTGACCTAACGACTAGGAAAATCTTTAGTTTGGGGCAGCCCTGGGCACAACATGCTATTCTAATGCAGAATGCAAAAATAGGCTTGTACACATTTTGCATGCAGTGTTTTCAGATTTTTAGCTTGCATGACAGCTGAAAATGACAAAAATAGGCCTAGATATCAAAATCTAAGAATTTACACATTTTTATATATATATATATAATTTGTAAATTCTTAGATTTTGATACCTAGGCCTATTTTTGTCATTTTCAGCATATATATATATATATATGCTTGAACAGCTTGAACTGCAGCTGATCAACAATGAAAATATCACCCATGAGGAACTACTCCACAGGAACATCAGACAAGAGACCTGTTATTACAGTTGTTGAAAATATCATCAAAGGATAGAACACCCAAAGACTTATCCATTACAGATTTGAGACCTTTGTTCTCAGTTTTTCTCGTTTTTGTGAGTTCTCGCATGGGTCTTGGCCGCTGCACTGAATGCACTCTATGACAGACAGGAGTCACTCAACCTTACGTTCACTTTCAAACTGAAACAAGCAAATACAACAGCTGTGTGGTAACAAACCAACTCAGCTGATATGATCGACCAATCTGTCTTGGGATTCTTTACAAAAACCAATATGAATATGGGACAAATTACATATTGCAATGATACTGCTACACACCAATCAGTGATTACATTAACACCACTGACAGGTGAAATGAGTAACACTGAGTACCTAGTCTTTATGATGGCACCTGTGGGTGGGATTTATTAGGCAGCGAGAGAACAATCAGTTCTTGAAGCTGATGTGCTGAAAGCAAGAAAAGTGGGTGAGCGTAAGGATCTGAGCCAGTTTGACAAGGGCCTTATTGTGATGGCTAGTCAGAGCATCTCGAAAACGCCAGGTCTTGTGGAGCATTAGTACAGTAGTCATCAAAAGTGATCCAAGTAGAGTGGAGGCTAGCCCGTGTGGTCCGATCCCACAGAAGAGCTACTGTGGTTCAAAAGGTGAATGCTGACTCTGATAGAAATAAGGCAGGTGTTGTTAATGTTGTTAACTACAGCTTAGTTTCCATAAAGAGACTGGAGTATGGACTTGGAGAAAGAATGGTATGTTTGAAAACGGTGATGACAAAGTTTTCTGATTCTGACATACTACTTAAAGTCGGTCATTTAAGAGAAAATAAGGAAAAATCTGCCCATTTTAACTGTATATCGGTTAAGTTTGGTAAGCTGATGAATCGCCCTGGATCTAAAACGACAACCTGCATGGCTACATCTGCGTCACATTGGCTAAGCAACTTTAACCTGTAGGACAGATTTCCTCTACATTCACAGCATATGAACAGACAGGGTTTTAGCTCAACAGACTGAATCTTTTAAAGAGAATCAATTCAGCTAATTCACCCAAAAGACTTGTTCAAAAAGAGCAAATCATCTGCACAGTTGGGGAACAATCAATCCTAGAAGGCCACCTGTGCCTCCAAACATTGTGAACATAACAAAATGACAGAAATCTCTCACTCCACAGGGGATAAAGGGCCCATGTAAAGAAGGCTCTTCAGGGCTCTAATTGCTTTTCCTCCGCATGTTCCTGAAATTAATGGGTCTAAAAATCCTAACGAGTACACGGCAGGCCAAGATTGATGGATCAAAGGCAGAATTAACACAGCACTTCACAGGTTGCGCTTGTTTACTTCACCAGATGGTCTGGACCCTCCTGCACGTAGTTTGTGTCTAATCAGAACAGTGGAGTTGCATGGAATACCCATAACGTAGACAAGCACAAACATGCAGGGACAAGTACGACTCTGCATGAAAGCAAGTCAAGTACAAAGTGTTCATTAAAAAGTCACTGGTCTAAACTAAAAAAACAAGATTCAGTTATTGCGCTTCCATTGCCGTTCCCTTCCCATCAAAAACCTCCATCACTGGTCACAGTATGAGAGAGTCAGAGTGAGGATTAGTCTAAAGACTAATGAACAGGAGCATCGTTAGGCCTGGGCCTCCAAGGCTACAGTTGCAAATATGAGCTAGGAATAGCCACAGATTTCAGATAGACCTCGTCATTTCAATTGGTCTAATGCTTACTGGTCAGGAAATCTGACTCGAAACAAAATGATTACATCTCTACACACCCCCAAATACATCCCGCCAAGCAAAGTTACTTCTTCTCTAAACCTCAAAGTTTCTAGATCCTAAAGATGCCTCTGCTTATGACAATATAAGAATTTATTGATAAAGTAAAATTACACAGTTTTTTCCAAAAATGTAGGGAATAATTTTTATTTGCAAATATTTAAGTAAGATTATTACATTTTGGTTTGTACACTAAAGAAAGTAAAATTGTCATGGATAAGGGGTTTTCAGAAAGCAGTGCAGCGAGCAAGGAAACAAACTGTGAAAACAAACGAGAACTAGAAAACAAACTAGACAGCAGGACGACATAGACGAGGCTAGGACAGATGACAGCGAGTATCACACGGAGACTACAATCATCGACGATGACTTAACCAAGCACAAGAGACTAAATAGTGAACATAAACAAGGGACACCTGACATGGGACATGATGACAGGAAATGAGAAACAGCTGACCGGGGCGGAGACGAGAGACAGCTGAGACGGCAGGACAAGGGCGTGGCTAGACAGACACGAGACAGGGAGCACGTGAAAAACCAAAACACAACATGAAATGTAACGAAAACGAGAGACGAGAGAGGATGTTACAAAAATGTCAATAAGAAAAACTGGATAATAAAATAATAATAATAATAATAATAATAATAATAATAATAATAATAATAATAAAAAATCTGCCAAAACATTAACACTACTGACAGGCAAAGTGAATAACACTGACTCTCTAGCTAATTCTTTACAATGGCACCTGTCAGGAAGGTGGGATATATTAGTCAGCAAGGGAAAATCAGTTCTTGAAGTATATGTGCTGGAAGCAGGAAAAACTGGGCGAGCATGAGGATCTAAGCCACTTTGAAAAGGGCCTTATTGTGATGTTCTAGACAAATGTTCCTGGTATGCAGTAGTTAGTACCTACCAGAAGTGATCCAAGGAAGGACAACTAGTGAACTGATGACAGGGTCATGGGCACTCAAGTCTCATTGACGCAAGTAGGGAATGTTGGCTAGCTTGTCTGGTCTAATCCCACAGAAGAGCTACTGTGGTTTAAAAGTGAAGCTGATTCTGATAGAAAGGGGTCAGAACACACAGTGCACCACAGTCAGAGCTGTTTCAGCTCTGTTCTCCACCATCTCTTGTGCAAAACGAAAGAACCAAAGGCTGTTCGACCTCATTGGCTTAAGGACGGAAAATGGTGTAAATCTGCTTCATTGCTGAACTATTCCTATAAATACCCCCTGATATTGAGCCACGGACAGTGCACAGGTGTGTTCACAATGGCAGACGACGAGGTAAATGATTGCTGAGTGCTGTAAACCATATCTGATGTTCTTAATGCCAGACTGCTGACTGGTGCCCAGCAGAGAGCTGCGACAGTCCATTGAGAGCTCATTACAACTACATGTGCTGCTACTTCGACCACGCAAGGCCTTGAAATGAAAATCTAAACACTTTTCAAAAGGTGGATGTGTAAACAAAGAACAGAGGATTGCGACAGACACGGGGGACAGAGCTGCTGTCACTGATGCACAGGAAACACTTTACGTGGAGACTGTAAAGTAGAGGAGAGGGTAAGAAGGGGTAGTGTAGTGTGTGTGTCAGGAGGGATTCTGCCTTACCTGAGATTTCGAACGTGATGGAGAGGAGGGGCGGGACGCTAGGCTTCGGGCTGCTCTGAGGCTGGCCTTCTAAAAAACACACAGAACATCTATTGCTAACAAACACAACTACTGCAGCACTACTGTGGAGGAAGCTTAGGCCTACGAGCAATAATAAATCTGCGGGATCTCCGCGGGATGATTAATGGGGATCTCACAGGGTCTCGAGTCAAAGGCAGTTCATAAGTGAGGGCGGGCAGGGAGACGGTAGCTGTGGCCCAGGCTAACCTCAGATGAAATGACTTTGGTTCAAGATGTTTTAAAGCCAATATCAGACAATTTCAAGTGCTACAGCTTGAATTTTGTTCATATTTTTGTTCATTTTTACACATAATTGTGTCATACAGCGTTTGAAACTGCATCGTCACTGTCAGAATAAAACCTTGTATTTACATTTTCATAATTTATTACTTTTTTCCACACTATATGAAAACAACACTGTGGTGCAGTGGTTAGCGTCGTCACTTCCCAGCAAGAAGGTCCTGGGTTCGATCCTTGGGTAGGCCACGGGTGCCTTTCTGTGTGGAGTTTGCAAGCTCTCCCCATGTTTGCATGTTTCCTCTGGGTGCTCTGGTCTCCTCCCACAGTTCCAAGGCTGCAGTAGGTTGATTGGATACTAATTGCCTGTAGATGTGAGTGTGTGTGTAAGTGGTTGTCTGTCTATGTGTTGCCCTGTGATGGGTTGAGCCTACTGCCCTGGGTGAACCCTGCCTTGGGCCCATAGTTGGCTGGGATTGGCTCCTGCTTCCACATGACCCGAAATGGGAGAAGCAGTTTAGAAAATGGATGGATGACCATCTGCCTTTGACATCACTTGGAATGACCAAGAAAGATGAAGAGACCAAGACAAACAGTCCAGAATGACACAGTCACGTTAACCTCCTTAATAAGCAGAAAAGGTGTTTTGCTTCTCCTAAAACGTAATGATTTTGGAAAAGTGAGGTTTTTCTCCGACAGCCAAAATATACAGGTGTACACCAATCAGCCACAACATTGAAACCACTTCCAGGTAAAGTGAAAAACACTGTATATCCTGTTACACCTGGGATATATTAGGCAACAACTGATCAGTCAGTTCTTGAAGTCGATGTGCTGGAAGCAGGAAAAATGGGTGTGGAAAAAAGGTGTGATATATGACTGGGGCCCTGGAGCTACCAAAAGTGATTCAGTGAAGAACAACCAGTAAAGCAGTGAAATGGTCAATGGAGCCCATAGCTCTTTGATGCATGTGGGGAGTGAAGGCTAGCCTGTCTGGCCTGATTCTACAGAAGAGCTACTGTGGTTTAAACAGTGATGCTGACTCTGATAGAAAGGGGTCAGAACACACAGTGCACCACAGTCAGAGCTGTTTCAGCAGCAGGAGGGACACACTCAGTATTAGACAGGTGGTATTAATGTAATGAGTCATTTATGAATGTGAGTCTCTTTTCAGGGTAAGAGGAAAACAGTAAGTCTGATCTTTGGACAAATTATAAAAGGCCTATATTTTGCAATTTGACCCTCTGAGGTACAATGTTTATGTTAATTGTCCAAAATGATAGCCCATTATTACATGAGCATTTTCCAAACTCCCACTCACAAAGAGCAAATCACAGTATCTGCTCTACTTTAACAGACCCATTTCAGTTCAGTGAGTGGTTCAGGTTCGTTCATCAGGTGTAATGGGATCAGGAAAACGCTAAAACATGACGGGCAGTGGTCCTCCAGGAACAGAATTGGGAAACTGCTTTGGAATTAAGCAGGTTGTTTTTATTCCTGTGCCTGTAAGACTGATATACCCTGATCAGCCATAACATTAACACCACCTGCTTTATATTAATAAAATAAAAATACGTCCCTCCTGCTGCTGAAACAGCTCTCACTGTGGTGCCCTGTATGTTCTGACCCCAGACCAATTAACCTTTTGTGCAATAGGAGCTCTTTTTTGGGATTGGACCAGACAGGCTAGCCTTAACTCCCCATATGGATCAGTGAACCTTGGGTGCCCATGACCCTGTTGCCGAATCACAAGTTGCCCTTGCTTGAATCACTTTTGGTACCTGCACTCCTGGAACACTCCACAAGATCGCTGCTTTGGAGATTTTTTTTCTGCTTCCAGCACATCAGCTTCAAGAACTGACTGTTCACTTACTAGCTAATATACCCCACCACCCCCCCTCACAGGTGCCACTGTAATAAAATAACAATGTTATTCACTTTACCTGTGTTAATGTTATGGTTGACTGGTGTATGTAAATGACCTCTGTTCTGATTGGTCACTGTTTAATGTGCCTTATTCAAAAAGTTAAAACACTCCTTATAACGTTAGTAGGAATGGGTGTGGCTAAACTTCAGTATGCTGTGTGAACAGATGTATGTGCTGGTTTTTGTTACATGACAAGAATTGGATACAAAAGTAACTGTTTTTGCAGCTTAATTTTCATATATGTATGTTCCATAGCGGAAGGTCACTCTGATTTTTTATCCATGTTCTTCTCAGACGAACCCATTAAAGTGGCTGTAAACCCACCAGACACCCACTAAATGTCTCTCATTGTGAGCAGAGTGACAGCTGGGGTGAACTCTTTAGCATTTTGTGAGCAAATCTGACGTGGCTGTTCCTGTCTCTGTTACACCACTCCCTCCTCCACACAGCGATGCAGGCAGTTTCCACATCACAGCACAAACTCACAGATTTACCCTCTTTCCTCCCGCCTGTTCAGATTATGCTGATAAAGAGAGAGAAGCCCTGCACCATGGCGATAAGGACATGACCCCCCCCCCCCCTCGCACAACCCCCCCAATCCCAAGCCAACCACTACCACCTGCAGGCCCTTTAACAGCAATCTCTACTGCAGCACTTTCATCCAGGACTTCATCTTTAAGAAGTGTCAACTTACAACATGTGTGTGTCCTGATAGGCCTCTCTGCATGTTCGCAGAGAGAGAGAGAGCGAGCGAGAGAGAGAGTGAGAGAAAGAGAGCGAAAGAGAGAGCGAGAGAGAGAGCGAGAGAGAGAGAGAGCGAGTGAGAACGAGAGAGAGCGAGAGAGCGAGTGAGAGCGAGAGAGAGAGAGAGAGAGCGCGTGAGAGCGAGAAAGCGAGAGAGAGAGAGTGAGAGCATGAGAGAGAGAGAGAGAGAGAGAGAGAGAGAGAGAGAGATAGAGATAGAGATAGAG
>JBBPDA010000132.1:24189321-24200754 GCA_037974385.1 Arnoldichthys spilopterus | reverse complement strand
ATTTTTTTTGCCATTTTCTATTAAAACATTTTTTTTAATGTTTTTTACAAGTACCAGCTGCTACAAATGCCAGGGTGCAGTGGTTTATAGTCAAGATTTCCATATGTATATATATATATATATATATATATATATATATACACACATATAAAATAAACTGTATATACACACAATAAACTATAAACACATATATACCATATTGAATCTGTAAAAATATGTAAAGAAACATTTATAGAGATAGATATAGATACAGACGTAGAAATGTGATATATGTCGATACAGAATATATATATGAGAGGGAGAGATATGTATGTCAAAGAACGTCTGGATGCTACGCATTCTTTGGCAAAAATGCTATTATAAAATATTCGTTGCACTTCATGGACCCATAAGACGAATGTGTACACACACTTACTCACACTCACTCGCACATGCGCACGCCAATTTGCACAGCTCTGTCAATACCTTCTATTTCACAGCATCATGAACCTGAGGCAGTATGGCTGGTAGCCATGGAAACAGGGTGATATAGTGTTTCTGCATAGAATGCTCATTTTAGCCCCACATGGTTCACAGGTTGAATGTTTTCTCTTTAAATAAGAACAAAATGAACTAATACCAATGTCTGTTTCACACACACTACAGTATGACTCACAATACATCAAATCTGACATCAGAACCGGTTCTCCATTAGCAGCGTTGAGCAGGTTTACGTTAGCCTTTAACTGCATCGACCACCTGATGAGGGTGCTACTTAATCTGAACAAGCTCTGTGATTAGCATAGTGCTACAGCTGGGGATTCACAGTCCCCGTTTGCAGAAAAGTTTGGATATTTTCCAAATTAGCCGATAAAAGAAAGGAAAAACAAGATTTTCAGTAGTTTTACTGACCAATTATATTCTGTAAATATACAGGAATGTAGAATTTGATGCTGCAACACACTCAAGTTGGGACGGAGTTAAACCAAGATTGGCTGGCAAGGCCAAAGATGTGCCGTGGCTCAGACCTTGGTGCCAAAAATTGCGAGAGAGTTTAAGTACGTTCAGAAGGAGCATTTCTCAACATCTACAGTACATAATATTGTAAAAAGATTCAGAAAATTCAGGGGTATCTCATGAAGGCATTGGTGGTCTAGTGGTTATTGCCCTTGTGAACTGAAGGTCACAGGTTCTAGTCCCTGGGCACCACTGAGGTTCCCTTGAGTAAGGTACCGTCCCGCTACACTGCTCCCTGGGCGCTGTTGGTAGCTGCCCACTGCTCCACATGTGCACGTGTAATGGGTTAAATGCGGAGGTCACATTTCATCATGGTGCTTGACAAATAGTCACTTTCATAAAGAGCAAGGTTGGAAACCACAAACTATTCCAGCCCTCAGGTGTCACTGACTAAGAAACCATCATGCTACTGTGACAAATACAGTCACATAAGGTTGCAAGATAAACCAAAAACACTGTAACCATGTGCTGTGGTCAGATGAGTCCACATGTATGTGAAGGTGCCATTGACTCTACGGTGTATTCTAAGATTTTAGAGAGACATTTGTTGCCATCAAGGCGCCAGGGCATCCGCGCTCATTTCAGTAGGACAAAGGCCTCATTGTGCACAGGCTACAACAGTGTAGCTTTACAGACACAGTGTGTGTTTTTGGCTAATCTGTCTGGAGCTTCGTGAAGAGGAGAATCAGATTAGGGCCACCACGGACCATGGAGCAGCTAAAGTCTTATATCAACAACATTTTCAATTGCAAAACTACGACAGTTTGTCTCCTCGGTTCCAAAATTATTACAGAGTGTAATTAAAAGGAAAGGTGATGTTACACAATGGTAAACACACCTCTGTCCCAACTTTTTGGAGACCCATTCATGTGAATTAACATCACAGATTTTGGAGGGGATCACCATGTCTTAAGTCCTAGGACCACATTACACACACACAGCTGTTTTCTTTACCTGTGATTAGTGTGAGAGAGTGAAGATGGGTCTCCTTTCACTCGCACTCTCTTTGCCTTTCTCTCAGTAAGCCAATAAATTTGCCGCACACATAAATAATGTTGAAGGAGCACACGGTCAGAATAGGGCAGGATCCGAATTGGATTTTTGCTCTATACAAGCAGTCTGCAGTCTGTCACTTCATTCTTTTAATTCTGGCTGATCTGTATTGGGTTTTGTGAGCGAAGTGAGTTCACAAATCCAAAAGGATTCAAAGTTTAATAATTATATGTAACAAGTTCAGGTGAAATTCCTATTGAACGCCTCGGCCACAGACTAGACGGGGGGGCGGCAAGCCAAACGGCACGCATCGCTAACGCAACGGTGGGCATTGAGGGCAGACCGCGGTGTGTTGTGTGTCTGAAATACCAGCTTATAACTGTTTGAATCTGAACAAGACAAGATGCCACATAGACCCAGTTTTTTTTTTTTATGTTAATTTTCCGTTTTAGTTTTTTTTTTTTTTTTTTTTTTTTCCACACGAGTGCGGTTTTGAAAATATCTCCGTCCACACGCAAATGCAAAAAAAAAAAAAAAAAAAGTCAAACACTGTCAAAGCCAAAGCACGAAAAATGGTCTTGCCCTTCTTGTGGAAGCACAAGCTCACTCACAGGCTCGAAAATGGGGGCGTGGCCTTGGGAACCACTGGCTTAGACATTTGGCAATTACAACAATAAAATAAAATAAAGTCGTGTGTACTCTCGCCAAACCGTACTCATATCAAATGACTGTTACCGTACAGTGCAGTTCGAGTGTTTAACAGCCCTAAGCAGTGAATTGTGTATTGCAATAATGCACCAGAGTGAGGTAAACACTCTGTTAAAGGGGCAGTAACAAAAAAAACAGTCTGATTCATTCTATGGGGTGAAAAAAGGCTGGAATAGTTGTATGTAAATGAAAAATGATGTTTTTGATGAATATAACCAAATGTTTGTGGGGGAAATTAATAACTTACCCTATTTCCAAAACTGTGTTTTCATGCTAATATCATATTAGCTTGTTAGCTTGTTAGCTTGTTAGCTTGTGAACTGTCCGCTATGTTCCGAACTGGGTGGCTGCCTTTCGATAAGTCTAGAGGAAATTATTGTCAAAAATCAGTATGAATGAATCAATTCTGCCAGAATCTACACTAATATGCTTTTATTTTTCATAGATGGTGTGTGTGTGTGTGTGTGTGTGTGTGTTTCATCTCTGCCCCTGAATCAGCAGTTAGCAGATAATCAGGCAGGAATGGTTTTAATTACTCTGTTAATTGATAGGAAACAGAAAGGATCTAATTAGGTGTAGTAATACAAGCCGCTCCCTGCCATCGCCGCGCTGGTGATTTAGCACGGTAGCACCAGCGCTCAAAGTGGATTGTTTTCGGGGAGATTTACATATGAAAAGCGCGCACACTCTGTGTGTGTGTGTGTGTGTGTGTGTGTGTTGGAGTGAATGGGCAATGAACACAGAAATGCAGAGATCAAGTGAAGACGACGGAGGGTTGCGCACCATTTGCCAGTTAAAGCCAATCTCAGTTCAGCTCCAACCACTTCCCCTATGCCACGTTTACTTCCCTTTGGCAGCAGCGGGAAAAGCACTGCTTATTTCATACCTGTGGCCCGGTGAGGGAATGTGACCAGGGCCTTGAAGGTGCTTTCACTCCTGTGCACCCCTGTGTCATGGACCTCTATAGGCTGAAGTGCCTAGGGCGAGTGAGGGATGGCTGAAATGAGCGGCAGCCGCTGTCTTGTTTTTGGTTAGAACCTCCTCGGGTTCTAACAGTTGTGATGCTTGTTCCCTTAAAGCGGAAGGTTGTGCATTTCACCCCCCAAAATCTTTTTTTTTTTCTATATCTAAATTGAATTCAACAAAGCTTTTGATTTCTGCGTTTTTATATACGTTACACACATTTAAAGCTGTCAGATACGGCACGAGGGACAGAGCTGAATTTCGGAGATCCAGAGAGAGGGAGAGGGAGAGAGGGAGAGAGAGATGAAAGTCTTATCTCCCTGAACAGAGCCTTCTATCATTTATCTGTGTGCTGAGAGATGGAGTGATATGGTGAGATTAGAGTGAAATATTTGGAGTGACAGGAGCGAGGACGGCCGAGGAAGGCAGAGACTAGCAGGAAAGCGCGAAACCAGGGCGGGGAGAGAGCGAGGTAGAGGTTAAAGAGAAGCCAGAATAAAGTCACTATAGCGTGGGGTCAGCTGAGTTACGGTCCGAACGGGGCACGGCGCAGTCGCAACATCAGCAGTTCTTCATTCGCTGGTGCACATCACGTACAGTGGCATTTTTTGGGGGGATCTGCTCTGGGCTGAGGGGCTGTGGGACTGTGGGGAAAGCACAACACACACCATAAATAACACCAGGGGCAGATATTTACAGTGGACAAGGGCAAATATGACACATTGGATGCCTGTGAGAGGAACTGTGCAAAAAAAAATGTGTGAATTATGTTCTTCAGGGATACAAAATAAATACATTTAAAGAAAACATTTTAGATGCAGGTGCTTCTGTAACACATTTTAAGGATGTTTTATGCATTTTTCCTAGAAGGTTTAGGAGAATCCCAAAATTATATTTGATTTCTGCAAAGTGGTTTATTTTTATATATTTTTGGTTTAGTTTTAAGAGGCCTACATTTAAAAACCCCCCAAAAATGATGAATTTGTTGAATAAAAAATTAAATATTATTGTTATGATGTTGTAATATTATTATATTAATAAAAAAATCCAAATTTTAAAAAATGTAAATGCTTTTTTTTTCTTGGTGTGGTCATTAAAAGCGAAAGATATTTTTGCCTTTTGCCTCTGAAGTTGCAGTTTTGAAGATGCTTTAGACTTATTTTTTTTTCTTTCTTTTATTTATTTATTTATTTTACTTATTTTATTTTATTTTATTTATTTATTTATTTTTAAGTGGCCATACTGACCCATAAGTCAAATAATTATTTTAATGCTTCATTGTTGTTTTTTTTGTTGTTGTTTTTTTTCATGGTTATATGGCTCTTTTCCATGATGATTAAATTGTTCTTTCAAGCAATTGCAGTTTACTGTACATTACTGTATTGGCAGTTTTTTTCTCCTTCACCCCCGTATTTCTGAGAGCTGCAGCTCGTATGTGTGCACACAGCTGTTTGAGGGCCCTCCGTTTTTTTTCTCCATTATGCAGCGCAGTTAAACGAAGCTCCCAAGCAAATGCTCCAGCGTTGTCAGCCACACCATGACCCGATCATCACATTACAGCAGTGGCGTGCACATACGCCGCAGAGATATGTCTTAATTACAACATTACAGGATGCAAACACTAAACCCCATCAAAACACATTACATTCACTTAAACATTCATGTCCAGAGCCTAGAGAAGAAACTAAAAGTCAGAGCTGGTTTTTATTACTGTAATAGGACCCTGCCTTAATTTAGTAGCTTATACAGCCTACGTTCCTAATGTTTTTGATCATGGAGACTTTATTTACGTGTGCGCTGCCTCGAGTCTGTGTATCACAGTGCTGTGCATTTTATATCCAATTCATTGTCCCACATACATCACTTTATGTTCTGGTTTCCTGGCCTTCGTTTAACTTTCGGAGAAGCAGCGCTGGTGTGTTTCCATCCATAACGCCATTCTGGGTAAACCCCCCTCCTATGTCACTAAGACCCACTCATCTAAATGGATGCTCTACAGCAGGGATGGGAGATTCCAGACCTGGAGAACCGGTGCCCAGGGCAGTTTGGAGGTTCTCCTACGTGGTCCTCCAAACCGTGTTGGACATGGGACCTCCAGGACTGGAGTCGCCAACCCCCACCATTTCAGAACTGGGTAGAAGGTCTATTTTGTACCCTGGTCATGGAATAAACTAAGAACACTCTGCAGCTTAGTGACGTTGAGGAAACTTCAGAGCTTTGGTTAAAAATCTGCATAACCGAAGAGGCAGCGTACAAAAACAAATCTACAATGCAACAGACAACAGCAGAAATATAACACAAACGAGGAAACGAGTGACCTCAACCATAACCTGCTCTGGTCTTGATCTCAGCAAGTTCTCAACGGCTGTGATGCTCATTCCCTTAAAGCGGAAGGTCGTGCGTTTTCCAAAAATGCTCTTTTCTTCAGTTTTTCTTCACTTAAATATGGACAATTTGTGATTTTTTTTTCATTCTCATAAACACCATGGTCAAGGGACAGAAGTGGCCGGGAAGGCAGCTCACAACAACACGTCTACAGTGCGACAGACAACAGCAGTAATGGAACATAAACCAAAGCAGGCAAATTTAAAACCAGCAGAAACCGACACAACCGGCCGAGATGATGCTGTGATGCTCATTCCCTTAAAGCGGAAGGTCGTGCGTTTTCCAAAAATGCTCTTTTCTTCAGTTTTTCTTCACTTAAATATGGACAATTTGTGTTTTTCATTCTCATAAGCACTATGGCCAGCTGTTTTTAACCGTACACCCCCTCCCCCCATTTTTTTCTGTGTGTAAACAGGGACAATGTAACGAGGCTTTTGATTTCCGCGTTTACACACATCCGCAAACTTGAAGCTGTATTTTTTTTAAATGAGCAAGTGGAATTAAAGCCTCCAGTGTCTGGTGCTCACTACATGAGTCGGGGGCACCGTAACCAAACGTGGTCTAAGCTCTGATTTCGTAAGATGTGTAACTGTCGTGGCCAGTTCTCCCTCGAAAAAAAGCGATTCCAATCTCAGGGCACCTGCTGGTTAAATAAATAAATAAATAAATCTGTGCAATTAGCAAGTTTAACAAACAAAAACGAACAAAAAAACCCTTAAATTAACTGCACCAAGACTGCACTGAATGCTGGGAAGTTCTACCCTTTGACATTGCAACGCTCAGGCTGCTCGAGACGGCGTCGGCCGTTTTCCCATGATGCATTGCGCGTAGCAGCTCATTACAGTAGAATCCAACGTTTGCTCTCCCAGAATGCACCATTTTTTGCTGCACAGTACCGCACCCCACTGCTGTGTTTCCCCTGGAAATGTAAGCTCAGGTCTTTACAGCGGCTCCTACAAAACCTTTCCCTGCTGCTACGCACAGCCCTCTCTGACGGCTCACGCCGTCCCTTTCCCCGGCGACGCCCTGACGCCAGCGTTAAACACACGGCCCCTGTTTTTGTTCCCGAGAAATTCCTGCCTTTTCCGTCTGAAAGGTTTCGCCGCTCGTTCGCTTCTCTTATCTGTCCCGCGGGCAATTCAGCCTGCGACATCGCACCTTTTCTTCTCCGCCCGCTCCTCTTCGATTTCCTGTCCCGGGGGTGGCCGGTCGCACCAGCGTGTCCTTGGGGGCCCGGCCTTGAGGAGAGGGAGCGGCGAGCGGTCCGCCCCACCCTCCCCTTACCCCTCCACATTCATCGTCATGGAGATGACCCTTCCCCTCCATTGGAGGTCATGCACAATGTCCACGAGGTACATGAAGCCACAGCATCGGGTTTTTTTTTCCTTTTTTTCCCCCCACTGTACTAATTCTGTCACAGGCTGCAGGTCCACGCAGACCGCGGCGCACTCTTCTTTTGAATGTGAAAAAGTAAGGACACCCTATTAAATATAACATTTCATCAGATGCGGGTGCACCGCGTTCGGCTTAGAACGTCGCTGTTGACCTTCGTAAATTTTGATATTTCTTAATAATGAAGAACTACACATTTAAGGGGGCGTCCTTATTTTTTCACACGGCTGTGTAGGTCCTACACCATCATTTTTTGCAGGCCTGTCCACTCGCACACTTGTGCATCTTGCACATCCTTGACACGCCACGTTGCACCTGCGCAGTCTAATCCCACCTGACGTGAAAAAATTTGGGTAAAAGAGCAGCACGGTTTATGCGCCAGCAGCTGCCTCTGACGCTGTGGGAGGATCTAATGATGAACGGACTATAGATCACATCAAATAAAATCTCATTACATCAATATACAGTTAAAGTAATCTCTGCCTCCTTCTCCCACTTTAGACATGTGAGATTTCGGTTCTGCGCATGAAATGCACGATCGCCGTGTTTGGGTGTAATTTAAGATATTATAAAGAACAAAACACACACACACACACACACACACACGTGTTTATATTTTGTCATATTTAACACTTCAATAGGAATCGTGCACTAAAAATTGCCACTTTACATATTTTCCAGTATTCTTTGCCCTTACACATCCCTTTAAATGCGTGAAAAAAACCAGGACACATCGTTAAATATTGGATTTTCTATTCAGGAATAAATGAGATATTCTCTCTAATTATACCTATATATATATATATATAGTACTGTGCAAAAGTCTTCACCCCCCATCTCATTAAAAAGCAGCCAAAAACACCTAACATTTGTATAAATGCAGATAATATTATTGCAGTGAACAGTGATTTTATGTCAATTTGTGTTGGCTTAACCGTTCCCACAGCTCCCCTAGTGGACGCCCAGTGTTACTTATACCATTACTTGTGGTTGTACTTGTATTACTTGTACTTTCTGCTGCGTATTTGTGCTTATTTTCATGCAGGACACACCAAAACATTTATATCTCCATGTAATACTTTACATATATGAATATTTTTTGTGTACGTTTGGTTCATACAGTATGGATGATACACATTTTGCAACGTCCCATGTAAAACCATCATCTTTCTGTTAATTTAGGATCAGATCATCTTGTATCCTGTATCCGCCCTGCGTATCTGCACCAAGACCAGTTCCCGGACTGATGCAGTCACAGGCTGCAGGCCCATGCAGAAATGGAGTCAGCTGCATACGCCATTAGGCATCCCTTTAAATCCGTAAAAAAAAAAATTTGGGATTTGGGTTCAGGAATAAATGAGATATGCTCTCGAATTATATGTATAGATACATTGTGCAAAAGTCTTAGTCCTCTAAGAAAATTCCCATTAAAAGGGGTGAAAAAACACCTAAAATTAGGGTAAATGCAGATAATATTAATGCAGTGAACAGTGACGGTGTCAATTTGTTGGCTTAATCGTTCCCACAGCTCCCCTAGTGGACGCCCAGTGGTACTTGTCATATTACTTGTGGTTGTACTTGTATTACTTGTAGTTTCTGAGTATTTGTATTTATTTTCATGCAGGAAACGCACAAACATTTATATCTCCATGTAATTCTTCACACCTCTTAGTATAGATCACGTACATTTGGTTAGTGCGATATGGACGATGCATACACTGCAATATCTAAAGGTTCATATTGATTTGTATCGACCGGTCTATGCATCATCAGCATTACGCATCCCTTCAAATCCGTGAAAAAATTAGGACACCCCGGTAAATGTTAAATTTTTTTGTTCAGGAATAAACAAGAGATTCTTTCATGATATCTATATATATATATAGTCCTGTGCAAAAGTATTTGCCCCCTAGGAAAATCCTCATTAAAGGCTGTTCATTTGGGCAGTTTCTCCAAAAAACCCAAATATTAGAATAAATATAAATAACATTAACATCGTAAACAGTTATTTTATGTCAGTTTGTGTCGGCTTGAGCATTCCCAGCGCTCTCTTACCCACTTGTAGTTTCTGCATAGTGTTTGTGCATGCAAAAGCATGTAAACCCTTTACATATAAGTGTATATACATCATGTACGTTCGGTTGATGCAACGTGGACGATGCACATTGTGCAATGTCATCCCGATCCTGTTCTTTCAGGATCACGGCGTCCCGTTTCGGCGCCGAGGCGAGCTCCTTGGCCAGCGAAGTGGTGCCGAATCCGACCGGCTTAGGCCGAGCGGAGGACGCGGAGGCGCAGATAACGGATTTCCTGCCCGTTTTTTTTGTGCCGTTCACATTGTCCGGCCCTGAGCCGACCCCCTTTCCATGATCTGTCCCTGTATTTACACACTGCTAAGCAGCTTGGCTGATGCAGAGGTATTCACAGTTGGGTTCGTAGGAGCAGCAGTGGAAGCACGGCTGTGGATTCAGGTCATGCTTTGTGCACACACACACACACACACACACACACACACACGCACACGCCCATGCACCGAAAGGTCTGTGTGTCAAGCTCGGAGGAGAAAGACAGAGCTAGAGAAGGTCTGCCGCACCGTAGGTGTAGTAATGCTCAGTTTTCTCTTTTCCAGGCGAGGCAGGCTGAATTAGAGCACTGGGGGGGGGGGGGGGGGGCAGTCTGGATTGGTTTTAGTGTGGGGGTCTATTCATGGGTTTATTCCAACTGGTGAGCCGATTTGTGGGTTAGCGTCTGTGTCTGTGCATAGTCTGTTTGGGTGCTTATGTGTATTTTATCTGTGTGTGTGTGTGTGTGTGTGAATAGGCCGGTTAATTCCGAGAGGCTGCTGGTTATCGCCGAGGAACACGCAGCAGTGAGTGTGTGTGTGCCTTTGTTTCTGGCTGTCTGTATTATAATGAGCCGGGCCTATCGCGACTGCACTGCGCGCCACGGCAGCCATTCACACACGAGCAGTGCGACGGTGCACAATCCGCCAAGAATACCCCCGAAACCCTTAGACACGCACATACATTAGCATTCCGTCTGCACGGCTCACTAATTCATGCGCACGTACCTCCACGCAGACGGCAGTGGCGGGATATCGCGGGCCGCTGCGCACGCGCTGCTGACGGTGCCCCGGTGGTTCTCTGCAGAGCAGCGGGGCGTTCACACTGTTCACACTCGGATACACCCTTGCCAGTGGTGCAGTGACGTAGGCAAGAACAGTCCGGTTCCCCGGGGAACCTTTTGCACGGCCGGTGAAAGGCCGGTGTGTGAGGAGGTTCGGGTTCCCCGGGTCAGATGACGCGTTCTGTTGACCTGAGTGGGAAAACGTACACAGAGCACACGCGCTGTAGTGAACAGTTATGGTTTAGTTGATGAATGTGACACACTGGGAAAGAGAAGAACGCGGCCTGTGCAGACGTTGTGGCAGATTTAATCTATATATTTTTTTCTTTGTTCAAAAAAAGGGCTCGTCAGTTGAATAGGGGTGTTTTAAATGTGCGTATGTATGTTTGTATGGGATGTTTTTGTTTATGTGTGTCTGTATATGTATGAATGTATGTGTTTATTTGTGTGTGTGTGTGTGTGTGTGTATGTATATGGGTTTAGATATATATTCATGTGTTTGTGTGTGTGTGTTTGTGTTTATGTATGTATATATGTTAAGGTACATATGTATGTATGTATGTATGTATGTATGTACATAGGTATGTATTTGTGTGTGTGTGTGTTTGTAATTATGTATGTATATGGGTTTAGGGACATATTTGTGTGTGTGTGTGTGTGTGTGTGTGTGTGTGTGTATTTATATATGTATGTATGTTTAGGTACATATGTATGTATGTATGTATGTATGTATGTATATAGGTATGTATTTGTGTGTGTGTGTGTTTGTAATTATGTATGTATATGGGTTTAGGGACATTGTGTGTGTGTGTGTGTGTGTGTGTGTGTGTGTGTGTGTGTGTGTGTGTGTGTGTGTGTGTGTGTGTGTGT
>JBBPDA010000132.1:24167628-24181577 GCA_037974385.1 Arnoldichthys spilopterus | reverse complement strand
GCTCCACGTGTGCATGTGTGATGGGTTAAATGCAGAGGTCTCATTTCGTTGTGGTGCTTGAGTGTGTTCACAATGACCCATCACACTTTGTATTTACTTGTATTTATATTATTTATGTTTTTATATCATATAAATGAAATATTTATTAATATTTCTATTATATTATAGTATATTATAGCTGCTGTCGTACGTGTACAGAAGCCGCAAGATATTCCATCCTATAATATTAGGTCATGTATATGATACGTGTAGCATTAGGGTCAGATCAGGGCAGCAGCAACGATACAGCAGGTCAGCTCCACCACCTCTGCAGGACCAGGTTCATCAGAGACTGCATTTATCTCAGGGCCCAGAACTGAGACACTCGGGCGACGTTTCTGTCCTCGGGCTTTAACCAGGACACGCCCCCCCACAGCTTTATGTGACCTCTGCGTTTAACCCATCACATGTGCACACGTGGAGCAGCGGGCAGCTACCAACAGCGCCCAGTGAGCAGCGTTGAGGGACGGTACCTTACTCAAGGGAACCTCAGTGGTGCCCAGGGACTCGAACCTGCGACCTTCAGGCCCCAAAGGCAGCGTCCTATGGCCTCCACTGCTCTAACATTCCACAACTGATGATCACATGATTTAACGCGCACACTACCTGCCTGCTGCACACCTGCCATCGTGTTTCCACCCAAAAATATGTTCGCATTTACGATCATGTCACTTTTGGCACGTAGAGTTATCTATATGCACAATGAAGAGTTATTGGTCACATTTATTATTATTTATTATTATTATTATTATTATTATTTATTATTATTATTATTATTTATTATTATTATTATTTTCCTCTATATATTTGTATTAGTTTAGATTTAGCTTCTTCATTTCTTTTGGATTTTTTTTTAGCCACCAGGGAGCGTCTCGCCACATGCTGAGCTATGCATGCGACAAATAAAACAATTTGGATATTAATAACGTACATTAACACACATTATTTTTTGTTTTTGCACTGATGGGCCATTTGAAATTCATGCAACACACTCGTTTGCCTTTTTTATTTTAAAGAATGAGGATACAGACTCGCGCTGGAACGACGAGGGCACTGGCTCGGGCCGTGCACCCTGCGACGCTCTCGTCCATACGTAGCAGCTGCATTCACACAGACAGCGCTGACCTGCATCACGTACGCTGGGCGAAATTGTGTTTTGGGCTGGAGGTCATGTGTTCGGAGCAAAACTCTTGATTCTGATCCCCATTTATGAGGCATTGAAGGGTTTAAGACGACTGTTCTCACTTTACAAACACATCAGCTCGGTGAACATGGCTGTCCATTTATTGTCGTGTGTGTGTGTGTGTGTTCAGTGTGTGTGTGTGTGTTTGCTCATGCATATATGAGCTGGCACTTTTCAGTGTTTCCTTATATGGTTCTTTGACCTACATAACTGGATCACACACACACACACACACACACACACACACAGACAGGGAGAGAGGGTGGAAAGCAACTGTCCCTTTAAATTTAAATCACATTCTTTTGTGCCAACACACACACACACACACACACACACACACACACACACAATGTCATGCACTGGTCTCAAGAGTTAATGCAATGTTTAGCACTCCTCTGCTCCTCCATTTTCAGCCCTGGCAGTGTAGCGCGGGGTAAATATTTGATGAAATCTCTGTAGAAGTGAGCGATGATGTTTAATTAATTGTTATTGGAAAAACAGATTTGTGAATTCTCCTCCAGTTGGCTCTCTCCGTTTCCACTGTGTGATAATATTGATGCGCTGGGCGTTATGGAGACTTTGTTGTCGAGTGTGGCTGTTTTAATCATGCGTGCTGAACTAGAGCGGAACACACACACACACACACACACACACACACACACAGAGAAGCACACAGCACGCAGCAGTCAGTGTAAAATAATGAGTGAAGGCTTTGCAGAAACTTCAAACGCTCCAAATGGCGCTTGATGAGAGCTGATCAGATGAGATAGAAGCGCTGGCTGTGTTTTCTGTGTTTTTGCTTTAGCTGCTCCTGAGCTCTCGCATGATGTTTCACCCATGATTCCGCCCCCCCACCTACCCTCCCCTCCCCTCCCCTGCTACAACACACAGCTCGGTTTTATGTTCAGGGGCAAATCTGCTTCATGAATCAGACAGAGAGTTCATGTGAGGAATCCAAAATAGAACAGTAAGAAAAGAAGAGACATGACCTTAACTTTTTTACATTCTAGAAATTCATGGCTGAAGTTATGTATGGGCTTGCACACGTGGGCCCAAATGTGAACGGTTTCTTTTTGGAATTTAAAAAATGCCAGCTGCCCTTTACAGTGTGTAAAACACTTCATGATTTTATATAAATGTGTGTGCTTTACACAGGCAAAATGAGCATAAAAAGAAAATTAAGCAATACGATTAGAAATAAAATCCGATTACAGAATGCACAAAATGTAAGATTTAAATAAATGAAACATAAAAAAATGTATGATAAAAGAATATAGACTAAATAAAGTCTATATAAAGAATAAAGTCTGAGCCTCTGCTTAATTAAAGGCTGTGTAAAAGTCACATTTACAAATCACGCACAACCAAATTATTTATATATATATTTCCAGAAAAGTTACATTTTGACATTTTGAATAATGCAGAAAAAACAGTGTTTTAATTTAATGCCTGCAACAGGGGCAAAATAAGAGTGAAATGTTTATAAAATATTTAAGCTACACCATCTACAGTACATAATATTACGAAAAGTTTCAGGAAATCTGGAGAAATGTGAGTCCGTGTAGGGCAAGACCCCAAACTACTGCTGAAAGTGTGAGGCCTCAGAATGTCTTTCACGAGAAACTGTAATGTTACTGTGATAAATATCACCACATGGGTTTAAGAGAACTTTAGAAAACCATTGTCATTTTACAGGTGATGTTTTAGAAAGTCAACTCAAAAAATTTGTATCCTCAATTTCCCAACAATTGGTATCCTTGGTTTCCCAACAATTGGTATCCTCATTTTCCCAACCATTGGTATCCTCAGTTCCCAAAAATTGGTATCCTCAGTTTCCCAACAATTGGTATCCTCATTTTCCCAACCATTGGTATCCTCAGTTCCCAAAAATTGGTATCCTCAGTTTCCCAACAATTGGTAACCTCAGTTTCCCAACAATTGGTATCCTCAGTTTCCAAACAATTGGTATCCTCAGTTCCCAAACAATTGGTATCCTCAGTTCCCAACAATTGGTAACCTCAGTTTCCCAACAATTGGTATCCTCAGTTTTCTCAACAATTGGTATCCCCAATGTCCCAACAATTGGTATTCTCAATTTCCCAACAATTGGTATTCTCAATTTCCCAACAATTGGTATCCTCAGTTCCCAACAATTGGTATCCCCAATGTCCCAACAATTGGTATCCCCAATGTCCCAACAATTGGTATTCTCAATTTCCCAACAATTGGTATCCTCAGTTCCCAACAATTGGTATCCTTGGTTTCCCAACAATTGGTATCCTCAGTTCCCAACAATTGGTATCCTTGGTCTCCAATAATGCAAAATGGAAATGGAAGTTGCCCTGAATGAGTGTGTGATAAATGAAATGAAGAGGAGTTCATATTTGCAAAACTACACTTTAGTTGATCAGTGAGACGATAAAAAGTGTTTTCTTCGTGCTTTTGTCAGTTAAAAGTTTGTGTGAGAGTGCAGAAAAATATTGATGTGATATTTACAGTTTTTTAGCGTAAATGTAGTGTGTACACACAGACACACACACACACACACACTTTGATCACACAAACACGTATGACATATGACTTATGGCCAGAACAGAGAGACTCAACAGGAGTTTCTACCCACAGGTCATGAAGCTCTTAAACCAGGACCTGCCTCACATTCAGTAGGTCTCACCTGGACTACACACCTCACTCCACCACTGTACTGCTGTAATACTGTATAGGCAACTGTTATGCAGACAAAACTCAACCACTGCATTGCACTGCCTTCAAAACTGCACACTGCACTCTGCCATTTGCACATCTGGCTCATCTGCACTTTATATGTTCTATATAAATTCCTCTTCACTTTTTGTAAAACCATGTAAACTACATTCATCTGTAAACTTCCTCTCCTTGGTTTGCATATATTGTTCATGGTGTGTATGTACTGTTGACACTGTTTAGACAACTAAGCCATTACACAGTGGTTTGGGTGTTCAGGGCTACAGTCCCCTAAACGTCGTACTAGTACAACTGTGTATGTGACAAATAAACATCTTGAATCTTGAGTTACATTAACTATATATGAATGTAAGTTAAATGTACATGGATGTACACGTGTGTATATTAGTATATAGAAAAATGTGTGTGTGTGTGTGTGTGTGTGTGTGTGTGTGTTACTCAGAGCAGTGCAGTCTGATGGAAGCTAATGCAAAATGACGCACTAGCTTTCCCCAGGGGAGATAACCGGCCATCACTACCACGATGCTCTTAACCAGAGAGGGGGGGGATGGGGGGATGGGGAGGGTCATACAGCCAAATGAATAAATAAAAAGCCTAACCAGCCTCCAGTGCTGGGCAGGGGCACTTTAAAGCATTTAACAAGAGGGTGACTTCATTAAATATTGACCTCTTTTCTAAAAAAAAATCCTTGCAGGAAAACAGAAAACTGCTTTGTGTGCGCGTGTGTGTGTGTGTGTGTGTGTGTGTGTGTGTGTTTGTGTGTGTGTGCGTGTGTTAGGCACGTGTAGGGTGCTTGAGGCTTGTGCGAGGTTGCAGTTGAGGCTGCTTAAGAGATTAGCCATGCTGCTTATGCTAATTATTCACCCTAAAACTCATTAAAATACACAAACCGGTAACACAAGTCATCCACACACACACACACACACACACACACACACACACACACACACACAGAGAAGAAACACAGCGCTTAACAGAGGGAAAATGAGCTGGATATCTCTCTCCACATCTTTTTTTTTTTTTCATCCCGAGTCTGTGCTGAAATGAAGTGCACTCGTTATTTTTTTTCGACTCTTTCAACGTATACGTGTGTTACACAGTTAAATTAGTAACACTTTTAAGTCTTTTAAGTTGAATTTGCTGCTCAAAAGACTAAAATACCTATAAACAGTACATTTTTGTTGAACAATGTCTAATAATTCCCCAATATTGTTAAATAATTTGAAAAAAATTAATTAATTTAAACAAAATATCAACTTTACTAATCCCAGCTTTATAAACTGAGGCCTTTTTTTGCCTTTTTCTTGTTTACTTCCTTGTTTTTATTGCTATCTGGTGTCGACCAGAGGGACCCTTCCTCCCAAGGTTTTTTTTTTTGGCCTTTTGTCGCCATTGGCTCAGTCAGACTCAGACTCTAAGCTGCTTTGTGATAACGTCGGTTGTAAAAATTTGCTATAGAATTAAGAATTAAACTGAATTTTGACATTTATCAACTTTTAAATCATTTAAAATCCAATCGTGACTGTTGTTGCTGTGCTGAAACTGTTGCTTAACTCCTAACTTGTCGTCCAGGACACGCCCCCTCAGCCTTTAAGCTCGTCTGATTTACTCTGACTGAGCATCTCGTGTATATTCGAACCGTCTGCTCGACACCTGCCGTGTAACAGTGTCACTTTACCGTACATCGTTATTTTATACGCACAATGTGCTGCTACTTGTTACATTTGAATAGTCTATTTTTCTGTGAAAAATTTTTCTCCCTTGATTTTTTATTTAATTTTATTTTACATTTATTTTACGAGGCATTAAGAAGAGATACTTATTCACAACGACCGCCTGGAAGGGCAAAAACCACTTAAGGGGACGGGGAAGGAAAAATAAGGGAGGGAAGAGGGGAAAAAAGCAGCGATAACTAGTAATTTGTATAAAAAAATTACACAGAAATGATAAAAACAAGCAAACAAGTAAGAGCCAAACCGAGAGGAATGAGAATTGATCGGTCAGAGCTAAAACATCAAACATGTCCATGAGTCGGCTTTTAAAAGCAGAGAGTGGGATCAATTTATCCCGCTTTATTGATTTTAAAGGCAAATTTTCATCATTTAGCAGCAACGCACTGGAATTTCTATTATTTTCGATTAAATTTTCTTCATTTCTTCTCATTTTGGTCAAATTTCTCGACATCTGCGCACTCTCAGGAGGAACCGGAGCACATTTCGCTGCATGTTGTACTTGTAAAACTGTGTACATGATGAATCTCGAGTCTCCTCGTGGATCACCGCCCGCGCTCGTGTTTTCCTCATTAATTACGCTGGGCCCCGGATGAAGCCGATCGTGTTCAAGGTGCATCCCATCGCTCCAGAGCCACAGCTGAGAGAAGGTCTCCTTTTTTCCCGCCGCACTCCATACTCCCATCATGGCGTGTGTCTCGCTGCTCTTTTTTTTTCCAGCCTCTCCGGAGTTTGTTTGTTTTTGCTCCAGTAGATTTGGGAATGAATTCGCTGTGACCTCTCTGACCTTTCTGACCTTTCATTCTCCATGGCGGCGGTCCCCTGGCAATGAGAGTCATCAATCAGACGCTGTGACAGCTCATCTCTCTCCCTCACAGGGCCTGAAGACACACCAGTGCGTGTGTGTGTGTGTGTGTGTGTGTGTGTGTGTGTGTGTGTGTGGAGGGGGGTGTCTTATCGATAAAGACTGAAAGACTGTGTCCTGTGACTGTGTTTCCACGGCTTTCTGTGTATCTGACAGGGCCTGAAGACACACCAGTGCGTGTGTGTGTGTGTGTGTGTGTGTGTGTGTGTGTGTGTGTGTGTTTGTTTTTCTAACATTTCGGAGACCAAATGTCTTCGCAGTAAAGCCACAGCACAATGGGCCAAATCTACAATATCAGGACCAACCAAATGCTGTTGGTGATGTTTGTTTATTTTTTATGTGTTTATTCATTTACATATTACAAAATACATTTAAAAAAATAATAATTATAATTATAAAAGAGTAAAAATATTTTTTTAGTTCCATTAAAATTTAAGGTTCGTTTCAGAGTAAAACCTGTGAATTTATTTTGTCCCTTGTATCTTTATTTAAATTTTTTTTGTTCTTTTATTCTTTATGTCATATTAAAATGTCAGCTCCACTTTTACAACGTGTCAAAATTTCACGACGAAGGGACCCCGCGTAAAATCTCACTGCACTGACCTACACTGGAAGGCGAGTTTTTTTTTTTTCTTTTTTTTTTTTTTTCTTCTGTAAGGTACGTTTTTGGAGATGCAAGATTATGTTTCAATCCTATATAGGCTCTATATAGTATGATAAACAACCACATTCCTGTCTTTGAGCTTACACCCTCAAGTTGTGCATTTCTACGTATTTTTGGTGCAAAACTAATCCGAAAAAAAAAAATCTCTGCACCTGACATACCCACTCTGCTTCCAGACCCGGCGAGCGTTTCCACTGCGGCGCCACAGCAGCGTAGGATCGGTAGATGTAGCGAAAGACGTTCGCTTCCACCTTCATTTTCCTTTATCTCTTCCCAGTGTGCTTGAATGGATTAAACGTGCGGGGCCTGTGTGAAATCCTGCGTTACGGCCACTACGAACGGAGCCAGACTCCGGATTCCCTCAACATTCACCTCACACTTCATTCTTTATTTCATCATTTTATTTTATTTGTGCATTAATATTATTTTCACTTAATAACTGTAGCTGTAAGTTCTCTGTTGGGCTCCTGCCGTCCACTGCAGCGTCGACGTTGCGCGGTGTAGACTCGGGCCGGCTCCAGAATGTGGCCCCTTTAAGGGCTTTGAATTCGACTTTAAAGTGGGTCACAGTAAAAATATCTTCAACAATTATTCATGCACCCCTCCCTCTCTTTCTCTCCCCGCTCTCCCTCTCTCTCTCTTTAAAATCTGCATGGTGCTGCAGTGCTGGGGAGGAGAGAAGAAGAAGGGATGATTCTTTCCCTTTGTCAGATGCAGATCTGATGAAATGGCGGTGCAACAAAACTGCCTCGATGCTACTCAGCGTTAGCGGCTGTCCGGCCATTAGCATGCCGCTCGTGCGCCCTCTGGCCCGTCCATGCTAGTGGTCATTGTTACCGTCAGGCTGCTTTGATTTCCCTCTCGCCGAAGCCTTGTAACTCCATTTTTCCTGGCCGGTTTGGAAGCAGCCAGCTGCCCTTTGCTTTGCGCGGACGTTCCGCGACGAAGGGATCGGTAGAGAGGTTCAAAACGACGTGGAAGAAAAACTCCAGGCATTAGCAAGCATTATGAGCCTTCCCCCGTCTTTTTACACGTAGAGGAGACTCGAGGTGCAAGATATTTTGTATGATTTGTGTTTAATTAAGGAGAATCCAAGAACTTTTTTTTTTTTTTTATTTATTCGTTTACGTACTAAGAGTTTTACGGTAAAAAGGAGGTAAAAAGTTTGATGGAGGCCTAAATTCACAAAATATGAGGCTGTTTGTTGTCCCAAATGTAAATAAATATGTATATTTTTGTTGGTGTGATGATTAAAGGGTTAAAACGTCTGTGAAAAATCCATTAAATATTTTCAAATGTGCCCATATCGTGCCCTTCCGGGTGAGGCAGTTCACTGGAAAGGTCCCCTAATGAAGGCAGCAGGGAAATCCAATGGCTTTTTTGACCATAACTGACCTAAACCAATGGAAAAGTCCAGTTTGGTGCACGTTTCAGTTAGATATAGGGTCTTAAAATGTGCTTTACTGAATTGCTGAGCAGAACACTAAAGGGTTTTGCAGTAATTCAGTGCACCAGTGGCTGTAAAGACCGTAGTGGTATTGGAATAATTGAGAAAAATAAAAAAAAAAACAGCACATATAGACCCCACCCCCCAAATCCAGAACAAAATTTGGAAAGCTGGATAAAATGTTGGTAAATCGTGGCCTTGGTGTGCTGTAGAAATACTGTACCTGTGGGTTCTGAGCACATAAATGGTAGAAATAGCTGTATTTGCTAGTGGGAGTTTTTCTATGAGACTGAAGTTGCTGAGTGGTGATGTAGAGAGAAGGGAGTGGCGCCACCAAACACAGGAGGTAAATAAGCTCAGCGAGCCCTGAAAAACGGAAATCGCTGCTGATAAGACCTACATACACATCGAACTGGGTGAAAACATTGCCTGTGTAACGCGCGTCCACTGCTCTTCGCTATTTTTTACAGACTCTATTTTACACCAGAGGAAAGTGCTGCAACAGTTGTTTTTGCTAGTTTCACTCCTGCACATTCCTCTATTCCACTCCATACACACGTCTTCAAAATAACATACGATGTTGCGTGTGATTCCCGCTCACAAAGTGGTGCTTTCTAAATGAGGCGAGGGGGGAGGGTCACACTGTCGGGGTGTTGCTATTTTAAGGCAGTGTAACGACATTGCGCTTTTGACCCAAAAACGGCGTCTAAAGTGGGCAGGGCATCATTAAACCGTATGTAAGTGGCGAGTGTTGGTGACGTGCAGGTGCGCGACGCTCGTTACAGACACAGCTTCACGCTGGAAGTGCACTAATGACACTGAAAGGCTCCGGTGGAACAGAGCTGCTCCCGTAAATGATGCGCTCTCACACTTTCACCTCGTGCACGAGCAGCAGGTTCCGCTTCCTCACCCAACGCCCGTCTGGTTTAAACACACCACTATAATGGCTCCACCATAGCTCCGCCCCCGCCTTTTAAAGGTGAGGTGACGGGCCGTTCTGATTGGTTTATTGCATGTTACACCCAAAACACACCTCTGAGTAATTGAGAGTGATGTCTTGCACCATCGGACCACGGAATCCAGGGCAACAAGAAAGCTTTATTCTCATAGTGTTCATCTGGTTTCCAACCCAGATCAAGTGAATGCCCCTCGTGTGGCACTTGCAACCTCTGAAGTTGTTAGAAGGACCTCTTGAGGAGCACTTGGAGGAAGCACGCGACTTGGCCGGCTGTGAACATCACACACGCAGAAACATGGCAGACAATGAATAAATACATAAATAAATGAATGTAATTTATTTTGTTTTAAGGCACTTTTCTGGACACTTGTGGACATCTTGACGTTTGATTCATTGTGGAAATTCCTGTGTTGCACACGAGGCCTTCCCCAACATTTGTACTATGGTGTGATTGTCCGTTGTTGCCCGTATACAGTGACCTAGAATTGTTCTAAGAGTTAATTATTGGCAGTAACCCTGGTAACACGTCAGCTAAGGAAATATTTAAGTGGTTTCAGGGAATTTCCAGGTACAGCAGCATCTTTGTAGCGCCACGTTTCCACACTCCCAACTTAAACGTCCACGGAAGCCCAGGAGCGCAGCATGCTAAAAAAAACTGCTAATAATCGCTTGACGGGTCGTTTACCATTGTAAGGTGTTTGTGTTTGCATAACTGTAGTTGTAAACAGCAGCTGGTCTTTACACTTGTGTAGAACGTTTCGTGATGAACCGACCAATGAAAACGCTCCAGAAATCACTTGTTCTAACTTGCGTTGGGAGTAAGGATCATTTTTTTCCGTTTTTGGAGATGCGATTCTGGATGTTTTTCTTTTTCCTGGACAGTGACGATATGTTAGCTACGTTGCCATGGTTACCGTTTGCGAAGAGACGTTCCCGTGATCTGTTATCGTCCCGCCGGTCTTCTCCAGCTTCACTGAGGACAACAACAACAAAGCGATGGGCCCGTGTCGTTTTTTTGGGGGGGGTTTCGGTGGGGGGGTTTCTGGCCTCCCAGATTGGGGTCTTCCGAGTTCACGGTGGCCTCGAAGGCCGCGTTTGCCCTGGCCACGGGTCCGATGGCAGACGGATAGTGACCCATCAGTGGCCTTGCTGCCGAACTGCTCGGGGCCTTGCTGCCTACATGTTAGCATGCTCTGCGTGTGCATTTTTGCTGCGGTGCTAGCGAGCGGCTAAGCATGTGATAAGCAGCGGAGTGAACGGAACAGCACTGCAGCATATGGGAGTCGCTCCTCCATTCCCCTGTAGGTTTAAACTCAACATCTTCAAATTAGTCAGAGGGAGATCAAAGCGAGCCGCGCCGCGCTCACCGAGAGAGAGGCTTTGAACTGCCTCCACCCGCCCCTCCCTTCTGCGAGAGAGTGTGTGTGTGTGTGTGTGTGTGTGTGTGTCTATGTGAGAAAGAGTGAGAGAAAGAGAGCGAATTCGAGAGAGAGGGAGAGGTTGGTGTGCTGATATGGAAATGAAGAGTGAATCCCTAGTGTGTGATTCTGAGAGGTGAGAGAGTTTGCTTTTAATCGTGTGTGTGTGTGTGTGTGTGTGTGTGTGTGTGTGTGTGTGTGTGCGCGTGTGTGTGTGTTCATTCTCTCACTCTCACCCTGATCTACATGCATGCACGCTCTGAATAACAGCAAGTACAAAAGAAATACCTGACCCTTGTTCGTCAATTTTGTCAAAATTGTGTACACACACACAACACACATACACATAATTATGTGCAAAAGTTTGGACACCCCCAGTCATCCCCTACAGAGAACACACACTCAAAAATGCAATGTTTCTGTATATTTTAGTGCACTGTCTATGTATTTTGCATATGTTTAGCATATGTGGAGCGCACATAAAGGGTGCCAAAACTTTTGCACAGTTTGCATTTTTTGTTCATTCAGGCCATACACTGTAATTGTGCGTTAAAATGTGCAAAAGTGTGTTTTCTGCCGAGGACGTGCACTAATTTTCTCTTAAATCAGCAAAAAATACATGACCAGGGGCGCCAAAACTTTTGCATGCTATATGTACTATATGTAAATCAGGCGCCGGGACCTGCGGGCTCATGCTTCCGCCTCCCTGCTGTGGGGTCTTGAATAAAGCATAGTGGTCTACGACTCGCGCCAGGCTGCGCAGTCTATCGTCGGAGAATGATCATTGCAATATCGGCCTGTTTGTCATTGTGAACACACCCCGTCACAACCCAATGTGGCCTCTGCATTTAACCCATCGCACGTGGAGCAGCGGCAGCTATCAACAGCAACAGTGTAGCGGGACGGTACCTTAGAACCTGGGCCGCGACTCGAGTCAGAGTCTCCTTCCGTTCTCTCCTTTCTCTCTCTCGCTCTCCCTCTCACTCCTCCTTTCCCCCCCATCCCTCTCTCTGTCTCTCTCTCAAAATCCATCTCTTTCCATTCTCTCCTTCCCTCTCTTTCTTTTTCTCCATCCCTCTCTTAAAATCAGTCTTTCTCTCCCTTCGCTCTCACTCCTTCGTTCTTCCCCCATCTCCCTCTCTCAATTTTCTTTTTCTCTCCTTCTTCCCATCCCCCTCTTCCTCACTCTCTTAAAATCGACTGACTTCTTTCTCTCCATTCTCTCTCCGTCTCACTCATTTTTCTCCCCATCTCTCTCTCTCTCTCTCTCTCTCTCTCCGTTTTTCTCAAGATCAATCTCTAATTCATTCTTTCTTTCTTTCTCTCACTCCTTCTCACTCCCCCTCCCTCTCTATATCTCTTGTCTGTTGTTCTCCCTGTCGTTTTCTTTCCTGTCTCTCTCTCTCTCTCTCTCTCTCTCCCCCTCTCCTTCTCAAAATCTGCCTCTTTCTCTTGCTCCCCTCTCTGTAAATCATCCTTTTTTGTTTCTCGCCTTTCTCTCTGTTTTCTTCTCTCCCTCTAAAAAAATTCAGTCTCTTTTTCTCCATTCTATGTCTCTCTCTCTCTCACTCCATTTTCTCTCTCGCTGTCTCTCCATTCTCTCTCTCTCTCTTTTTCTATTTTCTCTCTATATTTCTCTCTCTCTCTTTTCCTTCTCTCTTTCTCCCTCACTCTCTCTCTCTTTCTCTTTTTTCCTCTCTCTCACTCTATTTCTCTCTCTCTGTGTCACTCCATTTTCCTTCTCTCTGTCTCTCTCTCTCTCTCTCTGTCTCTCTCTCTCTCTCTGGATTTAAGGGTTAATCTCTTGCTGGTCCACCCTCTGTAGCCCCTGTTCGCGCAACACCCTTCTCCCTCCATCTTTCTTTCTTCTCCCTTCTTCAAGCAGGCGCTCGCGAGATGCGCCGAGCCTTTTCGCCTGTACACCTTCCGCCCCACCTGAACACACAGGTGTGTTTGGTAAGGCGAGCGCGCGCAGATGCACCGTGCGTGCTGTCAGTCTGCTGTGTGAGGGAGCACCGGGCGCCATGCGCAGGACGCCTCGCTGCGTCGCTGTTGTTCGAGGCGCCTCGGTTAGACGGTAGCTGCTGCCCCCTGGTGGCCGCCGCCGCCGACGCCGCCGCTGCGTGGCGCCCGGCGCGCGTCTGAGGCGCTAAGTGGCATGTCACCTTGGAGCGGGCTCGTGTGCGGTTGCTGTGGCAACAGGGAGCCGCTAATCAGCGGCACAGCGTGCGTGCCATTACACCAGGCGCTCGCGCTTTGTTTTCAGACGTTTATGCTGTTTCCCCTCAAACGGTCAGTGGGTCAAAACATGCCCTTCCCCTCCCCCCCTCCCGCCTCATATAGTGTATTTACAGACGCGTCGGCCTCGCTGATCTCCTAATTGCCTTTAATCTCAACATCAAACAGCTTTATATTAACTATAGATCCGCGGTCACCTAGCAACAATCAAATAAAAAGCAAGAGCATACTGCTGTAACCTGTGCTCTGTGTGTGTGTGTGTGTGCGCGCGTGTGTGTGTGCGCGTGTGTAACCTCTGATCTGTGTGTGTTTGTGTGTGTAACTTCTGATCTGCTATGTGTAACATCTGCTGTGCTGTGTGTGTGTGTGTGTATATATATATATGTGTGTGTGTGTGTGTGTGTAACCTCTGATCTGCTATGCGTAACGTTTGCTGTGCTGTGTGTGTGTGTGTGTGTGTGTGTGTGTGTGCGTCTCTGTGTGTGTTTGGGTGTATAATCTCTACTCTGTGCATTTGGGCGTGTAACCCCTGCTGTGTGTGTGTGTGCATGTGTGTGTGTGTAACCGCTGATCTGTGTGTGTAACATCTGCTGTGTGTGTATATATATGTGTGTGTGTGTAACCGCTGATCTGTGTGTGTAACATCTGCTGTGTGTGTATATATATGTGTGTGTGTGTAACCG
>JBBPDA010000132.1:24089964-24102968 GCA_037974385.1 Arnoldichthys spilopterus | reverse complement strand
CCTAAATATTTCAAATAAAATTACAATCTTGATTTTAAGATTTAATATATATATATATATATATATATAATATATATATGTGTGTATATAATATTTGTGCATGCAATATTACCTTACATGCCACACATCTGCCACTCGCAGCATCAGGGATAATATTTGAATGCTTTATTTCGATAGGAACTCCCCAACCTTCAAATCATTTGAGGACAAAGTTGGGAACATCAAGGTAAGAATAGACACCGTACCATATAGTCCACCTCAGTCAATTACCAAGGAAGATGCCCTGATCGCCCTCCTACAGCAGACGCCTGCTGAACCCTTAACGAAATCTTAGGTCAAACTAGTCTAATGTGCTTAACAGCTACACGTGGTTTATGATCATCATACTTCTAGAGATTTTTTGAAGGAAGAGTTTGTTAAAAGACATGATGTGATTTTTTTCTGTGAATGTGATGTGAATTTAATTGTTTATCTTGAGTTAATTGTATAATTAATTATTATTAATTGAATTATTCTATCTACTTTTTTAACTTGATTGTCACAATCGTGTAAAAATATAGAACTTTTTAAAGGGTTCACAAACTTTCGAGCACCACTGTGTGTATAATTTGTATAATAATTTCTATTTTGTATTTACTATATACTGTAAAATTTTACACATGGAAACAAAAAAAATTTAATTTATATGACATATATTAATAGAAAATGTAATATATAGTATACAAAAATTATATATGCATTTTTTTTATTTTGTATATGCATGTTCTATTATTAAAAATATATAAAAATATATAAAGTTTATAATATATAATAAACAGTATAAATAATAAAAACTGTACACACACAATAAACAACATATACACACATATGTGATGAAGCTTTTCCTCAAACCTGTCCGTCCGTCCGTCTGACGCACTGTTTTTGGTTGTGGTTGCAGTCCAAGGTGGTCGGAGGCCGAGCCAACGGTGACGACATCCAGTCTCCAGACGAGTCACACCCAGTGCAGGACAAGGCCCCGTTCTGAGCTGCAGCGCTTTGACCCGGACGCTCATCTCATCCCTTAGTAAAGCCTGACCCTGACACAGCTGCCATCACTCTCTCTCTCTCTCTCCCTCCCTCTCCCCCCCACCCCTCCCTCTACTCCAGACCCCCTTCCACCGCCTGCATGCGCTCGTCTCGCCTCGTCACTCTCTCACGCGCACAGACGCACACACGCACTACGGCTAATGACGCGACCTGTTCGTCCGAAAAAAAGAGGGAAAAACAAAAAAAAAACAAAAAACCCGAAACTCATTTTGTATTATAAAGTATTTTACACTGCTTTGCATAATGTTTTTACATAACTTTTATCTATAGGAATATAAAAGAGTACAAATAACTATATTTACACTCTACTGCCAAGCAGCGCTCAGCAGACGGCGAGGGGGTAACCGAGGGAAACCCAGTGGGACCGGCGTGGGGGGAGGGGCTTAAGCCCGAGCTACCCGCGCAGGAGGAACTGGCTGCAGTTTTTTCTACTCCACGTACAACGTGAAGCGACGCTTTGCTGTACATTCGGTGAATGTCTGATCCTCTCTGTCTGCCTTACACTTGCGCTCAGTTGGGTTTTTTGGGGTTTTTTTGCCAGTCAGAGCACGTTACATTAAGGTCTTTTCCCCCCGTTCCCCGCTCCTCTTCTGCTTTTCTCCGTCTTTCTCGTTGAGTTCCAGAGTTTTTCTCGCCCGTGTAGATTAGTCTGCCAGCCTTTGCCCCGGTGCCACGGCTTTGCCGGCGTTCTGAGGCCATTTAAAGACCTTCTGCTGTTGGAACGGGGAGCTGTCTCACCGACTCGCACGGATATCGCTCTCGCATTAGTTCTGCACTACGCCAACATGGTTAACACTGACTCTGGACTAGTGGTGTCAAATTACTCCTCTTAACCACATTAGGGTAAGCCTAACTGGTGGCACCGTCACTTTTGGAGTTGGAATGCATTTTTGGCCAAAAAAAATCTTTTTTTTTCTCCCCTCTCCCTGTTTTTAAGCATTTTTGTTTCGCCTCTTTCAGTCTGTTTCGCTCCTCTCACCGTCGGTGGGTTGAATTATTTCGGTAGTTCGTAACATTATCGTAGACTGAGCTGAAATTCAAGGGATTATTTACACCGGTTTGCCAGAAAATATGCACAACTACGCTGCCAGTAATACACAGTTCGCTGTTGGGATTCATCTGGGGACATGTGGCGCCATCTGTAAGCGAGATGGATGTAGTGCAGTCTCTCGGTCCTGCTCCTGGGCATCCGCTGCCCTGAATGTTTTACCCCACTCCCACTGCTTTAACGCTCCTGCAGCTCGGTCGTTGGATCAGGCGCACTGGGTCCCCACAAGCAGGACTGGGAAACATGTATGTGTATCGCACACTGAGCTACATGTGTGTAAGTGGGACTGGCTGTTGTAGAGGACCTGAGCACCATATAGCTTTAATTAGGGGGTCGTAGCTTAGGCAGGTGTACAAAATGGAAAGGATTTGGTTTTCTTTGGAAACATTTGTGGAAAACGTATCATTTATATTCATGTTTGTGTTTATGTTTGTATATGAATAAAGCATTCCTTTAAATACCTGTTTCGCTGGCGCTTTTGTGTCTGGAATCTTACTGGTGTAAACACAGGTGATGTTTTTCCTACTTTGGATGCTGTTACATGAAAGTGCCTCTAGGTGGCAACATAATGCTTAAAAAAACCTGGGAATTGGCAGAATGAGTGCAGGTGCTCATAACACATGTACTTTTTAGGTGTGTGTGTGTACACATATTTACAAAAAGTAGATTATTTCAGGAATTTTAAATATATTCAGTTATAATTCAAATAGAATTTTTTATTTAAGCACCTTCATTCATTAAGAAAATATAGTGAGTATATATAGTAGAATATAGTATATTAATAATAATTCATTTTTATTAATGTACTGTTTTTATTATTTATTATTATTGAGAGCATTGCCAATTCTACAAAAACTGCAGAAACGGATGTTGAGAGAAATTTTTTTTATTTACTTTTCTATCTAATTTAATTTGCTTGAATAATGATAATTTTCATTCTCATCATTTGTCAAAGTAATTTTTTATTCCCTATAGGTAAAACTCGTGCAGGCCATTATCTCTAATTTAGGAAATGTTTATACCAGGGCTGTCACAATATCAGATTTTCTCTACACGATTACATGTAAATGTTTCTCCTGCAGTGCTGTAGAACAATCTGACATCAAACTGTCGGGCACACGTGACCCGCATCAAAGCAACAGCAGCAAACGAGTCAGTGTTAGGCTAATGAACATTTCCTCCGTTTTAGGAAAGTTTCACATAAACGTGATCTAAAGCTGAAAATAACGTGAGTGTGATCAACGTTGTGGAATGCTTAGTTAGATGCTTGCCAATAGACTGAGACTGTTGTTTGTGAACATCCTGCTCTGAAGTTCTATAGGAGTGTGGAGCCTAAGTAAGAAGCTTTAACAACATAAGTGAGACCTTAATTGTGAACATGACATTTGTCATTGTGAACACACCCCACTACGCAAAGTTTACAACAAAATGTGACCAACCTATCCGTGGAGCAGCGGGCAGCGATCCATAGCACCCGGGGAGCAGCGTAGCAGGACGGTACTTTGCTCAAAGGCACCTCAGTGTTACCCGGGTTGGGACTTGAACCTGCAACCTTCTGATTACTAGGACAAGGTCCTAATCGCTAGGCCGCCACAATCACTTATTACTTGCTCTGAAGTGCCCAAGCATTAGTGTTTCGGGGGGAAGTGGGAAGGGGGCGACAGCAATAAGGAGCAGTACTGCCGCCTACTGTTGGGAGTAAGAACTACATAGGCCCTGGTACAGATGGGAATATTATGTATTCACAGTATTATCACTTACACAGTATCAGTGTTTTTTATATGGTTATCGTCAGTGCTGGTACATCGCGACACCCCTAGTTTATATCATGCATGCACGCACGTCACCTCTGTGTCCTTGATTTAAAGTTAGACCTAGTTCCCTGAACTGTCTCTTATCAATGTACTGAAATTGAGCTATTTTAGTCTCCAAACACAGACCTAAACTTGGCGAAAAGTGAGAGCAGTTAATCATTCATGTACAGCAAGTTTCATGGGGTTACAGGAATCAATAGGAAATTCATTGTCATCGCAGGCTTTGAACTTAGTACTGCAGGGATCATTGGGAACCGGCACGTTTACGTTTTACGAGCAGTTATTACTGATATTACTTATAACTTATTTATTAATACTACTTAATTCATGATATTTCCAATCAATTAAATTATAAAAGCAGCTGTTAATTACTTCGTTATAAAAAAGATTTGATTTTCTACTCATTATGAAAAATTCAAATAAACAAGTATTGTCTGATTATAGATAAGATTAGCCATAACATTAAGACCACCTGCCTAATACTGAGTGCGTCCCTCCTGCTGCACTGTGTGTTCTGACCCCTTTCTATCAGAGTCAGCATCACTTTTTACACCACAGCAGCTCTTCTGTGGGATCCGACCAGATGGGGTAGCTTTGGTGAGCCTTGGGTGCCCATGACCCAGTTGTCCTTCCTTGGATCCTTTTTGTTAGGTACTAACTCCTGCTACAATACACAAGACCTGCCGTTTTGGAGATGCTTTGACTCAGTCGTATAGACCATCACGATAAGGCCCTTGCCAAAGCGGATCCTTACAATCCTGCTTTCCAGCACATTGATTTCAAGAACTGACTGTTCACTCGCTGCCTAATATGTCCCATCTCCTGACAGGTGCCATTATAGTGAACTCCGTCAACTGTCCATGAGGGTGATGGTCTCTTGAGGGAAGAAACTGTCATATCCTATATGCACACACACATGTACATGCGTGTATGCACGTTTACCGTACACTTACTGTACTGTTCCTTTAGGTGCAAAATATGGAAAGTGACCGTCATTGTGAACACACTCAAACACCACAACGAAACGTGACCTCTGCATTTAACCCATCACACGTGCACACGTGGAGCAGGGGGCAGCTACCAACAGCGCCCGGGGAGCAGTGTAGTGGGACGGTACCTTAATCAAGGGAACCTCAGTGGTGCCAAGGGACTCGAACCTGCAACCTTCAGGTCCCAAAGACAGCGTCCTAACCACTAGGTGTAACTGTATTGTTGCTATAGTTGTATATTGTTCACTTCTTGTGCCTAAATATATTAATAAAATATCTACATACCTACCTGTCCGTAAAAACATTGTTCCCTGACCGGGAATCGAACCCGGGCCGCGGCGGTGAGAGCGCCGAATCCTAACCACTAGACCACCAGGGAGTGTGTTAATCAAGTGGAGATTTTCGCATTAAATACTCGAATACGCCAAATTCTCTTGAAAAACACATGTAAACGTGGTTTTATTTAATATTTGTGCATTTATGTTTCGCTTTTTTCACAAATGTCGTATCTATCTGCCGAAAAGGTCTCGCCCGTCCAGTCGCGGGGCGACACAGTCTCCAGCCAGCTGGTTTGAGCCAGTTTGGACGAAACGGTGGCTCTCGCTGACGTCACCTGTCCGTATAAATGGCCGTGCGCCGCGTTGTTGTTTTTACAGAGCACTGCGGCATCGTCCCCGGTCGTGGAGGGTTTCAGCCACCCAAACCTTTTCAAATGGGCCCCGTCGCCTAGCGTATCCCCCCCAAAAGCCTCCGAGTGAGTTGCGCAGGGTGCTACAACACCATCGGCACAGAGAGAAGGTGAGTGTGCTCGCTGTGTGGCTCGCTGTGCGGCTCTGTTCTGCTGCTGGCTTTTGCTCGGAGGCGCCGTTAACGGTCCTAGGCGTTGTTTGCGCACCGTTAGTGGCTTAGCGAGCGCTCACATCCCTAGAAAAGTGGTGTATTATTGAAAAATAACGTAGTACATTCACCCTTCAGCCATGTCGTTCAAGAAAAACGGCCAGTTCTTGTGAGAATGCCGTCCTCGCCACCGAACTTGGTTAGTTAGCCAGGTATGCTAGCTGTAATGTTATTGTGTGTAAAGTGGAAAGTCATATTTTGCTGTTATTGGACCCGAGTTACTGTTTTACATCGTATAAAGTGGGGAGTTACATGGTTTCTTCCACCCCGGAGGGATGTAAACACACGTTTGGAGGAGGCATGCTAGTGTTTTCCTCTGCTAGGACAGCTGGGACAACAAGGGTGTCACGATTCGATACCACGTCGATTATTGAGGCTGATATATTTTCGATACTACAAAAAAATGTTTTTTGCAGTGATTTGGTTTGAATGAACTGAGGAAATTTCAAGGAACACAGATTATGTGCCACATTAAGATATTTTCATTAATGCATCATTAGGCTTCTGCTTGTTTACCATTGGAACCATCAAACTGAATTACAATATCAGATTTTCTCTACACGATTAAGTGTAAATGTTTCTCCTGCAGCGCTGTAGAACAAACTGAAATTGAACTGTTGGGCACACATGACCCGCATCAAAGCAACAGCATCAAACGAGTCACTGTTAGGCTAATGAACATTTCCTCCGTTTTAGGAAAGTTTCACATAAATGTGATTTAACACTAAAAATAACGTGAGCGTGACCAACGCTGTGGAATGCTAAGTTGGATGCTTGCCAATAGACTGAGACTGTTGTTTGTGAACGTCCTGCTCTGGAGTTCAGAGTCCAAATCTGTGCCTTGACGTCGTCCGATTTAACCATCAAGTTTTTCGTGAACATTCAGCAGATATTCCATTGACGCTTTTAATGGAAAAACCGTCTAACCAACACCTCTGTGTTTTAAGGTCACCATCTAAGGAACGGTTTAGACATCTGGAGCATGGCAGCTATCCCAGCAAGCGGTTCTCTCGTAGCCACCCATGACTATTACCGTAGTAAGTGGCCTTTGCCGAATGACGGCCTTTCCCAGATCACCATCGTCTCATTGTAAGAGCAACACATTACTTGTCTGTTCATGGCTCGGTCTTTCTCTTTCTTTAGGGCGTTTGGGCTCTACCTCAAGTAGCAGCTCATGTGGCAGTTCGGAGTACACTGGGGAGGTTATTCCACATCACCCAGGTGAGCGTTTTGAATGTTCACATCTGGCGGCGACCTGGAGCCTTTCTCGTCCATGTAACGTGGGCCGAGGTTTCTAGAAGCTCACCCACGTTAAAGCTCTTTCGACATATGCCCGTGTGAAGCAATAGACTCTGTTTCGTGTAATTGGTCACTGAGTGATTGATGATAAGATTTGTGTGATTGCGCAGTTCTAAGTTTGTGATGCACCTTTTTTAAAAACAGTGGTTTGTTGCGCCATTGGACCATAAACAGTGTGTACAGGAGTTCCACAAAGGCCTGATTTGTATTGTGGCATTAACTTGTTCGTTCTCTTCTCACCTTCGCGTTTGTCCTTGTGTTCTAGGCCTGCCCAAGCAGGACTCTGGTCACTGGTGGTCGAGTTTCTTCTTTGGGAAGCCGAACCAGCCGGGCATGGGCACCCTGACTGAGGAGGCGCAGCAGAAGTCAGTTCTTCTACTTTTTCGTGATCTCCAGTGCCTTAATAAATCAGATTTATTTTATTTTAACCCTTCCCGTCTGGTTCGCGTGCAGGTCAGGCGTGATGAGCGTGAGTGATGGACAAGTGATGTGCATTGCCCGGGACATGGTGATGAAGAGGCAGGTCAGCGAGAGCAGCGATGCTGGGAAGTCGGAGGCGGGGAGCTCTCCCCCTTCTTAAGTCCAGCTTAGGGGACCAACGCTAGGGGACGGAAATGGCTCAGTTTTTAATTTTATTATTATTTTGCCATCTGTAGAATCGGCTGCTTTTTAGCTTTTTAAATTTTTTATATCCATCGTTTTATATGTTTTGACTTGAAATAAAATTGACTGAATTTTTTTTTTTTTTTTTTTTGTACGTTCTTACACATCTGTAACACTGTGGTTGAATTTTAAATGTTTTTGTTACCTATTTCCACTGTCGCCCTGTGTTCACAGAAATATTAAAGGTCAACTTAAGCAGCCATATTGGTTTCCTATCCATTCTTTCACATTACATGTGATCTTTAATGCAGCTTTACAGTAGGAATATCAGGTTTGCCTCAAAACTGGGCCATAAATAACACATTTAATTCTGTTATTTTATTTATCTTAATCCCATGTCTTCACTTCATGAAGAATTTTTATTTACTCATATTTATTTTTTCCTTTTAAATTGTTAAAATATGAAATATTAATTACAGACCTACTAAAAATACAAAATATTGTTGTTGTTGATGCTTAATTGTGCTTAACTCTATTGGCCAAACCCATGTCAACATTGGTGGAAGGGTGAGCCATATGCTTTTATTGGAAGTTCCTAATTAAGCCAAATGATGTAGAATTCCCACATCAGCTGGAGACCAACGTTTCAGATCACATGACGTCTGAAGCCACTGAGGAAAAGCACAATCCTCTTCATAGACCAAGCGTCATTAATCATGAAGGTGTAGTGACGATAAGGGTCGTCAGTATGGTCACGTTGTGTGATCCGGTAGTTTATGATTGACTTTCCTGTTCCTCCTTTGTTCAGCACAAGATCCCAGAATCTCTGTGTTTGGAGAGAGATCATCCAACGCTGTTACATAACTAGCATTTTAGCTCCGCTTCAGTGGAGCTCTGCACTTCACTGCAGACATTCCATTGTGCAAATCCCTGTTGCGTGCTCCCCACAAATGCTGTGGGCGCCTAAAAAGCCCAACCAGAGGCTCCGAGTGCATGGAGGCTATGGAAGAACACGTGCACAGTGGAAGCTGCTACGAATTTGGTGAAAACGCTCTCCACACTATGTGGCGCCAGTGTGAGCGCTGTGTGGAAACAACGACACTGAATAAAACACGTCGTTCGCCAAAAAAATCAGTTTATTTTACAACCTTACACCCACAACACGGACATGAGCACGTTATGGCAGAAGTGTATGGAGAAAACCAGTGGTGGGCGCCCAAAATGTTCCTCCAAACTGACACTTAAGGGTCCAAACTGCAGAAGAACCCGTTATAATGAACGGTTCTTGAAAGAAACGATTTTTTTTGTGAGATGTGTGAGGTCAAAGATACTTTCTGTGAGGAAAAGAACCTCATCATGTAACGGTTCTACATGAACTGAAGCTCTTCTGAGTAGTTTCAAGCCAGGAACCCTTCACAGAACTGGTGCATGGGATCAGTGTGCACAGTTGATGAGACTGACCAGACAAAATGCTGCATAAGACACTGGAACCTCAGACACTCTCCAGAGGATGACGGGTATTTGTACAGCTCTTCTGTTTTTTCCACGCGTATGCAGATTTTCCAGGTCACCGAGGGCCGAGAGATGGAAACGTTTTTTCCTTTTCGTGGCGTGCTGACACTGTCCTTCTCCTCTTTCCATCCCACTTCCTCCATGCTTGGCAACAGGTCTATGCCTGGAGGCCCCACTCTTGATGTGTGTGCAGAGCAAAGTCTCTCTAAGCAGTCGACATTCTAATAGGACTGGACTTCCCATGCGGTGCCTGGACGACAGGCCGGGTATGGTGGGAATCCATTACGGCGCGAACGTAGCTGCAGGCTCTTCGGACAAGTCCTTCAGGGGAAAACGTCTCTGGCTTTGAACGTCCATGCGTCTTGAAGCGCTGTCCTGAATCGGGGAATGGCAGAGAACTTCCTAGGCCGAGTGCGGGGCGTCTACTTGACCCCGGGGTCAGCGGGGCTTGGAGGAGGACGTGCCGGAGAACCGATTCCTCATGATCACGCTCACAACCAGCCGTTTGGCCTCCTGTCTGGGGAAGCCTTCGGAGAGAGGCAGAGAGAGCTACCATGACACTCGATCACACACAAAGTGCACCACAACGAAATGTGAGCTCTGCATTTAACCCGTCGCACGTGGAGCAGCTTAGTGGGACGGGTTTCTCGCTCAAGGGAACCTCAGTGGCACCTGGGACTTGAACTTGCAACCTTCTGTTCACAGCCACTAGGCCCCCACTGCCCACAATCAGCATAAAGCGTATTTCTGGCCAAAATAAATGTGATTATAAATAAATCTTTTAATTGCTTTGTTTTTTCACTATTGTTTAAATACGACGTCAAACACATTTGTGCACTATTGCGTATATTTAAAAAAAAATTGCCAAAATAAGTGTGTTTGTGTAAAATTTGAGGCATTTTTGCAACTTAATTTGCTTGAAACTTTAATTTCATAATAAAAACCTCCTACAATTCACGTATAACTGGAATTCGGCTATAGAGGACGAGGAGTGACAATGTTAAATAAATATATGTGTGGTTAAATAAATAAATAAATAAATAAATCATACTTAAATTAATGAATTAATCAATTAATTTAAATCATAAATAATTGATTACATAGATTTTTCTTATTAATTAACTTGTCATTTATTTATTTATTTATTCTGACACTGTATCCGTATATCCGCAAGGGAGTTGTCCCTGTGACCTGAAGTTTGCTGGTTCGAATCCCAGTGCACCGCAACGAGACGTCTGCATTTTAACCCACCAGTGTAGGAATGGAACGTAGGCAGTGGCCAGGAAACAGTGCCCGTGGACGGTACCTTGCTCACGGGTACCTCAGTGGTACTTGTACCGGTCTGGGATTTGACCCAGCGACCTTCAGGTCACCAGTTACACCAACAACGCCCCAGGAAACGGTCGAGCCTGGCAGCGCTCAAACCTGAAGTCACATGCCTTTTCCATTAGGCTGTTGGTAAATTTTGTATTTTGTTCATGATCTGAGCTGGGGGTTTTTTTTTTTGGGGGGGGGGAGGTTAAGCAGACTGGGAGGCCACCTAACTACACAGTTCACTCGCTCATCTTGTCAAAGAATGGAATAACAACTCAATGCTGAACGTCACTGTGTAAAGAAAGCCTGAGATTTCATAATGATAAATAATTCAATCTACATTCCACATTATATATATATACTATATCATATATAGACGTTTTCATACTGTACCTTGGCGTGAAGTCGCTTGGCTTTGCATTGACTGCTTGCAGCTACCAGAGGCGCTGTACACAGGCTCAACATTATCAGTGGCACTGACACCTGCACACAAACACAAACACTTGGACTTTTCTTACAGGGGGGCATGAGGCAACATCCTACTTTTCATGCATGGAGAGAAATATGAATCTATATGAATATATACAGGAGGCAACTTTTAAGAATGATGGTCTGCTAATATACATATTAATAATAAATAATAGCAATAAATAATATATATATAAAACAATAATAAATAAATTACATGTATAACTAAATTCATATTAAATAAATAAATATTATATATATATGTATATAAATATATATATATAATTCATTATTATTTTGAAAAAAATATTTATATATTATATTATAAAATAATTATATTATTTATTATTTATTTTCTCTTTTTTTTTTTTTAATTCCCACATAAGCCACATATTTATTTTCGGGAAATGACCACTTGAAAGTGACGTACACCAGTAAATTGAGCTTAACGAGAATCTGACAACAACGTTCGTTTTCTGATTCACCTGATGGAAGTTAAATAAGATAAGGCTATACATGGAACACCATGTGCTGTTGTCTTTGGGAGGGGTCCAGCTATGTGAAAGGGCGGCTGTGGGAGAAGGCAGCCAGGGTAACTCACTCCTGTAGAAGTGGTTGCGTGCCAGCAGACAGGCGGGGGAGTTCACACTGCTCATGCTGCTTGCTGGGAGTCCTGGTGGAACCTAAGCGTGATACAAGGTTACAAACATCAGGGTCCAGTGAGCACTTTTCCTCGGAAAAGACTGTTTACTGTGGTCCGAGTGGGACCATCGCATGACCGGGGTTATACACACTGTACAGAATCCTGTCGAATGAAGGGAAAAGGTGACACCTTACACCGATCAGCCATAACATTAAGACCACCTGCCCAACGCTGAGTGTGTCCCTCCTGCTGCTGGAGCAGCTCTGACTGTGCTGCACTGTGTGTTCTGACCCCTTTCTATCAGAGTCAGCATCACTTTTTACACCACATCAGCTCTTCTGTGGGACCAGACGGGCCGGTCTTCACTCCCTGCGTGCATCAGTGAGCCTCGGGTGCCCATGACCCTCTTGCCAATTCACCGGTTGTCTTTCTTTGGATCAGTTAACTACTGCACACCTGGAATACTCCACGAAGTGACTCAGATCTTTACACTCTTGCTTCCAGGACATCAACTTCAAGAACTGACTGCTCATTCACTGCCTAATATATATCCCCACCTCCACCCGACACATGCCACTGTAAAGAAATGACCAGATTTTCAATGTCACTCACGTCACCCGTCAGTGGTGTTAATGTTATGGCTGATTGGTGGAGATTTATGGTGATTTCAGTCATTATTTGAAACTTTTCCCATTGGGACACGTCAGGAGGTGCCACCTGTGCTGAATTAACGACTGCGAGTCGAATCCCTTTAATCATATTCGAGTTCAAGTTTGTTGTCATACACAGACAACAATGGACCATCATTAGCAGCAATGAAATTCTTGGACTCGAAGCCTCCTCAGAAATTACACATAAATAAATCAGTAATACTTGAAGTGACCAGTGAGTTTTAAGTGTTCAGTTCCTTATTAAAGTATTCAGTGTTCAGCAGTTCAGCAGCCTGATGGCTCGCGGGTAGAAACTGTCCCTGAATCTGCTGGTGCGAGTCTGGATGCTCCTGTAGCTCCTGCAGCTTCATGGTTTACGGCAGATTGATTGTGCAGCGTATGTGTTTCTCCCTCTATAGTTTAACGTTCACATATTAAAAAAGACAAGGAAAAGAAGGATATGTAGATTCTACACGACTTCACAGCTAAAATAAGCAGCCTTACTGGTTCTTTTCCAGTGAGTCCAGATGTTGTTTTTCCTGTCCTAATGCTCGGATATGAATCTGGCCCTGGCAGAAGAACATGCGCCAAGTTCTCCACATCCAGGCTGTAGGAACAGTGTGATAGTGATATACAGCACTACTTCCTGCTCTACAGCACTGTGCTAATGATGCAGCAGAG
>JBBPDA010000132.1:24016390-24027056 GCA_037974385.1 Arnoldichthys spilopterus | reverse complement strand
GAGATACAGAGAAAGAAAGAAAGAGAGAGAGAGAGAGAGAGAGAGAGAGAGAGAGAGAGAGAAAGAGAGGGAGAGAAAGAAGAAGTGAGAGAGAGACAGAGATAAAGAGAAAGGAAGAAAGAAAGGAAGAAAGAAAGAGAGAGAGAGAGAGAGAGAGAGAGAGAGAGAGAGAGAGAGAGAGAAATGTGAAAGTAGTAGACGACACCAAAACCAGAAGAGAGCAAAAAGAGAGAGAGAGAGAGAGAGAGAGAGAGAGAGCCTAGGAGAGGAGCAGGGGCAGACAAGAGATAGCGGCCGCCGCACAGCTGAACTCTAGGGACGGATTACGGCCCAGGAAGCCTCCCTCCTGCCGGACCAGGCTGGCGCAGGGGTTGGGAAAGTGATTTTATTTTGGACGCCTTTATCCCTGAGAAGCTCTGGCAGAAGGCAGCGCGAGATAAAGAGGGTTTTAAAGCCGTTAACCCTTCACTCGCGCCGATGGACTGAGCAAGCACGTCCGACACATGTGGCCCAACAGACGGACCAGGGTTTCGTGATGCGCACGACTTGGAGGAACCGACCAAGAACCGAAAAGACGGCATGAGAGAGAGAGAGAGAGAGAGAGCGAGAGAGAGAGAGAGAGGGAGACAGAGAGATCAGTTGCGAGAGCCAGCGCGAGAGTGAGCATTCTGTTGTTTGACCCAGTGCCACACTGCTCTGGTTTTGAAGCACACATCCAAACACGTGTCCCAGTCTTTGGCTCCCGAGCAACACGGCGGCTCCTCCGCGCCGCCCGAGCCCACAAACATGAGGCGCAGATACGATTTACGCGAGGAATCCAGCTGTGGCAAACCCACAAACCTGCCTTCACATCTGGCTTAACTCTGAGACTCTGTACCTGTGCGCACAACACGTGCGACCGAGACGCGAGTCAGGTTTCTACTTCCAGACCGGAGAGAAACGTCATTACAGGACTGATTGATTAAATAAAAAAAATTAATATTTATAAATAAACACAATAAAAGGTTAAAGGTCACATGAAGGTGTAAAATAAATAAATAAGTAAATAAATAAATAAATAAAATATAATAATTTTAAATATACAGTGCCCCCAAAAAAAAAAAATATATATATATATATATATATAGATATATAGAAATTTATTTTTGTTGTTTATTTATTTATTTGTTTGTTTGTTTATTTGTTTGTTTATTGTATTTATTTATTTATTTAATTTTGGGGATGAATGGGCCAACACGACCGGTCCGAAACTATTGCCAAAAAAAATCATAATTTCACAAAAAAAATCTTCCTCTGTAAAAAGAAAAATTTTGTTTGTCTGTTTGTTTGTTTTTTGCTTTTCCTATGAAATTTTGGAGACGTGGGGTTTTTCTCCGCAGGCCACGATACATCACATCTGCACAAGTTTCCCCAAAGTAAAAAAAAAATGGACGATATGTTTTTGTTTTTTTTACTTTTTAACTTGTACAAAAATCCTTGCGTCGCACCACACCGGCGTCACAGTACAGACACAACGACAATAACGCAACGCGTCGATGTTTCTCAGTGTGTAAAAGAGCCCAGATCGCTTAACAAGTGCGTAAAACTTTACAGTGCACGTATGCAGCCAAGGAGAGTTAGGCCCCGCCCCTTCACAGGCAAGGTCTGCGATTGGTTAGAGGCTCGTTACCCGATAGCCGCGGTATTAAGCATCGCGGAGACCAGTATCGCGGTAACAGCGCACGGTATCGGTGCATCGTGCGGCCCCGCGGCGCCGACCAACACGCTAGGTGTGTGTAGACAAAAAAAAAAAGGGACGAAATGTGACATTAGCCACGCAGCGAGCGGGGCATTAAAAGTTGCCCGCGCTACACGGACACCGCGCGTGATGCTGCGGTCACGCGACGGTCAGCACGGAAATGACCGAGACGAGAAGGAAGAAAAACACGCGGACGTGCACGCCGATGCGGAGGTGTCCGCCTCTCGCGCATCACCGCAACGACGCGCGCCGCACTGGGCAAGCGGCTCGCCTTCACCGCGCGCGACGCGCGGCCCCGACTGTCGTGTGTCAACGCTACGGGAGCGCGTGCGTGCGTGTGCGTGTCAGCTTACCTTGCCCACGGCTCCTCGGGTTTTTTTTTTTTGTTTTTTTTTTTTTACCCCCGTGCAAATATCCGCGTGAGCCCCTTCTCTCCTCGGTGCGAAGCGCTCTCTCTCTCTCTCTCTCTCTCTCTCTCTCTCTCTCTCGCGCGCGCGCCCTCCCTCTCTCCCCCTCTCTCTCTCTCTCCGCGTGTGCGCGTTCCTGCTGCCTCTTCAATATTTCAGCGGCACCCAGCGAGCGCGAGCACCAGCGGGAGCGGCGCGCGCGCGCGCTCGCGAGACTCTCTCCCTGCCCACCACGGGCGAGGAGGGGAGGAGGAGGGAGGGAGGGGCGAGGTGACGTCACGCGCAGCGTGCCAGCGGGGCCGGAGTTTTACAGTAGGAGCAAGTTTGACTTAAAAAAAAAAAAACCTAAAACAACAACAACACGTCAGTTTTACCGGTGCAGCGCGTGACACGGTCACAATGCAGCTGTGCGGCATCCGGGGTCCGAGCCCCTGGTGACCCATAGGCGACTGAGGTGAGGAAGAAACCCCCGGGAGGAACCGCGGCCTCCTCTGGAGAGCCCTGACAAACGGGAACCTCGGGCGATCAGGGGGCCCCGCGTACGGGTGGTCGTCCACGCGGGTTCTCGGCGGGAGCGAGCGGGTTCCAGCGGCGAGAACCCTCGAGAACATGTGACCTCTGCATTTGACCCATCACCCGGGCACACGTGGAGAGGTTGCCATGATGTTGCCATGAGGAGAGGCGCAGCGGGACGGCACCTTGCTCGAAGGGTTCCTCAGTGGTGCCCCGGGGCGGGACTTGAACCGACGACCTTCTTTTCACAAGGGCAAGGGCCTAACCACTAGGCCGTGGACTCCGGATCCAGAATTCCAGTCCAGGGCCCAAACTCGCCGGGGCTGTGGAGGCCTAGTGGTTAGGACCCTGTGAACTGAAGGTCGCAGGTTCAAGTCCCCAAGCACCACTGGGGTACCATTAAGCAAGGGACCGTCCTGCTACGCTGCTGCCTGTTGACGTGTGCACGTGCGACGGGTAAAATGCAGGGGTCACATTTCGTTGAGGTGCTTGGGTGTGTTCACGATGACCAATAGTCACTTTCATGCCCTAATATTGAGTGCGAGGGTCTTCCAGGGGTCGGGGGCTGCAAAAGGGTTCAATCGCCTTTTAAATTTTAGACGGGGAGGTAGAGGGGAGCAGCTGCTCTGAAGGTCAAGCAGGGGTGAAGGTCACACACGCGTGTCCATGTACCAGGTGAAACGATCGGCATCACACAGTTTCGGCTCACGTAATGTAACCAAACCCATCAAAAAAGATGCAGCGTTGGTTGGTCTGTGATGCCCAGCGTCACCCCCTCATTCAGAGGTTCAGTGGAGCCCAAATACTTCACAGCAGTGGTTTTCCTTGGGAACAACCTGCCACCTATAGGCAGAACGGAGCAACACACCCTCCCACACTGTCTTCCACCATGAGCACGTGCCACAGGCTGGGAATGCTGGAAGACCCGGCAGAAAGGCAAACTCTCACCTCTTCCCTTCTTGGAACCTTGGACCAGCTGCTTTACACGCAAAAAATCTTGTGTTTTGAAGCTTTTCCCACATTTCCTTTAAGGACAAGCTCTCAGTACACGCCCAGCAACCTCAGCAACCTCAGCGACGCACACGCCAGGAAATATAGAACTGTAACAGAACCGTTTTCACATTTGATTATAAATAAATATAGAAACAACTGAAGTTAAAGTGACTATATTTGTCATTGTGAACACACCCCATCGCACAAAGTGCATCGCAATGAAACGTGAAGCCGCTGCATTTAACCCATATACACGTGGAGCAGCGGTCGGCTACCCAACAGCACCCGGGGAGCAGTGTAGCGGGGCGGAACCTTGCTCAAGGGAACCTCAGTGGTTCCTGGGCCGGGAACCCACAACCCCCTGATCACATGGTAAAGTCCTGAGGCACTAGGCCCCTACTGCCGTAAAGAAATAACTTTAATAAAATGAAGTAGTTAATAAAATAAAATGAAATAAAATAAAATCTGACACTTCAAATATTTATAGGTGTTATTTAATTAATTAGTTAGTAAAATAAAATAAATTAAAATAAAATCTGACTTTAAATATTTAAAGGTGTTAATTAAGTAGTTAGTAAAATAAAATAAATAAAAATAAAATCTGACTTTAAATATTTATAGGTGTTAATTAGTTAGTAAAATAAAATAAAATAAATTAAAATAAAATCTGACTTTAAATATTTATAGGTGTTAATTAAGTAGTTAATAAAATAAAATTAAATAAAATCTGACTAAATATTTATATGTTTTAATTAATTCATGAGTTAATAAAATAAATTAAAATAAAATCTGAGGCCTCAAACATTTACGTGTGTTAAATCATTAATTAGTTAATTAAATAAAATAAAATCTGATGCTTCAAATATTTGTGTTAATTAGTTAGTAAAATAAATAAATAAAAATCTTGATGTTTCAAATGTATTTTCATCGGCGCCTGCACACGTCTGTACGCCCATCATCATGCCCAGCACTGCATCTTCTGCTGCTGCTGTATTACAGGACCCATCACGTCTCTGCACATGTAGCATCAACCACAGAGTGAAATGAAATTAACTCCCGTACGCTCGTGCAAGCCGCAAAACATATGGCGAGCGGATTAGAAACTGCATCTTTTATTAAAAGAACCATTTGTGTTTCTCTCCCTCCCCCTCCCTCCTCCTCCTCCTCCTCCTCTTCTTCTTCTTTTTACTGAATAAATACCGACGCGCTGATTAAAATGTCACGGTTCAAAAATAAACCTGACACGAGAAATTAGTTCTGATCACTCTCAAACTTTCCTGACAGCACACGTGTCCAACGTGTGTGTTTAATTGAACAAATGTCAGCGCGAGCTGCTACACCTCATTTTCCCTCCGTTCCCTCGCTCCCCCATTCCGCCCGGGCTCCACCGGCGCTTTATCTGCGGCCTAACTCCAATTATTACCGCCCTCGTCCCATCAGAAACCCCCCACCCCCCCCCCACCCCCCCCCCAAAAAAAGAAAAAAGCGAGCGGGAGAGTGAAATGAGTTTCCTCATGAGGAGATACAGGAAATGGGAAAAGAGGCCGTAAATGAAAATGAACAGCCCTCCCCCCCGTAACCCCCCAACCATCATGAACTCCCGGTTAGCAGCCAGAGTCTGGCGTCTGGAGGAAGGATGCTGCTAATTTCCTCCTTTATTGAATTGTGCTGGACACACGCGTCCTGCGATGCCAGCTAGCCTCCCGCAAATGCATCCCCCTCTCCTCTGTTCTCCTCGCATCCGGGTGACTACGCCTCTCTTCCCGGTTCTACCTACACGGCCCTCTCTGCTGTATGACGCTTTTCCTGGTTCGAGTACTTGTCCCGAAGGTTCCTGCAGGCCGTGCTTTATGTAGATGCATACTGTTCGTCTGCAGGTAGGTCTAGTGACTATTTGTCGTTGTGAACACACCCGAGAACCACAACGAAGCGTGACCCTTGCGTAACCAGTCACACGTGCACACGTGGAGCAGTGGGCAGCTACCGACAGCGCCCGGGGAGCAGCGTAGCGGGACGGTACCTTGCTCAAGGGAACCTCAGTGGTGCCCAGGGACTCGAACCTGCAACCTTCTGTTGGCAAGGACATGGTCCTCACCACTAGGCCTCCACTGCCCACCAGAAGCAGTGGACCTGAAGGTCGCCGGGACAAGTACCACCTTTGCTCAAGGAATCCTCGGTTGGACCCGGGCCGGGATTTGAACCTACAACCTTCTGTTCACAACCACTAGGCCTCCTGTCATATAGATGCGTCTGGTTTAGCGGTGGAGGGAATCTGCTTTTGTGTCTATATGCACATATGCGCATGTGTAGGAACGGTGTTCTGTAGCTGTCAGGTGGGTTCGGCGCTCTGCCGCAAATTGGCACGCCACTGGTTTCCTCACACCTCGGCTAATTAGCCTGCTGCTCGGAGAGCTGGTTAATTAGGAAAGAGCTAACCCCGCTCCTCTCCCAGGTTATCAAGCCACACGCTCACGTGCGCACACTCAACCACCCACACATACCAGAGTGGCAGGTTTAGCGGAGCTCGTGCCACCGTAAACCCGTCGAACGCGGCTGAAGAAAGTTCGGCGGCAGAAGGAGCCGAACATAAACGTGGTAAAGGGAACGAAGCGGCAATTAGCAGCTAAATCGCTCCTTAGCAGCAGCTGTGGTCAATTATTCTCGTACTTTTCCGCTTAAAGACAACCTCAGCAACACACAAACCCGGCCGCGCTGGTGAGGGCAGAAAACACAGAACCGTTTTCACGTTCGACTATGAATAAATAAACAAATGAACGAATGAGTGAAGTTGAAGCGACTATATCTGTCATTGTGAACACACCCCATTGCAAAAAAAAGTGCACCGCAATGGAATGTGACCTCTGCGTTTAACCCATGCACACGTGGAGCCTCAGTGGCAAATTTCCTGGGAACCTACAACCCTCTGATCACATGGGAAAGTCCTGAACCACAAGGCCACCAATGCCGTAAATAAATAAATTAATTAATGAGAAAAATAAATACATTAATTAATTGAAATAAAATAAAATAAATTAAAAATTAAATTAAATTAAATTAAATTAAATTAAATTAAATTAAATTAAATTAAATTAAATTAAAAATTAAAGCTGATGCTTTAAATATTTAAAGTGGTTTTATTGGCTTCAGTGCTCATGTAGGACTGGGCAATAAAATGTTAAAAAATTAATTTAGCATATATTTTCCCTCAATATGTTAGATTGACACTTTTTTAAAATTTACTGCACAATTTGTGTCAGATTTAATCAACATTTTGGTCAGATCTGCACTGGTTTCTTGAGCGTTGCCCTGAATTTCTTGCTTTCTTCAAATGTGTTTTGTTCAATATTTATTTGACGTTTATCGTGATAATTATCGATATCGACGATATGAAATTTTAAATCACAATAACATTTTTGGTCAAATTGCCCAGCCCTACGCCCGTTCTAGATGTGCTGTACTGAATCATTATACGTGCTCATGTCTTTCGGACCTAACGCACACAGATTTCAGCCGCTCTCTGGGGAGATTTTGGGCTATAATTTGTAAATTCATGATAATTTCACAACAACTAATAACAGGGTGTAAATAAGGCCTGTGGTGTGACAACCCAGAACCGAAACTGAGCACTTAACACACAAAACTCCTTAAACAGCCAATAACAGTGCAAACTCCTGCACGGACGCCCACACTGTCCAGATACACACGTCCGCAGTCCTGTAGGGGAACCATAGAGACGAGAGGAGGAAGAGTGTGTTTTCTACCTGTTCGTTGTTGTTCATGCACTGCAGCTTCATCTGTTTTAGGTAAGTGGTGGTCAGAGGCATGTTGTAGTCAATGACATCAGGAACCAAAGAGGCAGGCTGGTCGTTCTCTGGAGAAAACACAGATCATACGTCACGTATCAGACACGTATCCGTCAGTATTCACATTGTCATAGTGACGATCAACAAAATTACCTTTGAAATCACTGTCAGCACTTTCAACAGACTGGAAAACCACTAATAATCAGTAAAACTCTGCCCCCTTTCTGTCAGAGGCAGCATGGCATGCACTAGTTAAACCACGGTTCGCTCTTCTGTATCATCAGTGAGCCTCGGGTGCCCATGACCCTAGGTACTAACTACTGCACCCCTGAAACACTGCCATTCTGGAGGTGCTCTGCCGTCACGATAAGGCCCTTGTCAAAGTGGCTCAGATCCTTACGCTTCTGCTTCCAGCACATCGACTTCAAGAACTGACTGTTCCCTTGCTGCCTAATATAAACACCCCCCACCCCACCCCCGGACAGGCGCCGGTGCAACGAAATAACAAGAGAGTGGATGTTATTCATTGTTGAGCTGCAGAGTTTGGTGGCTGTTCTTCCTACCTCCACCAGAGGGCAGTGCAGAACCCTCTTCAAGCTGTATGTGCACCCAATTAGTCCACACAGCTCCATCCCTTTGTCCCATTAACAATGCTTCATTTCCAGTGCCCTAATTATTAACAGCAGACGTTTGCAAAAAAAAAAAAAGCACGCACACTCCTCGCTCACAGCAGCCGCACCCCCCCCACACACACACAAACGTTTTCCCAAAAAAGTGTCCTGTGTGCCAAATGAAGAAAAACGCCTGGTCGAAAGCAGACTTTAGGGATGAGGGTGGTCGTGATAAAGACCGGGACGGTGCCGACGATAACGAAGATGGGTTTGTTGTTGCATGTGTGTGCGACTTACGTATGGCTAAGGAGGGGAAAAATACAAGCCTCCCCCATACGAACCATCATTTTTGCCATAATTTTTTTATGCTAAATGCACTTAATGAGCATTCATTCATATTTACACTGCGAGCAGAAGTGCACGCAACTGTGCAGGGCATCGCCTGCACCTTTGAACAAACGGGGCCAAGCAACCACCCATTACCTGTTCGTCTCGCCCTCTTACACACACACAGGGCACCTTGCTCAAGGGAACCTCAGTGGCGCCTGGGACGGGAACCTACAACCCCTTTGGTCATATGGGAAGGTCCTGAACCACTAAACCACCACTGCCTTAATAAATGAATTAATTTATGAGAAAAAAAAATTAAATAAAAATAAAAATAAAAATAATATAAAAATAAAATAAAATTAAATTAAATAAAATTAAATTAAATTAAATTAAATTTAATTAAATTAAATTAAATTAAATTAAATTAAATTAAATTAAATTAAATTAAATTAAAGCTGATGCTTCAAATATTTAAAGTGTTACTTTTATTGGCATCAGTGCAACATGCCTGTATGCTCATGTAGGACTGGACAATAAAGCGTTAAAAATTAATTTATCATATAATTTCCCTCAATAGAAATTTGACAAATGTTTGACACCTTTTTTAAAAAAAAAACAAGCCTCCCCATCATTTTTGTCATAATTCTTTATGCTAAATGCACTTAATGAGCATTCATTCATATTTACACTGCGAGCAGAAGTGCACGCAACTGTGCACAACATGGCCCTGCGCCTTTGAACAAACGGGGCCATTACCTGCTCGTCTCACCCTCTTACACACACACACACTTCATCAGTAATCCATGAGCGCTCATATGTTTGTTCTCTGACCGCTATTGACCATTCTCCCACATTGCCACTGTCTATGGATCCACTGCCATGCACGGATTCCCCCTTAGAGAAGCCTTTTCCTATTTTGGACACTAAAAGTACCGCTGCGTTTCCCTTAAACTCGCCCCCTCGGTATAGACAGCACCCCTCCGCCCGCGTGTGGCTGTGACGGGATTAAGCAAGGGGGCTGGTGCAGGAGCCAGAGCCTCGGTCAATTATAGAGAGGAGCCGGCGTGCGCAGTAATTAATCACTTTTAATAATTTAGCGCTGAACTTTTGCGTGGGTAGCTGGAGCTAAAAAGAGGGAGAGGGGTGGGGGGGGGGGGGTTTATGGACCCCCATGGGGTAGGAAGCCAATTAGCTGCTCTCTTTATGAGAGACACCCGACGTTGTCCCAGCGCTGCCACACGACGCTGTGACAGATCAGGCCTGGGAGGTGTGTGTGTGTGTGTGTGTGTGTGTGTGTGTTTATATCACAGCAAGGAGGGGGTCTGGCGGCTTATTCTTGATGGTAATTGGTTCCTATCTGCGCTGTTGGTTTTGGGTTTTTACAGCCTAAACGTAACCACGGCTTCGCCATTATGGCTCATAATTAGACTTTGGTTCCTCGTTTTTTTTTTTTTTGTTTCCCCTTGGCCCAGACGTCTCCTCACCATCCATCTCTCCTCCCCCCACCGAACACCTCACCCCCCCCATCCCCATCATGAGCATCCCCCTCTCCCCCATTTTTTTTTTTTGCTCTCCCTTTCTTCTCCTCTCTGCAGAAATGATCTGGTGTCCTGGGAGTTTTTTTTTTTTTTTTGCCGTAATTGGGCTAATTGCAGTGTGTAGGGAGGGAGACGGGACACTCCAGTGATCAGAGCCTAATGAATGTCTGCACGTGGCGCGTGCGCTGCAGGTTGGGGGTTCCAGCGGTTGCGGGTTTGTTGGCTCAGGTCAGTCTGACTAAAGACAAAGACTTGGGCCTTTAGGACTAGGAGGGACATGTGGCCTCCGGGAACAAATGCACCTGCTTGGCAATAGCACAGTAGAGGCTAGAGCAGGCTTCACACCGGCCCAAGGCCCAAAACGTTTGACCCCGCTCTCTTTGATTGGTGTTTTGGGCGTAACATGCAATAAACCAATCAGAATGGTCCGTCACATCACCTTTAAAAGGCAGGGGCGGAGCAATGGGGGATCGCTATTATAATGGGTTTAACCCAGATGGGCATTCGGAACCTGCTGCTCGTGCACGAGGTGAACACGTGTGAGCACATCATGAACAGGAGCAGCTCTGTTCTACCGGAGTAATCGATACAAGTGCAAACCTGTATCGATGCATCAATCAATATGGTGACCCCAGTATCCCACCCAATCACATCAATGCAGACCCCAGTATCCCACCCAATCACATCACTGCAGACCCCAGTATCCCACCCAATCACATCACTGCAGACCCCA
>JBBPDA010000132.1:23943674-23961136 GCA_037974385.1 Arnoldichthys spilopterus | reverse complement strand
GGGCTCAGGACGACTTTGGCAAACCTTTGTCAAGTACCACAATACGTAGTTACATCCACAAATGCCAGTTAAAACTGCACTGTGCCAAAAGGAAGCCCTATGTTAACAGTGTCTAGAAGCGACATGTGGGATGGAAATGTGTACTGTGGTCAGATAAATCAGTATTTCATGTATTGTTGGGGGAGAAATGGATGCCATGTGCTCCGGACCAAGGAAGAAAAGGATCATCCAGGCCAGGGTCTGTCATGGTATTGGGTTGTGTCAGTGTAATTGGCAAAGGTAACTTATTAATGCTGAAAAGTACATAGAGATTTTGGAGCACAATATGCTGCCTTCAAGAAGACCACTTTTCCAGGGACGCCTATGCATATTTCAACAAGACAATGCAAAACCACATTCTGTACACATTACAAAGTCCTGGCTGTGGAGGAAGACGGTAAGGGTACTTGACTGGCCTGCCTGCAGTCCCGACCTGTCTCCATAAGAGAATGTGTGGCGCATTTTGAAGTGAAAAATGTGACAACAAAGACCCCGTACTGTTGCCCACCTTAAGACTTGTTTGCAGGAAGAATTGGACAAAATTACACCTGAAACACTTCATCACTTGGTGTCTTAAGTCCTTAAACGTCTTTTAAGTGTTGTGAAAAGGATGTTACAACATTACAAAGTGGTAAATGCTTTACTGGGAAAGGATGTATATTTACAAATGAAATGAAGTTGACCAGACAAAACATGACATATTTTGTGTTCATTATGAAATACAAGTCAAAGTAAATTTAGAAATCACTACTTTCTTTTTTTTATTTGGGTTTTCCATACCATCCCAACCTTTTTTGATTTGGGCTTGTACATTACAGTGGCACCTGTTAGAGGGCTGTGATATATTAGGCAGCAAGTGAACAGTCAGTTTCTGAAAATGATTTGCTGGTTGCAGTAAGGGTCTTGTCAAAGGATCTGAGTCCCTTTGACAAGAGCCTTATTGTGATGGCTAAATGACTGGGACAAAACAACAGGTCTTGTGGAGTGTTCCAGGTATGCAGTAGTTAGTACCTTTCAAAAGTGATCCAAGGAAGGACAACTGGTAAATTGGCAACAGGGCAATGGGCACCCAAGGCTCAGTGATGTGTTTTGGTTAGTAAAAGCTAGCTTGTCTGGTCCAATCCCAAAGTGGAGCTCATGTTTCACAATCTTAATGCTGGCTATAATAGAAAGGTACACCATAGTAGCAGCTAAGTCTGCCATGTTTAAATAAAGTACATGTTTAAATAAAGTAAATTCACTCTTTTAGCAAAGTTTCACTGCTTAAGGTCAAGAGCATTTAGGGCGTTTTCCTATAACTGGAGAACAGACAGAAAGAAAAAAAAAACAGGCTAGTGGGTGACTTTGCAAACAAGGGTAACATGCAAGAGTGTTTTTAAGCTCCTCCCTATGTGTTACTATGTCAGTATATAATAGCATCAGAAAAAGATGAAGAAACAGTCTAAGCTTCTGATTTCCGCTACACGTACACCAGATGGTTAAAAGAATTGGACATCAGTAAAAGGTAAGAGCTTACTTTTTTCCTATGCGTTTATGACTTGTTGTATTTGCCTGATGAGAGATGTTGCATGATCTACACCTTGTGTATTTTTGTAAATCTGAAAATGATCAAATGCGTAGTATCTTTTTTATACTTTCATAGCTCCACTGTAATTTAAGAGTTTTACTTTAAAAATATTTATATTTTTACATATTTATTCAGATGTTTTCTAATGTATGTGAACTTTTATATTTCTATATTATTATTTAAAAGCAATGCTAGTTTACAATGCAATCATTGACATGCTTTTCCTAAAAGAAGTAACTTAGGTTTTAATCTTTGCTTAAAAAAGCTTCTGTATTGGTGAAAGTCAAACGTGGATTGACCATGCTGTTCTTAAGTGCTGCTCAAACAAATCCTCTCAAGGTCAGATAAGACTTGGACACTATACAAAAGACATTTTATCAGCACTCAAGAAAAAATACTTTCTACATTGACACCTTGAATCTTCAGGCATTCCATATCCTAAATGTTCAGATGTTACTGTATGACTACAGTGTGCATCAACAAAATGCTTTATCAACGACGTCTTGCTATTATCTCTCAAATCAATGATTCTGACCTTCAAGGTTTGGCCAACACAATGCAAGCAGTCCGCCCTCGCTATGAAATAAACCGGCCAGCTTATACTCAACCAGTGTTTGATGAGGAATTTGACAGGAAAAGGAGGAGCTTCCCTCTGGGGGACAAACTAAAGAAGGCCTTCTGGTATGTCAGCACCTCTTCTGAATTATATATATTTTGGGCTGTCCCAACTGCTTTGATATTGACTGTTAGTCAAGTAATCATATCGTTGTGTGTATATATATTTAACTGTATATATATATAAACGGGAATGGGAAAAAGCATTATAAATAAAACGTTTAGGTCAACAAAAACTAAAATATTATGTAGATTTAATAGACAATAGGTCTAATTTCCCCTGGTGGAACTGGTTAACTTGCAGTTTACTGCAACAATGGAAGTAAATTGTGCCTTAAGCGTTAATGCAAACAGTCCCATAGGTGCCCCAACTTCTGCTGATGATGTACAAACCCTTCTGAACAAAAGCAAAGCTGGAACACATTGTTCCTGCATCCTCTGATTCATTATTGTGCAATACTCTACTGCAGGAAGTAGTACCCTATATTGATATCAGAATTGTGAGGAAAAGACAGGAAACAAAGACACGCAGTAAGGTAATAAGCAACAACATTAGAAGTAAAGAACTCAGCAGTAGATTCTATTAATGGAAGAGCAGCACAGTTTCCAGAATTCAACTCCATCCAGCTGATTTGTAATGAATTGAAGAGAGGGGAGTAAGGTCAAAGCATCAAAAATTAAAGCATCTCTAGGAATTGCCATAACTATTAGGGTTTTATTGATTATATAAGAATTTCATAAGTTCATTTATTTTCTAATCAGCCAAGTTTCTCATTCATGAAAAATGCATGTTTTCAATTAAATGTACATGTGTTTTTGTTTTTGGTGACCTATTTTTATTACCTTGAACAGTTTATCATTTAAGGTATTTTACTGTAATCAGACTGCTTATATTACCAGTAAAAATGGAAACATTGGGTGTTCTATAACTTTGATTGGTTGTATATATGTATGACTACTTGATTAACATTACTGATCATAGCTATTGTTTTAAAGCGAATTTTTGTAAACATGTGTAATTAAATCAAATTGAATCAGAGATCATTATAGATTTTGGTATTGTATTGTACTGTAAGATTTTTGAGAGAGAAACAGCATTTGGCAGGGTTTCTGAGTTACAAAGAGGAGGAGAAATGTGATTTTATTGGTTAATATCACTTTCCTGACCTGTCAATGCACAATTTTGGAGGCAGGAAATGTAATTACATTGTAGCGGAAGATTATAGGGAAATATGTTTATTTGTTAAATAATGTAGATAATATTATATATTGTGCTTGATATGATAAGTAATTCTATTAAAAAAAGTCTGTGTAGATTTCAGGCTGATTGTGACTGTCCTACAAGTAACATCTCATAACATACCTGCCTGTGAAACTAATATGTAAGTTAAGTAGTTATGAGAGTGATGGAATTCTAAGAGCACGTGGGTTTGTGGGGTTTAACTGATGATTACCTTTGCCAATTCTGTGTAAGCTTTGTTTGTGTTTTGTGTATGCATGCATGCATGTGTAAATGATGCAGTTGTTCCAGAGGACGACTGAAAGGTCTACTCTTCAGACATCTGCCAGTGCTCAGCTGGCTCCCTAAATACAACATCCGACAGAACCTCTTGACTGATGTCATTGGTGGAGTCAGCGCAGGCACCATTCAGGTTCCACAGGGTCGGTCTCAATCGCAGATATAGTGGTGCTTAAATTGAATCTTTAAGAATCTTCTTGCTCCTGGAGTGATCTTTATCAATCATGCACTTATTTAGAGAGTAACAACTGTCTTGGATTTCCTCCATTTCTATACAATTTGTATGATTGTGGATTGGTGAAGTAAACTCTTTAGAGATCACTTTGTAACCTTTTCCAGCCTGATGAGCATTAACAACTCTTTTATTGAGGTCCTCAGAAATCTTCTTTGTTCATGCAATGATGCACTTTGTGAAATATGTTTTAGTGACCAGACTTTGATAGATCCCTGTTTTGATTTTATTAAAAGGCTCACCCACTTGCACTTGTTTGCCATCCCAGTAATTAAAAACACCTGACTTAAATTTAAACTTATTTAAAATTAACTGCTAATTCTAGAGTTCCACATACTTCTGCTGCTCACATTTATTTCTAATATTGCATAAGTGCCCTCAATAAATAAACAAATGCATAAATAATATTTTTGCATTATTTGTTATAGTAAGTTCATATACTTTTAGGATTTCTGTGAGTATTGGATGATATAAAATTCATATTTATGATGAAATGCAGCTAATTATACAGGGTCCACAAATTTTCAAGCACCACTGAATCAGTATTTTTTCTCCTAAAGTGCAACTGAACAGTAATACAGTACAATTAATTCTGTACACATAGCCTGTCAGACCCTGCTTAATAAGGCTTTTAGGGAAGTGTGATAATGATTCTTTCCTGGAATACTATACAGAACATTGATACTGTGCCATGTATATAATAAATTAGATTTACAACAGCTTCCGTTTTCTTTATTTAGGCATGGCTTTTGCCCTGTTGGCTAACCTCCCCCCAGTCAATGGGCTTTATTCTTCCTTCTTCCCTCTTATTCCATACTTCTTCATGGGCACGGCACACCAAATGGTGCCAGGTATGTTTTCAAATGTGCATTAAGGAGATTAGCTGAAGACATGAATAAATGCCCTAGTCTATTTATTATGACTCATATCTTCAGGAAGCATTTTGACCCTCACAGTTTTAACATTTCAGTTTAGAATTTATTTTAGCTGGGGTTAAAAAAATGTTGTATTTAGTTTGGAAAAGGCAGAGACTAATATCAGTCATGTGAAGGTCATTTTAAATTTTCGATAATTTGAGAGGACATGGTGAAGATGATTAGGTTGACTGTATATTTCTGGGACACTGGTAAATCTGCAAATCATGCCATTTTCACCATTGTAGTATTTATTGTGTTGTATAATGAATAAGGGTTTATTTTATTTGTGCAGGCACTTTTGCTGTGTTGAGTATCATGGTGGGTATGGTGTGTCTGAGACTGGCACCTGAGTCAGACTTCAGCCATTTCAATGCCACCCTCAATGCCACTGTAGTGGATGAAGAGAAGATGAATGAGGTCCGACTGGGAATATCGGGCACTTTGGCCTGTTTGACTGCCATTATACAGGTGACAGAAGGATGTTTTCTTGTATGTGTTTGAATGACAGCCTGCATTCTTGCCTTGATGGGATGTAAGTGAAAGATATTTGTACAACAGTGGCATTTTTTTTTAAATCACTGGCATATACCTTTGCTGGAATGTCTACAGATTGGTCTAGGCATGATGCAGTTTGGATTTGTGGCTATCTACCTTTCTGAATCATTCGTTAGAGGCTTCATGACAGCTGCAGGCCTGCAGATCCTCATATCTGTGCTTAAATACATATTTGGGATAGGAGTGCCACCATACAGTGGGCCTTTGGCTGTCATTTATGTAAGTATCATTCCTTACAGGTCACCATCAAAACATGTATGTCCAATGAATCCATGTTTTAAGTGATACTTTTGCAGTCCTAGTCATTGGCATAGCTAAGACTTTATGCCCCTCATATAAAAAAATTTATCAGTGAATGAATGAATGAATGAGTGAATCAATCAATCAATCAATCAATTAAACATAGACATACTTGCTGTGTCTCAACCAAGTTGGTGCCTTAAGTGGTATGGTTATGTATAATGACTAGCCACTTTTTAGGTGCTCTTGTCTTATGGTCGTAGATATGCTTTATGGTTTACAGTTATATGCATTTTCCCATCTGATTCTCTGCATCTGTTAGTCTCCTTTGCTCCATTCATGGATGGCCAGGATCCCCACAGGACCACCAGTCAGTAGGTATTATTTGGGTGTTGGATCATGCAGTGATGCTGATATGGTAGTAGCATGTCAGTGTGCCCTGCACTGGAGTGTGTGAGTGGATCACAGTGCTAGATATGATGCAAAGAATCAGATAGTCTTCAGTCTATAGTTCACACATGTGGAAAGTGGAGATAATGTGGCGATGATTTTAGATACAAGGTTGGTGCACTTAATGAAGTGGCTAGTCAGAACATAGCAAGTTACACTACTGTTGAGTAACTACTATCTACTGTTGAGTCATTTACTTTCTTTGATTGCACCACTGGTCTTAAAAAGTTGTCAGGTTTGCACTTTTCAGCAATGATTGTCTTTCTTCCTGTAAGATTTTTTTTTTCTGTGTTTTAGACTCTTGTAGACATATGCAAAGGTTTGCCTGAAACCAACATAGCTTCTCTGGTGTTTGCCCTAGTTAGCTGTGTTGTACTGATCATAGTAAAAGAATTGAGTGCTCGCTACCGGCATAAAATTCCTTTCCCCATTCCAATGGAGATCATCATTGTGAGTAAACAGACATAAATATATTTCTAATGGTAATGTCTACATGATTTGATTATCTTCATATTTTACAGGAACAAACTGTAGACTGTGTTACAGCAGATGTTTTTTTTGCCATTTCTTAGGTGGTAGTTGCCACTGCCATCTCTGGGCCACTGGATCTGCCTAAGAAGTACCACATGGATATAGTCGGACAAATACCTTTGGGGTGAGAGACATTTCAAATATATCAATAGCAGTTTAGTCATCAGTGGTGCACAGTACATTGTTGGCCAATATACTAATGGGAAATGAGCTGAAAGTTACAACCAATAATGATGCATGCTGATGCATATAGTCATTTTTGATGGGCATACAAATTTGACAAGTTCCAGTCTTCAGTTTTCCAGCGCCAATTCTGCCCACTGTGTCTCAGTGGGATGACATGCTGAGTACAGCCTTCTCCCTTGCCATAGTTGGATATGTAATCAATCTGGCCATGGGCAGGACACTGGCTGCCAAGCATGGCTATGATGTGGACCCCAATCAGGTACATGCTCTATGGACATGGTAATCTGTTAATATAAGAGACCTATGACCTATAAGGCACAATAACAATTTTCACTTCTTTGTATGGCAGGAAATGCTTGCTTTGGGATTCAGTAACTTTCTAGGTGGCTTCTTTAAGATCCACGTCATTTGCTGTGCTCTGTCTGTCACGCTGGCTGTGGACAGTGCAGGGGGCTCTTCACAGGTAATACCCCTTTCAGTAGGTCAGTAACACTAGTCCCTGTTATAGCACCTGCTGTTATATCAGCTGTTTAGTGCAGGGTTCTAAAGACCTACTTTATTAGAGGCAGGTTACATGATGGGTGCTTTAAGGAACTGAGGTAGTAACATGAGGTCCATATGTGGACACAATTAATTGTGATAAATATATTTATCATTCTCAGTTTTCCAGTCTGTGTGTTATGCTGGTCGTCATGGTCACCATGTTGGCTCTAGGAGCCTATCTTAAACCACTTCCAAAGGTGAGAATGACACTATTTTTTTTATGTCTGTCTGTCTGTCTGTCTGTCTATCTATCTATCTATCTATCAGATCGCTAGTGAAAATACAAAAATAATGCAATGTTTTTCATTACAAATTATATAAACAGCATAAAAATTCGATTATAAATGTGTCACTTTTAAATAATACAAGTCATATTTTAATAAGCATCCACCAAGGTCTCAGTCTTTGCAATCAAAAATGGGCTGTGGCTCATTGCTTGGGGCCAAACTTTGTGATTTTTATTTTTTAGTTTAAGATCAGTTTAAAAAGAACATGTTTCAATGCAAGACTTTAAAACATTTTGATCTTTCATCATCTCCAGTACATAATATTGTGAAAAGATTCAGGGAGCCTGGAGAAATCTCAGTTCTTGTAGGGCAAAAAACCACCGTTGAATGACCTCAGAAGGCACTGCTTGACCAACCATGATGCTATTGTGATAAATATTGCTATGTGGGTTTGGGATGACTTTACACAGTCATTGCTATAGTACGAAATGCAACCTGGAACTCTATTAGGTAAAGAGAAACCACATCAATTTTGCATAGAAATGCCCTTGGCCTTCACTTTTTTCACATAGTCCGAAAGACAATGGAATCATGCTGTGGTCAGATGAGTCCAAGTTTTAGCTTGGGATTTTAGGGAGGCATGTACTTTTATTACATTTTTAAAAATGTCCCAATTTTTTTTCATGTAGCATTTTTTACTCAGCAATTTCTGTACTGTTTTAAACTGATAACTGGGTGCTGACTGTTTGTGTATTGCTCCTGTGTGTCTGCAGTCAGTTCTAGGAGCGCTGATAGCTGTTAATTTGAAGAATACACTGCTGCAGCTCTCGGACCCATACTACCTGTGGAAGAAGAGTAAACTAGACTGTGTGAGTTCTACTATGCCATCACAGTTTAAATTCAGCAGAGACCAACCAAGCAAGTGAGCCAGAAGCTAACAGTTGAACAATTGAATAGTTTATAAAGATGTGATTGGTTTAACACCTAGAATAACTATCAGACCAGTACCAACAGAATGGGTAAATAATGTAAGTTACGAGACAATAACAGTAGCTTGAAGCATAATGAATAATGAATTACAGCAGTTTATTTTTGTGCATTTGTATTTCTGATTATCTTTTTGGTAAAAAGAAATTAACATTTTTTGTTAAAGAACACAAAAAAAGCTGCATTTATGTTGATTGCTTCCTATGTCTTCATATAGGATTGTTTTTTAGCATTTAAGAGAAGTATAGTACTTTTTCATTTTATCTTAACATTAGGTTAACCTGAATGTAGGGACTGTACGAACAAGTAGCCCCCCTTTCTTACTGCCTGCCTAAAAGCTTGCCCCCTTCTTTAGGGCCATTAGCAGATTTTGTTATGCAAATATCCCAGCTCCCGAAGGTGACTGGAATGTAAATGGTTGTAAGTCACAATCTGTTGGTCATTTAAAAAAACAGTGGGAATTCTGCAGGGTCAGTTATCTGAAAATGAAAGGCTGTATTGTGTTGACAAAACTTTTAGAAACACAGCTTCAGATATGTTTTGATATAATACAGATATCCATCTGCTCTGTAACAATCCGTGATCTATTATTTTAAATTGTTACTGTTAATTTTTTATTTCAGTTGTTGTGTTGTTTTTAATACACCTATGTTTACACTAATAATTATGGTCAATTATTAAAAACCAAATTATAAAATATTACATAATATGTATGTAATATGTTATATATTATGCAATATGTTAACATTACAAAACAATCTGTCACACACAAAATAATATTTCATTATATGATATTTCATTACCCATATTTTAATAATATCTGAGCAAATTGTTACATTTATTACATTAAACATTTTGGCAAAACAAGCTTATAAATGGTTCACAAAATATAATAATTCATAGTCCACTTCTTTGTGTTTCCCCTTAGTGTGTATGGGTTGTGTCTTTCTTGGCAACATTTTTCCTGAGCTTGCCGTTTGGTGTTGCCATTGGGGTGGGCTTCTCCATTCTGGTGGTAATTTTTCAGACTCAGTTGTAAGTAAAATCTAAATGAAATGAAATCACCGTTCTCATTATCATAATGCATATGCATATAACACATTTGCTGTTTGTTACTTTGCGTTTGGGCTCTAGTCGTAATGGATCAGAAGTGGCTCAGGTTATGGATACAGACTTATACAAGAATCCTAAGGTTTATAATAAGGTAACGATTTAGAGCTCAGTGTTTTATGTCTATAGGTTTTTACACTCTGATAAATGATGCAATAATAATAATAATAATAATAATATTTTTTTAGGTAAAAGTGACTGAGGGTGTAAAAATCGTAAGCTATTGCTCACCCCTTTACTTTGCCAATGCAGAGATATTTCGACGAAAGGTCATCAAAAAAGTAGGTTGCTATTCACCTTGATTAATAACTTAAATTTATCTCTTGAATTGTTCATTCATGCTCTGGGGCTATCATACAATAATAAAATAAATGTTCCTAAGTAGCTCTTGAACTACTTTTACATATCTAGGATACTTGACATGTAATTTGAGCACCTTCATTTTAAGAGTGCTGTCTGTATAGTTTACTGTGGTAATTTACTAAGTTTGCATCTGTTATAACTGTGAATTTCCTGTGTGTGTGGTTGGCAGACTGGACTTGACCCAGGCAAGGTTCTTCTGGCCAAGAAGAAGTTTCTGAAAAAACAGCAAGAGAAAGAGAAACAGGAGATGAAAGCAAAGCAAAGTCAGGTGAAGGCGGCTGCCAGAAAGAGGAAACTGAGCTCGCTGATTACAATGAAGGCTCAGGTTCAGTTCATTTTTTGGACTTTTTGGAACCATAGAAACAAACTCTAAAAATGTCAACCTTTAAGCTCTGGCATAGGTTAAAATTCCATTTTGTTATATCAAAAACATTTTCAGGATCTAAAAAACCTACTTTGTAATGTCTTATCCAAAAACTTAGACTGAAGTGTCATGTGTGTTGCACATTCAATTACAGACCATTTCACAAATTGATCTGCAGAGTGACTTTTACACCATTGGTGGTGATATGCCAACGAGTTATGTCAACCCCTACTGCGACATCACTGGATCCACTAGCCAGTTACCAGACCTTGAGCATTCTAGCCCACCATCTGTAACAATAGAGATGCAGCCCATGCCATTCCATACACTCATTCTGGACCTGGCAGGAGTCTGCTTCATCGATCTTATGGGGATTAAGGTTCTTACCAAGGTAAACTGAGTTTCGTTTAAATGAAAGAATGTTGAAATTTCTGCATTCCTACTGTAGTAATTTAGAAAAAAGTATGCACAATATTTAGGTTTTATTTGGTCTACTGGCTACCATATTAATGCCCATGAAAACAGCAAAAGGTGTGATGGTCAGGGATATAGTTTCAGTGTACTTTACCATGAAATTATCACTAAAAATGATCCAGACTCTAGGCTGTGTTTTTTTTTTTTTTTTTTTTTTTTTTTTTCCAGATGAGCAACACTTACAGCATGCTGGGACTCAACCTACACTTCGCGAATGTTCAAGGTAAGATGAGGCAATATTAGATAAATAGATATAATTTTTTTTTTCAAAATAGGCTTTTCATGTCTTCAAAAACCGAGATGTTTTTTTTCAGCTTGAAATTTTAAATGTTTAATTCATTCTAGTGAGACCCATTTGTAGTTTATCAGGCATGTTTAGCATCTTAAGTGTGCTTCTTTAGTTTTGCACCATATCTATAAGACTAATCTAGCTCAGACCATGCTGAGTTGTTAAGTTATTTCAAATAGACTTGTTTATGTAGTTTTTGACATAAAATATATAATACTTAATTATGTACAAAATTCAGGCTTCAAGATGCCTGATACTACTGTTTGTAGTTAATTTTATAGACAGCAGTACCTCATACAGCGAAAAATTCTACCTAAAGTCCTATTTATTCGGTACATTAGCCTTTGAATTCCTTATGTTTTTAGGTTTAATGTTTTAAATGTTTTTCCAAACCTGATAGAGCACCCAACTGCTCATTGGGCAGTGTTATTCTGCGTTTTTTAATAATAAGCCACTTTGGTCATGTTTGGATCAGCTTCACACAAGATGTTGTTACACTCAGATTTATAAATTGGTGAGTTCTTGAGTTCTCAGACTAGATTAATTTTTGACTAAATTCAATTTAAAAATCCATCCCTGCATGCATCCCTAACATACACTACAGGCTCCATTATATCTTTAATCATGCAATCTAATGGCAGTGTTTTACACTGATCTGAAAACAGCAATGTAAAATTTTGCGGCTAAGGTAGCTAATAGTTATGACACGTTTAACATTGGTCCACTTGCTTCTTCTGTGTCTTGCTGTAGCTCAAGTGTTTGAGGAACTGAAGGCTGGAGGTGTGTTTGAAGAAAGCAGTATTGTTCCCAGTCACCTGTTCCTGTCTGTTCATGACGCAGTCCTGTTTGCCCAACACAATTCACTGACCGCGGGCACTATGGAAGATGTAAGTCACAAGATCAAAGACAAGGACGTGAAAGTTAACCTTTTTTTCAAGGTTCTTTTTTTATCATATCTTATCAAAGTAAATACACTCGTCCGACTTGAGAAGATTTGGTCCAACACTGATGAAAGCATTTTGTGCACCTTTCAGTATTGTTATTTAAAGGGTGAAAACACAGGCTTTGTAGAGCATTGTGTATAATGTACTGCCAGATTACAGAGTCACTGTGTGTGTCACTTACAGGTAAATAAGGAAAGGATAAAGCTGGCTTTTGATATACAGGAAGAGGAACAAGATCTTGAGCAGGTAAGGGAAGGCATTTAGACCATGGAAGTGTTAAAAAGACATTTTTCTGAATTTGTAGCTTCATTTTATGCTATGTACTGATATGATATTGCTTTTTCTTCAACAGGAACTGTTTTGAAAGCCTTGTTAGATTTTTTAAAAATGTAAATAATTCACAATGCACCAAGCCTGATTTATACTATATAACTGAAAATATACTATACACCACTGGAGTCTATAGTGCTAAATTAGGCTCATAAAACCCTTTAACACATACGCTTATTAACTGGTCACATATGTTTTCTTTTGCTGCAGTGTACATAAATTTCATTAGTCTGTTAAAAACAAATACTTTTTTCCAGTATGTTTTTGGTGTTGGGGACAATATCACTTGTGCACACCAGCAGAGGGCAGCAATTGCTTGCTTTGCTTTGAACATTTTATAGTAAGGGCACATAAACTGACAGTAATTTAGGCACTTACTAAGGAATAATACATCAGAATGAAATGAATGATTAGGCAGTAACAAATCAATAAAAAATACATTACCCACAAACCTTTGAGTGACATTGCTCAGTTTTAAGTAATGCATGTACCACTGTACGAAAACTAAAGCAATGAAGGTGTTCTTTAATGTGTGAGCTGATAAGGAATTAATGTGTTATTTAAGCAAGTTGTTGTTCCAACATCCTCCCTAAGCAGTTTTCTAAAATATTTTGCCTTCTCTCCCCAGTCACCTGTGTTGTGTTTGTAGATCCAGTCTGTAATCATTTTGTTCATGTGTGTCTTGTTAGTATAAGCAGCCTTTGTGTCTACCTGTGCCTTTGTCAGGTCCTACTTTCATGTATTAACCTGTTTGTTTTTATATACCCAGTCTTTGTGTTCATTCATTAAAATAAAATAAATGCATGAATTAAAGTAAATCATTAAAGTAAAGTAAATCATGACAGATGTTATTGTTATACTTCTTTCATGTTAAAACTTTAAAACTTATAAGCTAATACACAACACCATATGAAGGATATTTTACCTCACATTTTACCTCACTATCAGTGCATAACTGATATGTACAATTTGATGTTTATTTCCTAGGATTAAAGTATAATTCTTAATGCATATAAATCATTTTAATGCAAGCACAAATTACTGATTCTTCATGAAAAACTGAGAAAAATTCTCTTAAAAATTAGAATTTAGAATGTTTGTGCCCCTAAAGTGGTAACTTATTCACACGTAACTTATTCAAAGTTATTAGTTACTGACTACATGCTAATACACTATATTAAATACTAAAAGAGATCATCATTACTGGAATTACAGACTAATGGACGCATGTATTGACCTCTTGCTATTGAAGCTATAGTAGCCTGGTACCTACATTAGGTACTAGCTAACCACCTGACTGGAATGCATGTTTCATTCACCTAATCACTTGCAGAGATCTTTTATACATACATGTGCTTCAGGAGAAACATATTATGGTTTGAAGACTTTTTAACTGGATTTGTCAAGGCAAACTCAGTTTATCCCACTTTCTTTCTATACTTAGACCACTGAGCCACAGAAGCACTCAGCAAGACTAGCTAGCCAAGGAGCCCTTTGCTTTACCAACATGAGCCTGTAGATGAGGCAGGGGCCCACAGACTATTACTCTTCCTCCATCTCCTCTTGCCTTACTAAAAGCTAAGGCTACTCTAAAACATTAAGAACTGTAGACTCTAGAATCTCAGACCTAAAGACAACCCTGCCTTAGTGTCACAAGTGGAGACAGGTCAGGGGGATGTGGATGTGTCTCTGCAGGGCGCTCAATTGGAAGTTGATCAGGGGCTTGTGTGGCCTTGCAGATTTAGAATTTAGAAAAATGTAGAATTTGAAAAAAGAAATAGTAAAAAAAATGTCTCACATATGTCATACACCTTTAATAAAAATATTAAGACCAAGAAGAGAGAGAGAAAAAACAGATCTATTATGTGGCAATTTAAAAATTTTAAAAGCCTATTATATAATGCAGATACATTTTGGGTGCATTTTTATTCCTGCTGGGCCCCTTATTATTTAGGCTTAGACCCTCTATTCTTTAAATTAAAAATGATGCCACTTGAAGAGCTGCTGTAAATGCTTTTACATTTACAGTTTGACACTCACTCTCACATCACACTGACATCTTTCGTAATTTAACAGCAGACATCCCACTTCTCCTGGAAGTTCGAGTAGTTTCATGCTTATTGATTGCATCTCCCAAATGCCAAAAGATTATGCATAATATCTCTAAAATAAATTTTTTCACAGAATCGTGTAAATAATAATTATAGTTAAAGTAATTATAACATAATATTAAATAATATATTTACAAATGGAATTTTCTTACAGCAAAATGATCAAATAGCTTTGTATCTGTAGATGTATGCGTATTGACTTGACTTTTATGTTCTTCAGTACCTTAATCGTCTTCATGGTACATTACTTAGTGTCTATTAAAGTAAAAGTGTTGTTAATGTAAGACTTTTTAATTGGTTTATGCCTAATGACTCTTAGTAAATGCCTTAATTACAGTCAGTGTATGCACCCTTAATATAAACTGTTTTGATATAGTCTGATTGCAGTGTTTCCAACTCCCACTGTTTTGGTGTCAGACTCACAATTTTGGATCTTTTCTCAAGCTCTCATACTGTGCGCAGAAATCTCAAGCCAACCATCCTACGCATTCAGAACAAATATGTATTAAGGCTATTTTTTACTTCCATGCTGCATGATGAGTAGCTGGGCCTCCCTAAGGATTGGGTGGGGAACCAAACCAAACCAAAATTTGTGCTGAAAACACTGATATCAATGAATCAATCAGTATAGATGCATCAACCAGAATAATGCATGATTCAGTGTATTGATGTAACCCATTAAAGTCCATGTGTGTTACAACTAATTTGACTTAATTTTACTGTGAGCAGTTTTTTGTTCTAAGAACTTGCTTTTTCTTATGACTAGACTGTTATATTTGACCTTTAATAATAAAATGTTCAAATTATGAGTATTTGTGTGATTTGAAAATGTAGAAATGTATATATTGGAAATGTATCAAATCAACTTGTGATGAAAGCTGTGATTTACAGCCTTGGTAAATATGCACTTCTACATCCAGCCAGCCTAAAACCTGACTCCAGTTACCTCACCACAGCTAGAAACCTTGCTGTTAATGTGTACATCTAAATATCAGCCCATTTAGTTTCATGATACACTGACAGGATCAGTGGCCTCTTAGCAACCTCAGGCTTACAGGTCGGGCATGAGTAAAGTAGCTTTGTTTTTGCTGATACTGTCACTCGTAAGTCAGGTGTGACCCACTAAGGTCAGGACTGAAGACCAAGTGCAACGCTCCCTTTCAACAGATGGCAGTGTGGTGTTCAAGGTTTATCGGTTGTGTTGCTTGAGGGATTGACAAGCTCCTAAGCTGCTCAGTTGCCATCGTCACACTACACAGCTAAAAGACCTAAAAGATCTGTGAATGATCTTCATATGGATGTAATGAAGTAAAGGGCTGCTCCACTGTCTAAAGTAAGTAACTGGTTTGATTAGACATGTTTTGCTTATGTGCTACTCTGTATTTTAACAGGTGTAGTCATTGCTGTAATATAAACTCTATGCTAATTAGTAAAACATTCTAACCATGTTAAGGAAAATAGGATGAAATGAAAACTGATGAATAACTAAGTTAAGGAAACACTATAAAATGACATGTTCTTCCAGCTATTAATATATAGACTCAAAAACCTAAATATATGTATTTTAAGAGCACTGCTTATTAACACCTCCCTCTAGTGTCAGATGTGGCTTACTACAACATTGAAAAATGAGACCTGGCATAAATGTTCTTCACTTTCTATAACAGTTTTTGAGGCATGTGCTAGAATATTAATAAAGCTTCTTGGTTGTTTAATTGATCAACTGGTAATAAGAAATAATTTATAACGACCTGAGTATGTTTGCATTGGATGGATAATAGTGAATTTCCTTTAAGCTTTTAGAGAATTTGTTTGAATTGTCTCAACATATTTTTAGTTGGTTGCCTTAAGGTGAAGTGATTGAATTAAAAAATGTTAGTAGTTATACTAACTACCGATAACAATCAGACTGGTGTCAGTATCATCCAAGTTGTCAAGGTGTCGGTATTGTAATGAAAAAAAAAATAACAGGATGTTGAATATAAAGAGTCTGGTCAGACCTCTCTTTCAGTGTTTTCAGTTTTTTTTTTCATTACATTTAAAGTCTAGTGAGAGGAAAGCAATGGGACCATTATGCTTCCAGTGCAAAAGTCCACCCAAAGATTCATATAATCTTGAATAAAACACATTTTTTTTGTGGGCAGTGGTGGCCTAGTGGTTAGGACGCTGCCTTTGGCACCTGAAGGTCGCAGGCTCGAGTCCCGGCCCGGGCACTACTGAGGTACTCTTGAGCAAAGTACCTTCCCACCACACTGCTCCCCAGGCGCTGTTGATAGCTGCCAGCCGCTGCACGTGTGATGTATTAAATGCAGAGGTCATATTTCATTGTGGTGCTTGAGTGTGTTCACAATGACAAAGGTTCACTTCATTTATGCGCTCTTACCTATATCTTTATTATTATTAACTTATAGTAGTACATGAAAGGTCTTCCACTACTTCTGTCCAGCTCACAAATGCTCATAAATGTAGGTATAAGGTCATTTATAAATGCACACAATGTGTAATGAGTAGCAGTTCATAAATCATGCCTTTACAAATATATTTACTAATGTATTTACTATTAACAGACATTTGCTCTATTAAGATTTGTTTTTAGTATAAGTTGTCAGGGCACCGATCACTTGCAGGCAGGTTTGTCAGCATATGTTGAAAACACAGGAAACAGATCAGCGTGTACCACACAGATCTACATGTGTCTTTTACAGGATGTGGTGTGTGTAGTGCTATTTTATCAGCACTCTGCTCTGCAGTTTTGGCCATTTACGGTTGATATCTTCTCCAAAACACGTTATGCAGGTCCCTGTAGGTAAGGTCACTATGCTTTTCTATTGATTTTTGTTGTTTTTTGGCTGAATCTATAAATCTATAA
>JBBPDA010000132.1:23914224-23934471 GCA_037974385.1 Arnoldichthys spilopterus | reverse complement strand
ATATATATACCACCTTTATAAAATCAGCTGATTCTTTTAAAAACATGTTATATATAAAAATGAAGCTATTATGGGGAAAATACATATAACCTATGTCCCAATATTGTACAAAAACAAACTTGTGTGTGTGATACATGTGCATGGGCAGTGTGTGAACATGCACCTGAGCCCATTTTCCCCTGCCTAATCAAAAGAAAACTAATTCTGGGACACTAATTGTGATTCCGCAAAAGAGCCCATCGAACACCAGTGAACGGGCTGCACACAATATCCCCTCAGAGTATGCGAACTGGATTGGATGTGTGTGTGTGCGCGGGAGTAGCAGGTGCAAGCTGGCTTCGCCCAGTGGCTCTTAGCTCACCCATGCTTAATGCATGAGTAAATTTATGAGGCTATTACTTTAGTCATCCTAAAATATTCCACACACACACCCTAGTGGAGGCACACACACACCTGGACCTCTGGCTGCCCGTGGCTGTGGAACACGGGCATGGTGTGTGATTACAGGGATCCCACTGCCTTTGGCTCTAATTGGGAGCTTTGGGAAGGGCAGTGAAATTACACCCGATTTCCCTCCTGTGAGTGACACTTACTTCGACACATGCCATCTCAGCGGCAGTGTCAGCTGGTTGTCATTTAATGCTTTTGGAGCATGTCTATGGGTGTGTGGAAAAAGTGATTTTTTTGTGTGTGTTCTTGTATGTGTGTGTTCTTGTTTACTTCTCTTAGGTGCCCATGACCCTGTCACCAATTCACCAGTTCACCAGTCCTTCCTTGAATTAATTTTGGCAGGTACTAACTACTTCCTGGAACACTCTACAAGACCTGCCCTTTTGGAGATTCTCTGACTTACTGTTTTTCCTCCTTTCAACACATCAGCTTCAAAAACTAAGCTAATATATGCCTAATATATCCCAGCCCCTTGACAAGTGCCATTGCAATGAAATAACTAGATAGTCAATGTTATTCAGTTTAGCAGTCAATGGTGTTAATGTTTTGGGTGGTGTATGTGTTTTTCCTCTTATTGTATGGCACAGTATAGGCCTACCTGTAAAAATGGAACAAAAGTGCATAGCATAGCTCAAACACAGCAGTAACAGCCACTTTGATTAATGCTCTTTTGTTAACTTTTTAGGTGATCATGCAGTGTCAGAAACCACATAAGCAAGTGCATTTAAAATGACTTACCAATTCCACACAGTTAGAGATGTAAGAATGTAGGCATACAGTTTCCACAGTGAGTATTATTGGAATCTAATGCTGTACTCATGACAGGTGAGTTTTCGATTCTCCCTATTTCTAACTGTGAAGTGTTTAGCTGTTCATGGTCAGAAAAAAATGGACACTTACTACAGGCTTGCATATGATAGCTGTTGTGCGCATTTAAAAAAACATTTGCAACACTGGAGAGACAGACTGACAGGAGGCACCTTTTAAAGGTATGAAAGACAAAGACCAAGGAGCAGACAAACACCAGAACTAAAGAAAACCCAACTGAACTAAAATGGGACACAGTGCAAAAATGAAGCCAAGAAATGCAATTTAAGGCAAGCAAAGCACAGTGCAACAATTCAGAATGAAGAATACGACAGAGTAAAAGAACATGGGGAAGTACAACACATGAGCAAGCACATAAGGAAGCTGTGGGAAGAGGCTGAGTGACCTCTGTTAAATTGCTTAAGACTCTAATATGTCTGCGAGGGATGTGATAGATAGCAAGAGCTGTTCATCCATTTGTAAGGACTTCGGGGAGGAGTACTAGATGGATAGATTGATGCATATGGATAGACATCCTCTGAAAGTCTCCCTGGTTAAATCCTTAGACAAGTTGGAGCTTGGTGACACTGCCATAAACCTCTCTGCCACTCTCTCCATATAGAATATTATTTGGACCCATAACATGACCACTGTTTAATAATACATAAATATAAACTCATTAAGAATATGATGGAAAGTGAAGTTGAAGTGTGAGTATGAAGTTGTGGATTTACCACTGTGTTATATCACCTTTCCTTTTAACTACACTGTTTAATTGTTTGGGCACTGAGGAGACTAACTTCTGCAATTCTGCAGATGAAATTTTTGCCCAATTTCTTTCCTTATACATGATGCACAAAATCTTAAGACTGACTATGACAGAAAGGTGTCAGAACACATGTTGCACTGCAGTCAGGGAGCATGAAGGGGACCTACTCAATATTAGGCAGCTGGTAATAATGTTATGGCTGATTGGTGAATGTGTGTTCAATCAGAATCTCACTTTTGAAACTGTTAAAATAAGCAATATGATTTGTTTGTGACATCATGTTCTTGGAATAGGGAAAGTAAAGGTAACATGAAAAAAGGGCAAATGACATTGTTAGCATACGACACTGTTGAACAATACAAAGTAGGCCTATATATTTTTGGCCTGAATGATTGTATTCAAATGCAGGAACTGATTAAAGAAAATCAGTTGCTTAGTTGTTAGAATCCATTGAATGTATTGTTCAGTTTCCTCTCAGTTACCAAGGAACCTACTGTTGTAAAGCAGCATTCTCTAGCAAACCATTGTTCCACTGCTTCAGCTTTTTAAGGCAAACTTTTGTTTGATGAAATACTCCACAATGACCTTTCATTAAAATGTAAATTCCACTTTGCAGCTTTTAAATGACCAGCCGTGAGGAATTTGTGCATTACTGCAGCCACAAATGAGATGTGGGCATAAGCTCAGTGTTTAAGCGAATGAGTCATCCCCGTATATCTGCATGTGCAGATGACAAACTATCCATGCCCACCTCCAAAAACATAAAATGACCATTTGACAGTGATCAACTGGCACAATTAATCTTAAAGATCTGCTGCTTACGCAATCTATTGTGTTTCACTTAACGGACAAGTTTACATGCAAGAGGGGGCATAAATCTCAGGGCGGCTGCCTCAGCATAGTGGATTGTGCATTGTTTGTATACAAACTGAGGGGCACTGCTGGCCACGGATGGCTAATATTAATTAATGTTATCCATTGTCTCAGTCGGCCGGTCCAATGGCAATTAAATGTACCAAGAAAGGCCCTGGTGATTAATTTAAGCATAAAATCGCAGAGGGTGCTTCTGGTGAGGATGCCTAATTACTTAATGTCCAATTAAGCCACCGGACCATGCTTCATGCAATGTACGATTAAATTTGTTATTGTTTTTTACATTTTGGGCCATGGAAAGGAACAAGGGAAGCAGCCAGATAAACATTTTGCCACTTCAAATTCTTAGACTACACTCATCAGCCATAACTTTACCACCACCAACAGGGCAGAACAGAACAGAAGATTGCAAGTTCAAGACCTAGCCTGGGCACCACTGAGGTACTCTTGAGCAAGGTGCTGTCCACTCCACTGCTCCCTGGGTGCTCTTGATAGCTGCCTGCTGCTCCACATGTGCTGGGTTAAATGCAGAGGTCACATTTCGTTGTGGTGCACTTTATGTGTTATTGAGTGTTTTGACAAATAGTCACTTTCAACTTTTTCCTGTCTAATATTGAGTAGGTCCCTCATGCTGCTGAAACAGCTCTGATTGTGGTGCACTGTGTGTTCTGACATCCTTCTATTAGAGTCAGCATCACTTTTTAAGCCCCAGTAGCTCTTCTACAGGACTAGCCTTCACTGCCCACATATATCAGTGAACCTTGGTTGCCCCTGACCCTGTCACTTATTCAACAGTTGTCCCTCTTTGGATGACTTCTGTTAGGTACCAACTACTAAACACCATGTATCTCCAAAATGACAGCTTTAGAGAAGCTTTAGAGAACTTTTTATGGAAATGAATAACTTAAAAGATTATATTCCAAGTAATTCTGAAGCATTCATATTGGTTCAGTCATCATGAAATTTTCACACAGTGTAGAAGGTAGCTCTTTTAAATTCCTTAAAAAAAAAAAGAAAGAAAAAAAAAGAAAGAAAAATGGACATCGAGTGATGATATAAAACAGGGGCTAACTTCTGTTCACAGTTGTTCACAATACATGTTGATTGATGTCCTGTTTCTGAGTATAAAGCATCAAATACATTTCCAACGGTACCCTTCTTTCGAAGCGGACGTGTGTAATTATTCTGTCATCAAATCATTTCATGTCCAAAAGCATGGAATTAAAGGCCTGAGCTAAGGGGGATAACCTTTGTTGCGATAAGAAAGCTCTATTTTGGTGTTCTGAATTAGACCCGCTTGGCTTTGACTTTTTTTTTTTATCCAATTAAAGTGATTGGCAGGGTTTGTTCCAGTAAGTCAGATCTAATAGAGATCTTCTTCTAATTGTTACAGATGACGGCTCCTGCTTTGTGCAGTAGCCAGGCAGAAAATAGAGTGGACAATGCAAAAACTGCACAATGGCTCCCTTGAGATCTCATTACAAACTATATGAAGAGGTCAGTGTACACTGCAGCACTCCACTGCATATTAATGCTATAACATGCACTTATGTACAACATTTACTGAGAGGCTGATTATGTAGGTAGATGATTTTCATTAATGCATTGATCTGAAACATGCTGTTTTGTGCTAGTACTGGATTTACCCAAGGTTTTGTGAGTATATGTGTGTGTAGATGAAATAGCAACTCAAATTGCTGTTACATGTTCATTTTTGTAAATTACTTCTATGTTACACACACACACATACACACACTGGCTACTTTATTAGGTATAGCTACAACCATTGCCCATGTGGTCCACTTGCCATATAGTTTACAGACCTTCTCTTGCTCTATATCTTTTGTTAGTCCCTGTTAAATTATTCACCAGTGGCCAGGACCCCCACAGGACCACCAGTCAGCAGGTATGATTTTGTGTGGATCATTATCAGCATAGCAGTGACACTGACTCTGTAGTGGAATGTTAGTGTGTGTGTGCTGCACTGAGTGGATCACACACATCGGTGCAGAAGTTTTAAACACCATGTGCACTCTATAACAGGGGTCACCAATATTATCCACAAAAAATGAAAGCTGAAAGTGACTAGTTGTTATTGTGAACACACTCAAGCACCACAACGAAATGTGACCTCTGCATTTAACCTATCACACATGCACACGAGGAGCAGCGGGCAGCTATCAACAGCCCCCGAACCTGCGACCTTTAGGTCCCAAAGGCAGTGTCCTAACCACTAAGCCACCATTGCCCAGAATAAAGCTGCAGAATAGCTGCAGGTTTTCATTCCAACCAAGCACGAACACACTTTATAAAACGAACCAACTGTTTAAAGACAACTGATTAAACAAGTGGAATCACGTGGGTTTCTGCTTGATTTGACTGAAAACTTGCAGCCACACCAGCCATTGGTGGATATGACTGGAGAGCCCTGCTCTATAACAATATCTATCTTGTTGATCCAACTTGCAGACATTCAGTAACAGATGACGTTTCATTTGTTGCTGTGTAGTTTGTCTTAGTCATTCTAGCCCTTTATCAGTAGTCATTAGTCATGCATGGGCAATTATGGCCTAGTGGATAGGACACTGCCCTTGTGAACTGAAGGTCACAGGTTCAAGTCCTGGCACCGGTCACCACTGAGCTAACCTTGTGCAAGGTCCCATCCCACTACACTGCTCCCAGGGTGCTGTTGATAGCTGCCCGCTGCCCGCTTCTGCATGTGTGATGGATTAAATGCAGAGGTCACATTTCGTTGGTGAGTGTGTTCACAATGACAAAATAGTGGCTTCCATTATGTGGCTAGGAACTGTTAACTGTATTTTTGCACCTGACCCTCAAATGTTAGTGCTCTCTACTCTGGATGGGTAAAATGCATAGAACAATTTCCCCTTGGGGATTAATGAAGTATGTCAAATATAAAAAAAAAGCAATCAAATATATTCAATGCACCACCACAGAAACCAGAATTTAATGATCTCAGGATTTTGTTAAAGAGCTGTTGCTGGAAATTACAGCTTAAGGCATCTAAAGTAAGATGTCAGTCACTATTTGCAGCATTATGGTTCAATTTTGGCTCATTCAAACATTGTAAATGCCCCATTGTGTGTGATTAAGTGTGTTCACAATGACAAATAGTCACTTTTAAACAAGGATGGCAGAGAAATTTTACATGGACTGTACGAACATGACAGCAGTGCAAAATCACCTTTTCACATCTGTATATTTAAGAACAGTGTCCGTATCTTACATGCAGTATTGTTTATGCTTGTTAATATATAAACATTGTAAATTTGAAGAATAAATGCACTGGAAGTGTATAAAAGCAAGAGAGATGCCCCCAGCATGCTCCCAATCACCCCTTACTGCAGTTAAAGTATTTTTTATTGGCCAGTATGCTCCTTTTTGTGCTAGGTTGTGAATATGATTTAATAGAGTGTGTGTGTTTCTAACAACTGAGCCAAATCAATTGCTGTTAAATGCAATTCACTATACAAGAACATATATAATTTTGAGTGCAACACATATACTGAGCCTACATTCTCCCATACACAGGAGGATTTCACTATTAGCCATATGCTTCTGTCAAAAAAAACCCAGCAAGCATCAGACAGTGCCTTTATTACTTTATTTATTTTGCGCTGCTCTTTGTCAGTCATCTATCCTTCTGCCTTATAGAGACACATGCCAGCCGCACGCACCCATATGGATCCTTCTGTCAGTTTCATTAAAGCAGCACAGACGTTCACTCTTCCCTTATATGCTCTGCAACACAGATCTTTATGTGTCAGCTCGTGTAATCAAAGTAAAGGCAATACAAGAACACAATGGTACGGGAGAGCGAACAGAGTGAGAATATGTTTGAATTTGTTTGCATGTGTTTTTTTTCACCCTCTTCATTTGGAATAGCTTTGCTTTTCATGCAAAACCATTCACCACTAGTGCGTTAGGTTTGCATTACCATGTTTTGTGTCTAATGCTCAAAGGCATTTTTTTCGGACAGTAACATGCGGCTATGCAGATTTTGTGCACCATTATCAGTGAGGAAGCAGTTATTGCTATTGTCTAGCCAATTTTACCTAAGTGTCTGTAATTTGAGTACTTATCATGATACAAACATTGGATTTTCTATCATTATCATCCCTAATATTTGGGTATTCTTAATTTGCAGTCACAATGGCTCATATATGTTATTCTTACTGCTTTTATGTTGCAAGTGTGCATGTTTCTTGACCATTCCAAGTTTTACGTGATGCTTCTGCGCCGATTTTCAGCATTTATCTGCCACCACAGGATGGCACTGTGGCTTTGTCACTGAACCTCGATGTTCTCTATTGAACATGGCAAACTTTGATGAAGTGTCTAATTTTCTGCTAACAGAAACCACTGGAGAGTAAGAGAAAGAGAGAGAGAGAGTGTGTATGTGTGCCTGCATGAATGTGTGTGTGTGTGTGAGAGAGAGAGTTTAGCTCAACCTTAGACTGAGGCAATTTAAAAAAAGTATGGCTTTAAATGAGCCTCAGATGTGATCTTTGTGGCCTGTGATCCATGCATATCGAGACAGCCTGGATAAGACAGTGACAGGGTATGTGTGTTTGGTTTGTATGCATGCTTGTGTGTCTGTGTGCTTCAGACCCCTCCAGATAGAAGGAGAGAGATGCAAATGCAGGAAGCAGAAGGTAAAACTGTCTAATGACACAAAGCGGCCCCTGGAGGACACTTGCGCTTTGGCACATCAAGGATTCTGGCTCCTTTACGCCCAGCTCAACTCACTTCCTGTCGATTCGCCGAAGATTTCCTGCTCCTGATGGTATGCAGAGTCAATGAGGAGAGAAGGACGTCAGGCCCGGAGAGAGATGAGCTACTTGCTCTGATCTCCGGCCTGTTAAATAAGCATGAGGAGCCAGCAGCATGGAGACAGGAAGACTTTTCCAGATGAGTGTCTATCCAATGGGTGCTTGTCACTCAAGAACTGGGCCTCTTCTGGAAGTGCCAATTAAATGCCAGGGTGCCTGCTGCTCATCCATGCATTGGTTAATAACTATATTTCTTTGAGTGCTAGACCAGGCTGAGGGATGTTCGTAGATGGTTTTTTGTGCCAGCCTCGATCCTCGATCATTTGAAAAGATGTGCATATAAACACAAAGAGAACCAGCATCACATACCCACAGAAAAAAAGCAAAACTGTGTCTAAAATGTTAAATGTCTGAAAACAGATGGTCCTCTTCACCGTGATTTGAAGCAGGGCAGAATAAACATAGCAAGAAGCATCACCCCAGACAAACATATGGCAGCCAAAGCCATTTCTAACATGTTCAGTCTTAAGTCTTAGGTTGTTTGATATTATTGCAAATGGCTAATATGATAATCACACAAAATCATACAATATGATAAACATACAATGTTTAAAATATATGAGCATTTAAAGAAGACCTTGGCTCCTTCAACAAGTGCCACTTAGATGCCAGCATGTCCATGGCCCATCTTTGCTAAGCTTAATAACATCATTTCTGACCATGAAGATGCGGACCAAGCAGCATTGTATGGCATCAGAAGTGTCTTCAACTTACTTACACCTATCAGCCATAACACCACCTGCCTAATATTGTAGGTCCCCCTCATTCTGCCAAAACAGTTTATATTGTGGTGCATTGTCTGTTATAACACCTTTCTAACATAGTCAGCATTAACATTTTATTAATACCCTCTTTGGGATCAGATCAGACAGGCTATAGCCTTCACTTCCCTCTTGTATCAGTAAGCTTTGGATGACCATAACCTTGTTGCCGATTTCCCAGTTGTTCTTCCTTGGATCACTTTTGGTAGGTACTAACTACTGCATACCTGGCACACTCTATAAAACCCGTTGCTTTGAAGATCCTTTGACTAAGTTTTTTAGCCATTATAATAAGGCCCTTGTCAAAGTGGCTCAGGTCACTACACATGCTCATTTTCCTGCTTTCAGCCCATCAATTTCCATAATTGACTGTTCATTTGCTGCCTAATATATCCAACCCCCTTGACAGGTGCCATTGGAATGAAATAACAAGAAAGTAAATATTATTCACTTTACCTGTCAGTGATGATAATGTTATGGCTGATCAGTGTATAGCATCAACTCAATAATTTGAAATAATGCACATATTAACAGAACTAGAGGCATCACTGTGGACTCCAGCATGTGGCAGCCAACGCTGCATCTAAAATGTCAAATGTCTAAAAGCCATGGCACACTGACCTAACATTCTCCAAAAAAACAACAACATTGTGATGCTGTTTCAAATTGAGAACAGACAAACCAAATGAACCACAGTGAATGCAGGAGAACAGAGATTTTTTACACAGGTAATTAGTAGTTTGGGTTTGTTGAGTCAATGCCATTGCTTTATATAAAAACTGGATATCTTCTAGAAGTGTCAGTAAGATGCCAGAATGCCTGATGCCCATCCATGCTACATATTTGTAAAAACATCATGACTGACATATCAGGAGCAAGATAAAGAGCATTGTCTCTGAACAGATCATGCAGAGGACATGGAGGTGGACAGTTATTTGTTCCAGGCTGCTTGCTCTTTGTCCCAACCTCCTTTGAAACAAATTACATAGCCTATGAACACAATAAGAGCATCATCGATATATGGCAGCGAATGGCATATGCCTTAACTCAAGAGCTAGGCCTCTTCTGCAACTGTCAATTAGATACTAGGATGTCCACTGCTCTTCTACACAGTCTGTGATAAGTTTATTTGTGACAGTGCAGCTTGGGGGATCTTTGTCCTAGCTTTCTTGTTCATTCAAAACAATGTACTTAAAACCAATGCCAACACCAATGAGGAGCATGACTGCAGACCCAAACATATGCCAGTCAATGCTATGTCAAATTTAATGGGGGCTTGTCACTTAGGAACTGTGCCTTTTCTATAAGTGACAATTAGGTGACTGCTGCAAACCTACTCTGTGTCAGTGCTTGAGGAGGCTTCAAGTATTATCTTCAGAGGGAGGAGATGTGTGCGGACAGTTCGTTGTCTTCCCTGATCACTTGAAACAAAGCCCTTTGAGAACACACTGAGAAGCACTGACCTAAGCATCATGGCAGTATCAGCAGTCATAGCAGTGTCTAAAATGTTCAACATCTAAAAAGGAATGCACATTTTGGAAGTGTAAATGAGGTGTCAGGATGCCCACTGCTTATTCTTTGTGGTGGGGTGTTGGGGGCAAACCTAGAGTATTACCTTTGAAGTGTTTAAATGGTTCTTTGTGCTAGCATCCTGGTCCTTTATCCCAAACTTCCTTTCCTTCCTTCATTGCAATTTGAAGCAAATCCACATGTTCACACAATGAGAACCATCACTACTGACCCCACCATATGGGAGGCAAAGCATTGTCTATAATATTAAAGGTTTAAAAAAACTTAGAAACCCTAAAATCTGCCGTTCCTTTAATTACTGTGAATGTGAAGAGGGTCTCCTGGTAGTACATAGGCAGCGAGATGTCTGTTAAACAGGCCTCCACCTGTTTCAGTTGTGTGGATGACAGAAGCCATCTGTGATGCCACGCCATCTTGGAAGCGTAGGCCCCGTAACTCTGCTCACTGTTGCGAAGCTCATCTCACAATAGGTGAATCTCAGCACCCTGTGATGCACCTGCCTAAGAGAAAACTGTTCATGGGTGTGATTTGCAAGGCATTTAGGAAAAGGAAAAACTGTTTTGCTGGAGTAAAAACATGCAAGGCAACAGATTTGGGTTGAGATTTGGTTCAAAAACTGCGAAAAAGAGAATGTTAAGGAGGACAAGCACATGGCTACATTGATAGTAAGCACCTTTTAAATAAAAGATATTGTTTATTTAGCTGTTTGTTTTGAGACCTACAGCATGATTCTGAAAGGAAATAAAAATTCATGGTCTTTCTTATGTTTACTAATTCTTTCTGCCGTAATGGGTACCACCATCACATCTGGAATGAGATAAGGGTCTCACAAGGATGAACAGTAATTTTTTTCAGTTGTAGCAGTAATTCAAGGTCTCTCTATAAATGCATGACACATTTTATTATATATATGGCTAACCAAGCAAGGAAGCGGATGACATTTGGAACTGCAGAATTAACTGATTCCTCTGTGGAAAAGAGGTTCAAGACCACATAGTATGTAGCCAGGGCATTAAACCGTTGCTTCATTTCCTAGTTACGAAGAAAATCAAGATTTTGAGCCTTGATTTTTTAAAGGCTTGAAGCTGCAAATGTGAACAGGATAGAAATCAGATAGTATGAAATTTCATGGTGCTGGCATATACTTTTAATGATCATGGTGTATTGTTCCTGCTAGTTTAATAGCCACTTTCATCTTGAGCTCATCACATCACTGAACACTTGCAATTTCTCTTCTTGAAGAGGGGCTGTAGGTGAGAGAGATAAATTCTGCACCGCAATACATATATGAGAGAGGGCACCAAGGTTGTAAGACGCAAAAGTACTTACTGATAATCACGCATAGCTACAAAGGTCTGATTTCTCTGAATGTAGGGATTTAGGCTGAACTTTAAGAAGCCTCAGCTTCACCAGCATTTCTGCATATGACAGGTCAAATATGTTCCAGTTCGTGCCCTCTTGGCCTGCCAGCATTCTGAACACTCAGTTCCACCCTCCACACACTATAATTTGTTTAGATGTTGATTTATGAACTAATTGCCTCTAATTGCTACTTAGCACCACTATTAATCCTTTCTGTCTGGTTCCTGGAGCACATTAGGCTAGATTTGTATAATGAAGTAATTAGTTCAATTATAGAAGAAATAGAAAGCACACAGAGAGAGAGAGAGAGAGAGAGAGAGAGAGGGAGAGAGGGAGAGAGAGAGGAAGGTTAGTATTTAAAAGCTTAAGGTTGTGCACTTGATACCAGGGCACTAAAGCTTTCCCCACTAAGTCACAGCATTCTTGGTCAAGAGCCGAACTGTATTTAAAACAATTCATATTTCAAGTGTAGATCAACTCAAGACATAAAATTTGAGCAATAAATATAAAGAAATAATTAAATTATTTGTCTTTAATATCATCTTGTTCAAATTATTGAAATATAAAAATAGTTAGTTTGTAATACAAAATTTGTCTACATTGCATATGTTATTATAGTATATAAAATGACACTAACTGTTAATCCAGCAGGTGATTCCTCAACTTTTAAAAACTCATTGAGACAATGCTGCAGTCCATAGTTTTTAGATAGTTATTTATAGCATTTCTTTATTTTGAGGGTGGCAAGTTGATCTATCCTTAGTAGTGGCCCTTTACTCAACCAGTCTTTGTCCCTTTCTGAGTGCAAGTGTGCAGCTAGTGTGCAGGTTTGCATTGTCTGCTGCTATTGTGATAGTTATTAGCCTGGTGGATTGCTTCAGGGGGTATGGGCACACTCAGGGGAGAGGGAGCCAGTCTGGATAATTAGTTTTTCTTCCACGCCAGACGGGCACGCCACAGTCGCGTGTTGAAAATGGGAAGTGGCAAGCTTGTCTAGGTGACAGTGGCCCAGCTCCATCTAGAGGTGCTGCATTCTCACACAGCTGTCCCGAACATCGGCAAGACATCCACAGCTCACTGATAGAGCTCCATGAAGAAGTGGAGTGGTGTTTTTCTGTTCTGTCAAGTGTATAATATTGATATGTTATTATGAAAAGTATTGGCTAAAGTGTTGGAGTGGAAGCCCTTGGCAAGCAACACCAGGAACACTTTTAGCTATATTATGTGAATCAAAAACTTCCCCACTGGGCTGACAGAAATTGTTTCAACGTTGCCAAATGCTCCAGATTTGGCTGATACGCAGAATTGGATTTTCAGACTATTTATGAGCTGGCATCACCTTTGAAATAATATTTTGTAGCTCTAACTCAGTTTAAAGCAATTTCATAAGTCAGCAATAAACTTATTCACAGAATAGTGACAACTAATATTGACTCATCAAACGTCCATTCTAACTGTTTTGTGCTTCAAGGTTTTACAACAACAACATAATCAAATACAATATAATGACAGAAGTGGTCAGCAAACAAAGCAGAACACTGTTTAATGTTAGGTAAAACTTCAAGTAAAGACTGTAGATTCTGCCTCAGGGTCACTCTGTTTCTGTGGAATTCTCTATAATGATTTCAAAGCACTAATGTTGGTGGAACCATGGCGCCTACTGTGTCGTTGGGTCTGACAAGAATGAAGTAGTGCCTCCTGCTGGTCATACTGGCATAGATGTATGGTAAAGAGCAGGACAGGCACGCCTACAAGCAAAGCACCAACAAACCCAAAGACGAGGCCATAGAGCAGTGGCCACACCCGATCCAGCATGCGAAGCTGATATGGTGGCACTGACTGCCTCTTCACCACTAAGTCCAAATCCTTCCAGGAAAGGCTCCTTCCTATCAAACAACACCATACAAGGTATTAGTCATATGCATGCACATTCATGTAAAATATAGTGAAATAGCATAATTTGGGATAATAGCATAATACTTTTTTACGTAATACTTTTCCCTGTTTAATCACTGGGCTTCCTTAGAGATGCATGCAGCCAGCCACTGTATCAAACTGTTACTAATGTAAAAGCATTGGAACACACTTAAAGGAGAATGCTAACTGCCAGTTTTGTTACATCTGCAATGAATGTCCACATTCTGTAATGGGGAAAGGGAGGGCCAGCTTTGCTCTTGGACTCCTGGCAAAGGATAACTGTGGCGTCACCAGTTATCGAACTTCAGTTATACAATTTAGGCAAAAAAGTCCTATATTGTGTAACAAAAGATGTGTCCACCAATTCTGTGAACTACTGTAATGTAAGTGATGTGCTATGCTTTTCCTGCTCAAACTGCACTTATATGTCCATGCAAAATAGCCCACTATAACTGAACGTGACACATTAGTGGACAGGTGTCTTGCAGTACAGATTACATTCATGATTTCTGTTATTACATACTAGATTTCCCCAAATTTGAACATCAAAGGTGTCTTTGCTTATCTGGGGAAGGTGAAATTAAACAAAACATCTGCTAAACTATTTCTTTAATAGTGTATTATCTGACATGTGATGATTAATGCATGTACAATGATCTACTCTACCGCCTTTTTAATACAGACAACATTGCCATATGAGAGATTTGGACTGATTGGCTATGGACAGACTGTGTCCTGTAACCTTCACCTCTCCATCTGCAGCTACTTTGGTAAGCTTTATAAAGGTTTAATGAGAGCAGTAATGTGGAAATAGAACTGGAGAACTAACTTTGAAGCATTTCTTTAGAAAAGTAACTACCTACCTTCCTATGCATGACATATAACAATAATCTGCTGTTTGGTTATTTTTCTAATTCACACTTCTCATATTTATTACAGTTTTGCTGACAATTATTACAGATCACTTGGTAACTCTGTTATATTCTGAACACTTATGCACATCTCATATCTGTTAGGTTGCTGTGTTAATTAAGTACCAAGATTGTGCAAAGTAGCTTACTGCTGATAGTGGAGCTATTACTAGATTCTGTGCTTTTACTTTCACAAGAAAGCAAATTTGTATCCACACATCTATTCATGAAGTTCAAATATCCAGGGCTAATGAATTTTCAGTGTATTAATTTAAATAAGGCATTATTAATTTTCAGTCAATTATTGTTGGTATCAGAAAAAAAAATCATAGTTGAGAAAGTTAACACTTCATATTACAGTGGTACTACTACACTGAAGATTGTTCAGCCAATGCTAGATAATTACTTTGTAAACTTAATTAACAAGTAATTATATAAATAATGGTACATTTACTAGTTTGTAAATGCTTTGCATTATTTGAGCAGGCAGAATCAATGACGGACACCCAAACAGCTATTTTTATAGCCTAATTTAGACATATAACAAGTAAACTGAATAAATATTAGTTGCCCACAAGTGACGTGTCCACCAATTTTCTGAATGTTACTGAAGTTGCAATATTTTAAAGATCTTTTTAAGCCCATAAACTACAAACTCCATTTCCAGTTGGAATTTTTCATAAAATTCTCTTGAACTTTTCTTTAACTGATAGAAAGAAAGGATTTACAATTTTTAACTGATGAACTTAACTGTAAATATAAACAAATGTATAACTTCTGCAACACACTAACAAAAAAGTTGGAATGAGGCAAAATAAAAATGAACTGTTTATAGACTATTCAGGTTGCACCAGTTTGAAACATTCCATAACAAGCAGCTGAGCTGGTAACAAGTGAGAACATGACTGTGTATAAAAAAGCATCCACCAAAAGGCTCGGCCCCTGCACGTAAAGATGGGACATTTCACACTTTGTGTCAAACTTCATGAGAGGATTGCCAGTTAGTTAAAAAAAGAACATTTATCAGTACAAGATTACAAAGAATCTAGATCTTTCATCATTTACAGTACATAATATTGTGAAAAGATCAAAAATCTTTTTTGAAAAAGATCACAATCTTATTGTGAAACAATCTCAGTCCCTGTAGGACAAGGCCAAAAACCTTCGAGCCCTCAGGAGACACTGCATGAGAAACCATCATATTACTGCAATAGATATAACCACACAGGCTCAGAAGGACTTTGAAAAACACAGTTTGCTGAAGCATCAAGAAATGTGACCTTAGTTCTATACAGAAACACAGCTAAGTTTCTGGACCTGGACTAATCTCAGATGGACTAAAAGGCAGTCAAAACATGTGCTGTGGTCAGATGAGTCCAACTTTCAGCCTTTTTGGGAAAAGTAGACTTCAATATCTCTGTGCTGAAGATGAAATAGATTATCCAGACTGTTATCAGTGAAAGGTCCAAAATCTGTCATGGGTCTGAAGGTGCCATTTATGTGAAAGCATATTTTGGGATTTTAGACATATTCTGCCATCAAGGTGGGAAGTCCATAGTTATTTCAACAATTCTGCACCAGGTACGACAGCGTGACTTCGTAGACATAGTGTGTGTGTGCTTGACTGGCCTGCCAGCAGTTTAGATCGGTCTCCTATTGAAAATGTATGGAGCTAGAAGAAGAGGAGAACTGGACAAAAGCCACCATGGATGGTTGAGCAGCTGAAGACTGAGGAATGGGCAAAAATTCCACTTGCAGAACAGTTAGTTTCCTCAAATCAGAAAAGCAGTGAAATAAAAAAAGGTGATGCAACAGTAGTAAACATGTCTCCATCCCAACTTTTTTTTGAGTGTATTACAGTTATCATATTCCAAATCGGTTCAGATTTACAAAATACATTTAAGTTGATCAGTGAAAATCTTTATCAAAAATTACTATTAGTTAAAAAGAAGTTCAACAGAGTTCAGGAAATGGAGTTTGTACAGTGGTTAAGTGTTAAAGCGAGAGAGAGAGAGAGAGAGAAAGAGAGAGAGAGCTACAGAGAGATATGAGAGACATTACAAGTACATCTCGTTACCCCAAACAGAGGTAGTGAATTGCAGACGCACAGATGTGATATCATAGAGTAGAAGCAATGGCAAACATTCCCAGAAACATTCTAAGCAGCATAGTTCTAACCTTAAAACACAACAACCCAACCCTAAAAAGTGGGGTGCACGGGAATAATTTTTTGCATATTTTAACCTGTTTATTTAAATTGATCAGATTCAGTTATGTCATGCTGATAAATTTCATAATATCTCAATGAATGCACTTGATTTCAACGTATTTTTATTTCTATATTAATTCCATTGTTTTCCCTATTAATTCCCTAATAATTACATTGTACTTGCTATTTGTAATTAATTTAGGCCAGTTTAGTCACATGGATGTTTAAAAAATAAATATTTAACTGATTGTCTTTCTCTTCCTATTCATGAATCATGGTGACACTTTACTTCAGATGCCTATGTGCAGCATCACAGTTTTTTAAAAGTGACCACTAACATTTCCCTGGAGGAAAGTGAAGAAGCAAGCACCAGTAAGTGAGTATCATTCGCACATGGGGGTGTAAGTGATAGCATGTGTGAACGCAGCTGTGTGTTTTCATTAGCTATCTGAGTTGCTGTTAAGAGGTGCCAGTGTCATGGTGCTTATGCCCTGGGAACACTGGATAGCAAACACTTTCCTGGCTATAAACTCCAAGGTTGTCCACATCTTAAGGATGAAGTTAATAATGTTCCAGAAGTGAGGAATAGTTGAGTCCATAAGTGTTAAAGGAATGTTTCAAAACAATTTCTATCTACACCCTTAAAACTGAGGATTCTACAAGAATTCTTTAGCAAAGGCAACCATGACAACTAAAACAACCATTTGGACATTGACATGGATCTTTGTAAAGTTACATGGCCCCTCCATCATATGTCACAGTTATTGGCATTGGCAAAAAGTCTTCTCACCTAAACCCCTGTGAAAACCTGTAGTTAGTTGAAATGGACAGCCCACAAGAGAGAAACTACTACTCTGGAGGATGTAGAGAAATTGTGTATCAGGGAGTTATCCAGTCTTTCTCTTTGTTCTTCAGTCTAATCAAACATTGTGGGAGAAGACATTTTGCCTTTAATGCTTACAAATGGAGGTTATACAATATATAAAATGCAAGGGTGCCAATAATTGTGAAACCTTTTTTTTGTTAAAAACATTGTTTTTATATGGGTTTCTTTTTAGACAAAATTGACCAGTTTTTACCATATTTTCAGTGTGAGACAATTAACCACAAATGCATGTTTATGACTTTTTACTAACTGTACAATAGAAGCCAATGCAAAGAAGCTGAAGCCTGACTTCTGTTGTAAGAGTGTCAAAGTTAAAGCAACATTTAAAACGAGATAGAAGCGTACCTTGTCTGGTGGAATACAATGGGGTTTCTTTGCGGTGTTCTTTCTCGTTTTGAGATGAGGTCAGGTAGGATGCCATTTTGTTGACCTGTTCATGGTATTCCTCCACATAGCGTTGCATCTCTAGAGTCTTGTCCTGGTTAATGTTCTTTCCCACCTCTGCAAATTTAACATCACACATGAACATCACAAACTGCTTAACCCATAGAAACTACAGTATAGATAGAGAAGCACATGAGCCAAGGATCAGGAATCATGAGTGTTTTTGTGAATTGTTGGCACTGGCTCTGACCAGCATACTTTTTTTTTTAAATAAATATTAAATAAACAAGCCTTAGAATTTGTTGTCAAATAGCTGCTTTAAAGAGACATAACCAGTCAGGCCCACATGTTCAATCAATCTGTGATTAGGCTTCTTTGTCGCCCTGACTGGTCCTCCTCATCTCAGGTGATGCTTGACCACATCCACTACCCCACTACCCCATGTTTTTTCTTTAAAAATGTTACAATGTTGATTTTAATGTTGGGTTAAAATACATACACCTTTATAGAAAACAAACATTTGCACATTTGCACAGTTATTGTTTAACATATAAAGAAAAATGATGCATAAAATGTGGCCTGTGCAAAAGTTCAGTTGATTTTAATCAATATATTAAACTGAGCAAATAGAAAATACACAAAAATTTGCATGGAAATGCCACATTTGAGTTTGTGACCTGTAGAGGATGAACTAACTAATCAACAAAACATATCATTTGACCAGGGGTGCATACAACTGTATGTCTGTTTATGTAACTATGTACAATAAATTTAAATTGTATAGCAATATGACGATGATTACTGCAGCAGGGTTAACTCCTGCTGTGTTGGTTTGCCATTGTGTTGGTTAAAATCAGCAGTCTACAAATGAATGCTTGTGCATTCTTGCTACAAATAGGCTTCGTGATGCTCACGCCCAGAGGTGGTAGCTGTTCGTTCATGCCATTTATTTCATATTCATACATGGGCCTATGCAATTCCTGCAGCACATTAAGAAATCAAACACACAATAATGCTCTCCATGAACAGCCTGAAATGAGATTAACAGTGTGTGCCAGGGCCAATAAATGTCGCAAGTATAATGAAGCAAGCAGAAGTAGCAGACTCACAAACGCAGCAGCATAAGGGCGTAATTTATCCAAGGTGCTGCCGCAGCGTACAGCTTCCTCGTGGCAGGCTATTTACAGTCTGACAATTAAAGCCTGGGTAATTGCAGCATTGTGCATTTTCACAAACACAAGTGTTCGAATTTGCAGAGAAATCACTTTCATTCTGTGCCACGCAAGGCTTTGACTGAAGGATTTTCTTGGTTGTTCTTGTCACATACCCCCCCCCCCCAATGTCTGTCTATCTCTCTCTCTCTTCCTTTAACAGGGGATGATGAGAGGAACAGATGGTGGGTAGTGAATCTGGTGTCAGCTCCAGCAAGCCTGCTGTCAGATCATTTACACCTTCTCATATCCGACGCCACTCGGCTGTGGAGCTGCCCGCATGCTGGACCACACCGACTGCCAGAAAGTGACATAGTGTAAAATATGCTGTTTCAGAAATGTATAAAAATAACAGTACGCTCTGATGAATCTCATAACTCGGGTGGCACGAGAAAACGGATCAGTCTGATGTTCATTAATCATTTATGGATAACGAAAGAAAAGTTTGGAGTCGGAGGAAACTTCTCCAGCAACTTTGGTCCATCGTTGTTTTTTAGCTGCAATCTCATACCAGCATGATCAGAAGCTTTGATTAGAAATTATAGAAATACTCATTTTTAATCTGGTCCTATAAAAAATATCTATTTACAAAAGATTTTCCATCACAGAGAAGGACTGCATTGAAATGATTGTCACCTGATTGTCAACTGTCACCTTTACTAAACCCTTGAAGATACATTTTTAGGCTGTATGGCAGTTTAAATCATTAAGGAATTTCTTAAGCATACTAAAATTTCAAATTAACTGGTTATTGCTTCCTAATCAATCATTAAAATACAATACAAGCTGCATATTTAAAGCTTAGCTTAGAGCTTCAGTCAGCCATTGTACAGTACCTTAAACCTTATTATTAGAAAGACAGTCATCCATCCATTTGGAGTTCATAAATGAGCAATTTTCCATTAGATAGGTCACAAAAGAAAAGCATTGCAATGTTTTCAATGTTTGCAATTGTTCATGAATGTTTGCGACCTATATGACCATAAGACAAATGGCAAAATAACTGAGCAAATCTTTACATTCACAACTTTCTATTAACTATAAAAGCATAAAATCTCTACTTTTGGTTTGGTGTGCAATAGCCATACTACTGATGTAATGACAAGGGATGTTATCTTCTTATGGCTTTCTTATCATTGCCCATACCTGCAGATGGATGTGCATAAGAGATCTTTATCAGTGACCAATGGTCCAGACTATCAGATTTGTTTTAAAGTAATATCAAACTCAGTGCCATGTGTTACATGTCTCGTCCCACATGTTCCTGTCTTGTGTCTGTCTTGCCACGCCCTAGTCACGCCCTCCACCTGTGCCTATATATATA
>JBBPDA010000132.1:23890106-23907211 GCA_037974385.1 Arnoldichthys spilopterus | reverse complement strand
AGACATGTAACACATGGCACTGAGTTTGATATTACTTTAAAACAAATCTGATAGTCTGGACCATTGGTCACTGATAAGGATCTCTTATGCACATCCATCTGCATGGACAAATAAACTTGTTAATTTGTAAACTACTACTGCAGTAGATATATGTACTTTTATTGCATATAATTAACCAGATAAGAAAATCTTATCAATTAAAATTGGCCCAAATATATATATACTGGTGTATGTTAGAAAAATTGCAGTAACAATCGCTTAAACCTAATGACATTAAAATGACATTTGGGCCAATTTTAATGTCATACAAATGTATAAGATTTTCTTATCTGGTTAATTATATGCAATAAAAGTACATATATCTACGGCAATAGTAGTTTACAAATTAACAAGTTTATTTTTGTTCAGGGTGGTGGGTTCTATGTCTATTGTAAAGTTTAATGAGATACTTAAACATAACTAAAAAGATTTTATTCCAAGTCATTTTGAGCCATTGCTTTTGGTCCATTCTCCATTAAATGTCAAATACAAAGGGTATCTGCCATTTTTGATAGTGGTAAAGATAGAAAACAAATTGTTAAATGTGACATCAAAGGTTTGCTACATTATCTACGTATTTGAGGATATGGCATCATGTTTTTAAACAGGAGATCTAAAGTCTACTGTATAATTGCATGTGTTTGTGTGTGGTGTGCGTTTGTGTGTCTGACCTATAGCAATGTCAGTCCTTCCGATATGTTGCAGAGCGCGAGTCAGTCTGTCGTAATACGTCTGCTCGCCATGAGTCTGGAGCCAGTCTGTCAGAGCAGAGCGACAGTGGGCCTCCTTATCTGAAAAACACACACACAAGCACACACATTCTGCATGATGCTCTAGATAGCAGCAGCCTAGGCAGTCACATTAAGAGCTGCCAGGAAGGAGTGAGACAACCCTTCATATGGCTCCCTCTCACACAATTAAACAATTTCCTCCTGCCTGTTGCCTTAATGACCTCTATCTGGGATGAAGTGGGTTCATCGACAGAATCACAGTGCCTGAAGGACTTTGAGTTACAGAATGTTTTATTGGTGGTGCCCTCTGCTAGTGCACTTTGATGTAATTTGTGAGATAAGCACATACACGAAATTAATCGTTCAGGTGACCCAAAATGAATCTGAGTGATTTGTATTAAACTTTTAATATCGAAATGCAATATTTCACCCCCCGAACACCAGACTAAACCAAGTATGAATTATTTTTGTCTGAAGAGACAGGGGTTAAATTGTAGGACTCTTTGCACCTGTGTGTCGTCGTGTGCGGGCTGGCAGACTCAGTTGGTTGTTCTCTGCAGACAGGCGCTCGAGCTGTTTAAAGATGTTCTCCTCTGGGAAGGATAAGGCCAGAAGAAGCTCCTCACACTCGTGCACTGTCAGCAGATCCACCAACCTCTGCAAATCATGGGTCCCCAAGTCGTCTGCCACTAAAACCACCGAAAATGCAACTGGTCAGACATTAACTGTAAGTATGTACAAAATCGGTAAGTATTCACTATGATGATATGATATTACACAGTATCCTTGGTTGCGGACATGTTCTCAAGTGATAAATGTTGCTTTGATTTATTGTACTGCAGTCTAAGAGTCTTACAAAAGCTAGAGAAAATATATCGAAAATAAGATGTAAATGCTTATTAATCAAGGACAAATCTACCAATTGGATAAGAAAAATGTACTAAGCTTTTTATAGGCAAAGTAAGTATGCAAAAGTATCCAAAGATTTCCAGATCAGAGAAAATGGAATATTTAGAGTAAATTTGCCTTGAAATGACAACATTTTGGCAGTGTACACGTGAAATCTAAATAGTTTTGCTTATTTTGGGTGCTGAGAATGGTTCAACACCACCCAAATGATACCTGCTTATTGGTGGTTGTAGATGGGTCCTTACTGTTTAACAACAAGTAATTCAGAGAAACCCATGGACTACCATTTGTTATTGTAATCTGCAATGTTTATAAGTGGAGTTTAGATTTATTAGGTATACCTAATAAAAAGGCTTGTCAGAGTATTGTTAATTATCATTTTTAATTAATGGTTGTAGTCCACCTTATAAAATATATTGATTTCATCAGTGCTCAGACACATCTACCTTTCATTACCACTCAACAGTCACTTATTCCACTCTATTTACATGTACTAATACAGACTGTAGCTGGTTGGTTGTCATGCACAGTTAATCAGCTGCCCTTTACCTTTATCACTGGAAAGTGTCTGACCATAGCACAACTCCAGTATTGTCAAAGTAGTGGACCATTCTCAACACAGCAGTGACACTGGTACAAATGATATAGGCACTGCACTTCTTCAAGCGTGTCCTGCATGGCATAGCAGGAGATTTTACACACATCGATATCACTGCTGGGTTGACAGTGGTCTGCAACCCAAAATATAGAGCAATAATTTGGCCAGAAGCTGACCATGGATGGCTAACACATATTGTGCATTGCAATAAATGGGCTACAGCAGCGACGTGAAATCCTATCCACAAAAAGTCGGTATGGCTGCAGGTTTTCTTCATAAGCAAACAGGAGTGCTCTAGATTCCAATTGTTTAATCTGGTCTCAAACAGTTGCTCCTGCTTTGTCCGAGTGAAAATCTAGCCACACTAAACCCTTTGTAGAAAAGACCGGATACCTGTGGGCTACATTCTCTTATGTCACTTTTCCACTGCATGACTCAACACCTCTCACCTTTTCCGGTTTTCTATTAGGCAAATCTGGCACCTAGTACCTGGGACCTAGTATGATTTTTCATACCTAGTCTTTAAGTGAGCTGAATAGCTGCCAAAACATCACGTAAAAACACTTCCAACTACTTATTGGTCAGAAAGAACTATCACATGACGATATAATTCTACTATCAATCTACTATTGACTAGCTATCACCTGTCAGGGGATAGGATATATTAGGCAGCAAATGAACAGTCATTCCTTGAAACTGATGTGCTAGGAGCAGGAAAATTATCTGAGGCACTTTGACAAGGGCTTTATTGTGATGGCTAGACTACATCAGAACATCTCCAAAACAGCAAGTTTTGTGGAATATTCCAGGTGGGCAGTAGTTAGTACCTATCAAGAATGGACAACTGGTGAATCAGCAACAGGATCATGGGCACACAAGATAAGACAAGATGCATGTGGGGGGTGAAAGCTAGCCCGCCTGGTCTGATTCAAAAATGTAATGCTGGCTATGACAGAAAGGTGTGAGAACACACAGTGCTATTTTGGCTGCATAAAAGACCTACTTAGTTTTAGGTAGATGGAGTTAATGATATGACTGATTGAGATGAAGCCATTTAAGTTATTAAACTGGTACTTGTTGGGCTGTAAATGCACAGAGGGTGTAATACAGAAAGCTTTTACAGGTACCGCCTTTTGCTTTCTGCACCATGTCTGTATGTGTTTTGCCATACTCTCTTGTTGCTATTACAGCTTAAACTAATGCCATCCTCTGTGGAAAGGTTATAACAGCTGCGAGTATATTTGGAAAGACAGGTGCACGTTCAAGTTGCAATCAATTAGCAGAGCAGGGAAGAGACAGACGTACGTTCTGCCTTCCATCATTGTCACCATCACTGACTTAATCATCTCTCCATGTCAATATCTCACTGCAGGTGTAATACTCACTCATAGCTCACCCTCTTTTTCATAAGGCTGCCTGTCTTTCAAAGCTGTTGTCACATTTAACAGCGGCATCAAGCTGTCATTTCTCACCTGTGTCTTCACTATGGCTTTTGCTGAGAAGGAGGGGGAAGAAAATGAGGAAAAGTGGGGAGGCTTGCATCCTAGCAAAATGTCCCCTGATGCTTTGGCCCTGTCTTTATTTTAAATAGCCTCGGTGTTCCAGAATCATGAGTCACAGTGCACGGAACCTGATGCGAGGCATTCTCTTGTTATATGGACAAATGAGTGCGCTGGGCCAAATTCTGTCGAAGGAACAGCCAGTGCTGCAGGCTATGTGCACAAAGGCCCGAAATAGTCAAGGTCTTCTGCAAGGACTCCTTCTTCTGTCCCTTATCTTCTTTCACTGGCAGATTTTGGCTCACTTCGCGGATGACAATTTGATATTAAACATTTCTCATGAGGCCTCTGTTTCAGTGCTTTTCAAGGGGAGACATACTTAAAAGGTGAAAATCAATTTCAGCAATTTTTCCTTACCTTTAAAGTAATCTGTGCTTCCTCCACTGGAGTTACACTGTCATTGTAGCTGACAAATAATGAACGTTTATGCCTACTCATTAGCATTGCGCAAATTGCATGTATAAATGATCACACCCTCACTTTAAACTGCACTGAGGTGTTATATAATCTCAGACAGACTTTTTTCATGTGGTGTATGACTTTGACACTGTATTAAAGAGGAACTACCAGGGCCATCCAGGCCTTCAGAGAAGGCCTAATGATCTCAAAGCCCTCTTCACTTTGCTGTGAATTTGAGCAGCACTGGCAACTGTCAAAGGGTATGATATATTTGGCAGTAAGAGAAATGTCTGTTCTTGAAGTTGATATGCTGAAAGCTGGAACAAAGGGCAAGCATAAGGATCTGAGTGGCTTTGAACAAATGGTGATGGCTAGGTAAGGTCTTGTGGGGAAATCCTGGAAGGCAGTGATTAGTACCTACCAAAAGTGGGGAGCCAAAGCCAACTCTGGTCTAATCCCACAGAAGAGCTACTGTAGCACAGATGCTCAAGGTATTGACTTAGCCTCCAAAGTTCCCAGATTTCAAGCTGATCAAGCATCTGTAGGATGTGCTGGACAAACAAACATTTCACAGGACTTAAGTTAAGTGAAAGTGACTGTTTGTCATTGTAAACACACCACAACGAAATGCAACCTCTGCCTTTAACCCTTTAAACAGACATGCAGACGTGGAGCTATCAACAGCACCTGGGGAACAGTGTAGCAGGACAACACCTTGCTCAAGGGTTCCTCAGTAATGCCTGGGCTGGGACTTGAATCTGCGACCTTGTCCCAAGGGCAATGTCCTAATCATTAGGACACTACTGCCCACACAGTAAAGGATGTGCTGCTAATGTCTTGGTGCCAGATAATAGAGCACACCTTCAGAGCTCTTGTTGTTCATGCCTTCCTGGGTCAGAGCTGTTTTGGTTGCACAATGGGAACCTACACAATATTAGGAAGGTGGTTTAAATGGTATGGCTGAGTGGTGAATTTCCCCAGTAAACACTTTTTTAAAATTTCTTCTCCCAGAATGTAGACTGGTAATTAATGCACGTCCAAAACCAAAATAAATGTGTCAACACTCTCAGTGTGATATGCTGAGATACAGAAAATCCATTTGAGAATGAATTACACGGCACTGTTCTCGCGGTTTATATGTGGTACACTGTCATGGTCGCATTTTTGCCTTCAAACAGCCGCTCATTGTGTAGCTGCTTAAAAGCAGTTCAACACCTCTAGCCATGATTTAATGATGATAAGAGCAAGTGAATGCATTCATTGTTTTTAAAGCCCAGCCACCGGCATAACTGTAGGGCAAAGAGTCTGTTATTTTGCTTTTTTTATTTTTCACTTTTGGAGAACAATTGAACGTGCTGTCCACAGGGAGGAATCGATTGAACAAAACTAAATAAACATCCCACTGTTTCCGGCACACCACTGGCTGAACCTTCCTCTGCACTAATGTGAATGTTACTGAACTCAAAAGCCCTCTGAAGGCCTGGGGATTTGTTGAAATCCACTGCTTTTTCACTTTGAACTTTTTTTTTCTGCTGCATTTTAATGAAGGGCATAACACTCCCGTTAGTTGCCACTATCATCACGACACCTATAGCACATGAGCGTAGAACTTGAGGGCGAGATGAGAACAAATTAATTACAAGTTAAGAACAACGCCGGGTTGTGCACTCACGAGAGGGGGAGAATATGTAAAATTGTGGTTAACAACTGTAGTTCATTATCAGGATTAAGCACAGTGAAAAGACCACACAGACACACACACAGAGCACTCAGCATGTAGAGGAAGTTTATTAGCGTGGGTTGAGGGGCAAGGGCAGCAGTAGCATACATAAATATGTCTGGCAGGCAGTCCAAGGTCTAACTCTTTTAGAACTTCTTCTTGAAATGTGTATGTGTGTCTGCATGTGTGGCCTGCATCCACTTTCTCTAAAACAGCCAAAAAAAAAAGCATGGCATTTGGGTCTGGAGCAGGGTGTTAAAAGGGCACGAGCGAGGTAAATTGCTTTACATGGATGTGTGGAAGTGATGGACTTGAGGCTGCACAAAGATAGAGGGCAGGAGGTCAGGGGAAAAGTTCATTCGCATTGTTTAGCATACACTGGCATGGGCCACAGTGCTCCAAGCAGCTACTGACACTAAATACACACGCCTACACACAACACTTTGAAGATACTGATGCTAAACATTCTTAAAAGAAATGGTTCCTAGACCTGGATGGTGTGGTGCATAGAGCATTTATGTTATGGTGATGCTATGTAAACTTTACATAGATTTTTTACAATCACATGTCATTTACAAAGGTGGCACTTAAGTGAACTATCCACTGAATGTTCTTTAGCTAAATACAGTGGTTCTTCTCTGGCTTGACTCTAAATAACCCATTCGGCATTTTTAGGTGTAGTGCAACAATGGATGCACCATATAAACCAAACTTAAACCCCCCACAGAGATATGAAGGTACTTTTTCTGTAGGTTTCGCATCATTGTCCTTCGTGTGGTTCTTTCATGCACTGACTTGAATTTCCCTGATTTAAATGTATAAATGTATAAAATATATATATCAACATAGTTCTGTCTCATTTAAGAAATAAATATGTTGATGGTCTGTATTTTATTCATGTGCAAACAAGGTACACATCTGAATCAAGTAAATTCAAAGCAACCTTTTCTTCAAGTGTGGCTGCAGATGAGATCACGAGACAGCTCCATGTGTCCTACGCTTCACACCACTGAAATCTGATTGGTTGAGACACAGACTCCGGTGGAATGAAGGATAGAATGCACAGATTCAGATATCCCAGTCCAGAGTTAAGAAACTGCACCGCAACCGAAGGGACCCTGTTAAAAAAAAAACAAATTATAATGTAAGAAAGTACAGAATGTAAGAGAATGAGTACATATTAATTATGCACTTCCCAGGGATTAGAAATGTCCATAGTATGTCAACAGAAATATTGCTAAAGTACATAAATTTAAGATAAAGTAGCACTGACGTCATATATTTCTTCATGTTTAAATGCGTATTTGAATCAAGTAATTGTGAAAAGTCAAGAAATCAACTAAGTTTACTTTTTTTTTAGTAGTTACTGTAGTAAGCCTGATTTAAATTGTATGAGGACCTATGCTGTGTGTGGGAGAGATCTTGGATGACTTTTTGCTCTGTAACTTGGCCTCTCCCTACAGCAAGCCCAGGCTTGTCTCTCTCTGAATGCCTCTGGGCAATGGAGGTGTCAGGGCCTGACTGCTGCAACCTCTGCCATCAGTACAAAGCTTCTGAGCCTCACTAAAGTGAAACCCAACACCTCCACCCAACTACCACCTCACACACACACACATAGCACCTGCATGGTCTCTGAGAAAGGTACATTTTGTGAACCTTTTGATGATAATAATCTGACCTCTTCCACCCACACGTAGGCTGATGAAGTCACAGTGAAGGTTTCTTTGGCTACCTCTGCAACTCTTTGGCTACCTCTATTAATCGTTGATAAAGTAGTTTTCTAAGGTTACATTTCCGAAGGTCTGAGCAGTTAACTGGATCTTTACATCTTTAACCTGTGCTTTAATGCACCACAGTACCATTTCTTTTGTTAGTCCAGTGAATTTTTGATGAAGTGGTTGGGTAAGACATATGTTCTGAGGTATGAGTAAGGACTTGGATAAGTCTTGGAATTGTGTCTTAGTGAACCATAATTAGGCCTACATACTTATCGCCTTAAACAACAGAAATGTTCTTCTTGAACAGGGTTAAAGATTTGCTTACAATTAAATAAACTTACACAAGGAGAACACATTACTGTGGTATAAAGTTTTCACTTACCTCTCCTGTTGTTTTAGATCCATTTTTCTTCTGCAGCAGATGTTACACAATTATGGTTACCTACACCCAAAAAGTGCTGCCAAAAAAAAGAAGGAAAGCAAGGTGAGCAAGTAAGTGTCTGGTCCTGTCTCTCACACGTCTGCCTTTATTTGCCTACCTGGCTCAGGTAGCGCTGCTTTCCTTCTAAGCGTAGACCAATAGGAATGAAGCGATTTGAAGCAAACCGCTCCCCTCTCCATCATAAAGAACAACCACACCCAGTGCTCAATGTTGTATCCAAGCTAAAAGCCAAAGTATTAGGGAAATATCTTAAATAATATGCCAACATGCAAAATTAAAAAAGGTTTACACAGTTTCAACGTTGTAGAGTACAGTAAAGGCATTTATTGATTAACCTGTATTTATGAAACCCTCTGAACAGGGTTTCATAAATATTTAGTGTTTGACTTTAACCATCTATTCCCATGTTTCTGCATTTGATCCATGGTATGCAGTGATTTCTCTGATTTGTCAATGCATAAAGATTGCAATGTCAATACATAATGCATTTGAGAAGCCTTCAAATGATATAAATATACAATGTTTGTTGAGACTATATTCCCCCCTCAATGCGAACACCAACATTGTTATAATACACACACGCACACGCACAGCCACACACACACGGTTTAATTTTGCTTTCTTCTGGTCTTTTTAGCAATACTGCACCCGCACAATACGGCATTAAAGTCTATAGTGCCTTAGCTCACACAGATAAAACACTGGCCTTTCATTTCACTCAAGGCTCAAGTCTGAACCTGCATAGGAACCCAACCCTGCTGTGGATTTCAGTAGGGCAATCTAAGTCAAAGCAATGGGCTGTAGGGGAAAAAACAGGGTTAGAAGTGTGCGGGGGTGGGGGAGGGGGATTGTTGAGTCAGCCTGAAGCTGCTTTGGAATTCCTGAAAGATCTATAGCTCCACTATCACCTGGCAGTCTTTAGAGTGAGCGAGTTTATTTGAAAGCTATCTTTGTCTCATATGATTTTATTGACGGGCCCCCAATAACTTTGAGTTATGAGGGCTTATTTACTGGCGAAGGACTCTCTCTACTGCCTGGAAAAGAAAAGGCTTGATATGTGTGGATGGTCAAACTTCTCTAATCTCGTTTGTTGGAGCTCTGGGTGGTAACTGATGAAAAATGGGCCACATGGACAACTCACTCTCTCTGGAAAGCATACTGTATGCATAGCACTCATTGTAGTAGGTGTTAGCCAGGGCTAGTGGCATAATATGCTGCAGACCTACTTTGTTAAATGTCTACAAAAGTCATCCAATGTATTGATAACATGAAGTTTTAAGTGACCTTTGTCTTTTTGATTGCTTTGCTCCATCCAGCTGGATGGGAGTGGAACCCAAACTTGTGAGACATGACTGTAACAATTACACCACTTCGTTCCATAAGATTGCTCTGATGTTCTGTTCTTGCTTCTTTGAAACTGGGGACAGAAAAGCCATTTAACACGAATTTTCTGCTTATTACATATAATTAGAGCTTCATCATAAATAGTCCTCACAGGAGGTGTAGCTGAATGGAGGATTGTCAGCATTGTAGTAGCGACATTATGTGTATGTGGGTGTGAGAGTGAATGTGTGTGTGTGTATGTTTGTGTGTGTGTGTATGTGTGTCAGTGGCCCCAGGATGTCTCTTCTGGCTGGGAGTAGTCTCAGATTAGATCTGATAAGATACCAGCAACAATGTGGGTGTCAGTCTTTAGATTGAGTGGAATATATCTGTATGTAAGAGAGAAAATAACCTCTTTAGCTATTGCAAAGGTATTTCCATGTACACAAAGTATTTCTATGATTCCATGATATTGCATGAGGTTTGAAATCAAAGGCAAAGCTGCATAAAGAGGGCAAGAACCTACATACTACACTAAAGCAATAAAAGGAATAAATCAATATCGTAGAAGTCGGTTTTATTTTAATTTGGTCATGTACTAATATTAGAAAAACATGAAAATTTAAACAAAATACAAAATTTATGAAATACTTGGATGCTGCATCTCAAAGTAAGTCGCTTGGGGTGGAAACTGCATTTATTCTTTTTGTTAACAGAGATGTGCTATCTAGCTAGCACAAATGACAGTGGTTAACTAAGGGTAAACAACTGGTTTAAAATGTTTCAGTTCTTTTCATAGACATTTAAAGGAGCAAAAAAAAAAAAAGCATCACTCGCTATTCCAATAAATACCAAAATACTGCACCACTTATCAGTGTGAATGTGTCGGCTATATGCACAGTTCTAAATTCTTAGCAATGCAATGTCCTTAACCCGCCACACCTGTACATTAATCCTATAAGAAGTGAGAGGCTACTTTAAAAACAAGCCACTGGATTGCAGGGACAGTGGTCACACCTGTCCAAACAAGTCATGGACAATTACACCTGTGCCTCAGCACGCAGCAAACACAACCTGCTGGGGATTGCTGAGGGTACACATCCTGTTGCTGGTGTGAAGGCCACAAAGGTCACTAATGCTGTCTCTGTCTTACCCATTGTCCCTCTGTCTGTCTCGTTTACCAAGTCTTACCCTGTTTATCGATGTCCCACCTGAACTAAACAGCCAAGCACATAAATCACACTTGTTCTATTGAATTTACTAGCACTAATCCACCATTTTTTTCGAATTGCCAACATCCATCACTGGTGTGGAGTCATATTGTTCGAGGGCATGGAGGCTGAAAATAAGGTCAAACATGGAGGTAAAATTAGGTCATAGAAGGTTAGCTTGTTAACGGGAAAGGTTTCGGAGTCATGGAATGACCATCCACCAAGGAATTGCAGTGTTGAGTTTCTAACATATATTCCCTGTATTTTATATGACTGATGGAAGAATGATCAATACAAACAAAACAAATATATTCCACAAATAGATTCCAGTTAATGATTTTTTATAAAATCACATTTTCAATTATAAACATACTTTGATTAATGTGATGCCTGCAAGAAAAAAAGGACAGTGAAAAGTTGGTAACACTTCTCATAAGGAGGGTGTTCATAAGGTTCCATGACACCTTCATAAGTCTGAGATAAATGCCCATTAAAATGTATAAAGGCTTATTCTAACAAGTGCCAATTGTCATAAAGGCACTACATTTCATTCCAGAAAGTGTAATGAAAATGTATGCTTGTTAAAATAAGTCTTGACAGATGTCTATGTAGGATAATGTGAGTTGTCATAAAAGACTTTTGTAGATGTCATGTAGCCTTATGAATGCTACTGTACAGAAAAGTGTTACCACAAAATTAATAGAATATTCAAGTTACACAATAATCAGGTGAATTAGTAAAAGGTATATTATGACTGAGTATAAAAACTGTCTGAGCATGCATTATTTACCAAAGGCCAGGGCGTATTTAATTTATTTTTCTTTTACATATTTACATAAATACTATTCCATTGCTTTTACTAAAGATACTTTACAGGGCCATTTTTAAAGTGTGGATAAGGTTTGGTTTGGCCATGTAGGCTGCTAATAGGTGGAGCTGCAGATCAATTACCTGTACCTGCTGATTGGCTGGGGGAGGTGATTTAATGACCTAATGATTTAACGAGCAGATTGACTGAGGAGGCCTTTTTTGTGTTTGGGTTTGGTCTTTTTTTTAGGTTTTGAGACCTAGTTTTAGTTTGGTTGGAAGGATTTTGTAAGCATTAGTGACTGATTAAGATAGTTTTGGATTTTTCTATTAGCATCCCTCTTCTTTTTTCAGTTTAAATCCATCTATCCATCCTTCCATTCATTATCTTAACCGCTTCTTTTGTTTCTGGGTCACAGGGAAGCTGGAGTCAATCCTAGCTGACTATGAGCCTAAGGCACACCCAGGATAGGAGGCCACTTTAAATCCTAGTAAATAAGTACTCGTCCTAAAATGTCACTGTTGTTCTCCCTTTTTTTAAAAGCACAATAGTCTAAAGATATTTTTTTAATGGAATGGAGACAGTCCTATGACCTCTGTTAGATTGCTTCTCTCTATGGTGCTCAGAAAGGCACACCTATGGTGTTTGTCAGGAACAAGAAGCGAATGCACTGGCTCACCTGGCCTGTTTGGGGAAGGGGGGGTGATTTGGTGGGGGCTAGGCTGTTGCTTATACTATGTTTCTCTGCCCCCCAACCCTACATGCTGAGGTGACAGAGGTGCAGGGTTACAGCCGCCCCTGCCTACGGGCAAAATATCTGCCTCCACATGCCCGGGAATGCACTCTTTCACAGTGTCTCTGCATACCTGTGCATGTAAACGAGAATATACAGTCTTGTCTTTCACCCAGTAATAAAAAGTCAAGGTTGACTGGACTTGTGGTTCAGATTATGCCACAAATTTACACCACAACTTTAATCACCTTGACTTACACTCTTAAAATTAAAGATTTTTTATGGTTCTTGGTCTGGCCATATGAATACAAGACTTTAAATGAAATTGAATCATTACATTTTGTAACAGTTCTTCAACCTTTAGGACATTTCTTAATTCTCACTGACAACTGAAAAACAAACATACACCGATATGTTCTTTGGGAAGCTAAAATTGGTTTTTCTATAACATTGTGCTTAAGGATCCTTTTTAGCCCTTTATTTTCATGAGTGTAGTTCAATGGCCTGGATGACTGCAAGACATCTGTGATTCTTAGCACTTCAATTTATCTAAGGGTCTACTCAGAGTTGGGATAAACTACGCTTCTGCAGATGTGTTCTGAGCAAACCTGGCACTTAATCCAAACCAACGACACCTCAAACAGGTCCATGCAGGGGTTATTAGTCATGATGCTTGTCTTCATGCAGAGACATTAACCTCCATATCCAAGACAGCCTCATGAGATCACTTCAGTGTGATGGCTTTGATGCCTAGGAGACTACATATGTGAGGAAAGAAAGAGTAGGATGAACTGATGCTTGTGTGTGCACCATATGGTAAATGACATAAAGCTTGATTACCACTCTACATGCATTCTCTCTCTCTCTCTCTCTCTCTCTCTCTCTCTCTCACGGATAATGGGAATACAACGCCTCATTGCCTGAGTCTGTTCTGACTTGCCCATGCTGGAATGCGGCAGCCATCTAATGCACTTTTATGTCCAAGTAAATTGACAATGAAGAGTGCCATCATTTTACAGCATAAATATTTCATTCCCTATTTGGATGCAGATTTGAGGCGTCCCCACTGGAATACAAATGAGCCATCTTCTCCTATGGAAATGAGGGGCACCCTTTGTGAATATGATTTGTCTGAGTGGAAGTTTGAATGTGTGTTTGTGTGTGTGTGTGTGGTGTCTGTGTGTGTGTGTGTATGTGTGTGTGTTTAAGTGTATGTGTTACTGAGAAAGAGTGAGAAAACAGAAATCAGCACATGTTCAGACTGATGGCTTATTTGTTATTACTGGGTACATTTTGTACACAAAACCTACAAACAATAATATGAGCAAACTCGATTATGTTTATTGAGTATAGTATGTTCATTTCACATTCCTTTCACACTCTTAAAAATAGAGGTGCAAATGCTTATTTGACCAAATGTCTAAGCATATCTTTTGTCTGTAAAACATTAGTTGAAAATGAGATGGAAGTAAAACAATCACATGATGTAAAAGTTCTATAAACATAAGTCTTTTCTTTAAATATAAGTATCTCGTCCAGATCCATCCATCCATCCATCCATTTTCTAAACTGTCTCTTCCATTTCAGGTTGTGGGGAAACTGGAGCCACGACATTGCAACAGCGACCAGTGCAGAAGGAATACCAGGTTCAAAGTTGCAAGATGTGCAAAAAACATGCAAAAAAAAGAGATGTATTAGTGTGATGAACCTTCACATGATGTTAAGCTTCTATACCAATTCGGGGGTCCTTCCTTAAATCTTTCCATGATATGGAAAAAACTTGAAAAGATTGTTCACATTAGAGATTCTCTCAGTCTGATCACTGGGAACCCTCAGTCTAAATTTAAATTAGAAGCCTTTTTCTTGATTGTATTGCCCAAAGAACCTTTTTTGGCACCTATTCTTTTTTTAAGAGTATTACCTTTTCCGCATACAGATATGATGCATTGCTTAATTAGATATATTCATTCACGCGTACCTTATCTGCACTCACTGTCCACTTTATCAGCTTTACCATATTGCTGCACTTTATAGTTTACAATTCCATTTGTTTCTCTGCATTATTTGTTGGCCCCCTTTTACCTGTTTTGTTCATCAGGACCCCCACAGGACCATCACTGAGTAGGTACTATTTGGGTGGTGTATCATTCAGCACAGCTGTCACACAGCAGTGTCCTGTGGCCAGAAACTGATAACTGGAAATGACTTAACAAATTCTGCAGCAACAGACGAACTATCAATAACTTCTGCAAGGTGAACCAGCCAGTTAGATGTGTACAGTGGATGTTAATTGGACACAGTGTTTAAAACTCCAGCAATGTGATATCACTCCCATGTGACTGCTGTACTGAGAATGGTCCACCACCCAATTAACACCTACTCACTGGTGGTCCTGTAGGGGTCCTGACCACTAAGGAATGGATTAAAGACCGTTGTGAAATGATGCAGCGAAACAGATGGACTTTAGTCTGTAGATGTAAATTACAATGTGCACATATATTAAACATAACTGTTACCAATGCACTATGAGCCAACAAGGTTGGTATACCAAATAAAGTGGATTGTCAGTGTACACAACAAATATCTGATGATGGTAAAGACCCATTTCATGATCCAAAGAACCATTAAAGCATTCCAATGAATCATATGACCATTACAATTACTAAAGAACCCTGAAAAACATTTTTAAGCATGTAGAAAATTGCACACATTGATGATCATACAGGGCTATTGTGCACAGCAAATAATTACTCACACAATTCAAAGACAACATTATTTCAGAAAAAAAACAAGACACATATAGATTTTTCCCCTAGATATCTATTCTGTGGAAGTGCTGAATGCAGTTCATAATCAGGGTCCTGTTCGGCCGATATGAGAAACCAGTGTTTTTCCACCTCCCTCTCGGACACGTTGTAATTAAAAGCTGGGTAATTATGGTGGAGGGCTGTGTCCCAGCAGGCCGTCATCAAAACGCTCTTTTTTCCGCCTTGCTTTGGCTTAGCCAATGCATTAGTGCCATGCCACTAACTCCACAACATGCTCCTGGCAACTCCAACAATCACAGAGTCTTTTTCAGTTTGTGTCTGCCTAAAGTGGATTTGGGCATTCATAAGCCAGTAAAATACACACCACACACTACATGAAGCTGAACTTTGTTGGATTTTAGAAAAAAGATGCATGTTATGCTTGTTTTGTTAAATGCTTTTTTGTGTGGTGTGCTGCCATGAGCCATTTTGGCTCTGTGCTCGCCTGCTCACAGCTGCTGCTTGTGTGCATGCATAATAGAAGTGTGGAGGACTGCATACATAAGCAGATACATTTGTTCAAGTCAGAGTGTATTTAGGGTCACCACTTGCACCTTTCTATGTTTGCATGTCAGTTTGTTGCCAAAGCCGCTCCACCCACTGTCGATTCTGGTTGAAGCCTTCCCCCCAGCCCTTCCCATCTATGTTTGAGCTTGCTGTGGGTTCCAAATGCTGTGTGGATCTACACACCACTGTCGAATCCTCGTCACTGTCTCTATAGTAACTCATGCCACACCAAGCAGCTGGAGGGCCTGATTAGAATAAAGCTTTACTCTCTGTGGACGAGACAGTGCATGCTTAATACAGGTTACAGGCTACAGAGTGTGTCTCAGAAATGTTCTCCAAGCACACAACACAAGCATACTGCAGCCTGGAAAAAATACTATAAAATATGAATATTCCACAACTGAATTATTTTCATTGTACGGCTTTTATTATTCTTCTATTATTAAAGATAACTTTCATTTACTATAAACATGTTGCCAGCAAATACACTGATCAGCCACAACATTAAAACCATAGACAAGCAAACATCAATTATCTTATTACAATACAACATCTCAAAGTGTGGGTAAGCTGCGAGTAAACAGTCAGTCCTTAAAGTTTGCTGGAAGCAGGAAAAATAAACAAGCATAAAGGTCTGAGCAACTTTAACAAGGACAAGTTCCTGGTATGCAGTGGTTAGTACCTACATAAAGTGATTTAAGGAAGAACTGCAATGTTCTGCTGGGAATCCCTGAGTCTTGGCATTCATGTGGATGCTACTTTGGCATGTGTCATTTACACTTACAGATTATTAGATGGATGATTAATAGGTGTTTTTATTGTTGTTATGGCTCGTGTGTGTATATATATATATCGTTCATTTGTTGGTTGCTTTGTGATTTGCTGTGTGGCAGAACGGCTGCACATGCCTCAGCTGTGTGTTTTATAGCCAGAATCAAGTCCACTTTCTGATCTTTAGTGCATGTGGCTTGGTTGGCCAGATGGGGGCAAATGGCTAGGCAGCAGGGGTCACTCCCTCATTCATGTAGCGCCATACTGATACAGCATTGTTTTTTACCAAAGTGCAGCACCACTGTCCCCTTCAAGTCTGTTGTGGCCCTTGGCAATCCACACGGAGATAATTAAGAGTAGTGGACTAAGGAGAGAACCTTGGTGAAGTGATTTTTGCCAGATAAATATGAAGGGAATCAGATCTGCAAAAACCTCCTTGAAATTAGCATGGGTTTCAATATCATCATCTCAGCTAACGTTCAGTATAAAGTTGATACTTTTGAGCTGAACCATGTCTTGAACCTGGCCCTATGGACACAAATGTGGTGCATTTTGCATATTATACTGTAGGCTTACAAGTCAGAGTGTTTCACATGTGGCCAAATATCAGTCTAGAGCAGGTTCAGCTGCAATTATACATTTACATGGGAATACCACAAGACATTTGAATGCACTAAACTGTACCAGCTACTGTTATGAATGTAGGTTTTCTGCTTAGTCTTTTTCTGACAGATACTACAGTATATGTTTAATGACAGACAGACAGACAGACAGACAGACAGACAGACAGACAGATAGATAGATAGATAGATAGATAGATAGATAGATAG
>JBBPDA010000132.1:23876467-23890006 GCA_037974385.1 Arnoldichthys spilopterus | reverse complement strand
TCCTAGATTTATTATTATTATTTTATTTCACATTTCCCTAGCCAGTATAGTGTTCTTACAGAAGAACACATTTGGTGTCTTTCAACTTATCCTTCTAGAGCAGTCTGTTTTGATTTCTGTAAACTGATTCCTAGAGGTTCTGGACCATTAAGGAATGATTCCACTTGTCCATAAATCATTATTTCAACTAAAACTCAGATGTGTACCATAGCATGGATGTACTCAAAATGATTTAAAAAGCACAATTTGACTTTAATCTACTTTTCATATGATGCAATACAAAGAAATTTGGACCTTCAGCCAGATCATTAGTTTACTTGCACTAATGTCTATTTATATTTTTTGTAAAGTAAAATCTTTTTTTTTATCTTATTGTGTTGTATATTTTTAAAAATTATCTATTAGTTTACCCACTCTTCTGCTGCTCTTACCTTTTGTACCGCTGTAGCAATGTAATTTCCCACTTGTGGGACTAATAAAGGTTTATCTTATCCTTTGTCTTATCTTATTAATGGCCCTGGTAATATTCAGCCTAATTCATCAAATCATATAATTTAAATGCTTAAAATTCTTGTTTTCTCATAAAGTGTAATATAAGTCAAAAACCTCTTAAAACCTATGAATTTTGATTGCATCACCATGCACCAACAGGGTGGTGGGGGCAGGTGTTGGTGACAAATAATATAAGAATGCATTAAACCCCTACTCCCACCACCTCTACTTTAATGAATGTATATATTAAGGTTCTTGGCAATCTGAAGAACAATGAACACACACACATATATGTATGTGTGTGTGTTCATTGTTCTTCAGATTGCCAAGAACCTTAAGGAGCCATTGTAAAATTATACAGTTTCACATGCAGCATCTCATGGGTCCCCATCATATGACAGAGCCACCATTCTGAGAATATTTACTTGTAAACCAAGTATACCTCTGCCTATTCATTACTAATGATGTTGCCTGCTTCAAAAAGCTCTTTAGCTCTTTAGATTCATACCGTTCCTTCCCATAAAAACATGAGAGCACATTTCTTCTTCCACTGTCTGTGTAAACAAAGTTTCTGTAGAATAATTACTATACCACCCACCTGAGTTTTCTTCCCTAGACTTGCAGTGAAACCCCAGAATGAAAATGTAAGCCTAGGCTTTGAACTTTGCTGTATCATTTTGGTAAATTTTCTTTGATTGTTATTTTTTTAAAGCCATATTGGGCCAGTCCAATTTCATTTCTATGAGCTTCTGTTTCATCTTACTTGAATAGTAGTTATTCAATTTCGTTGAGAGAGGGATCTTGTCATTCTTTCTTCCTGAGGGTAAAAGAAACCACTATGGATCTTGTGCCTTAAATGAGATGCAGGATGTGCACCAGTGAATACTGTGAGGGTTTTCAAACAGGTTGTCAACATGTCCATTAGGCACTCAAGCACTTGAGTAAACACTGAAATTCATCCGACAATTCAGCGTGATAAAGACTTCCTGAAACCTGCTACTTGGGCAGCTGTAAAGATCATTTGCTGCAATGAAACTGAATCTCAATTAAGTTACAGCAGTTCACACTTTATTTGTCCATTTTAAACGGAATACTTTCTGATAGGAATGGTCACCAAATACCCGGTACTTTTGACTTTGCTGTGATGAAATTTAACCTGAAATATATTCACATATACTTATCAGTCCATTTTACAATGCAAATAGTTTCAGAGCACTGATCTCTTGAAACTTAATGCCTGTGAAGTAGAGAAAAACATTCACCACACATAAATTCAACTTAAGTTGCTCCACCTGCAACCACTGTTGAACTTTTTCCTCATATCTTTTCCAACAAAGGAATTTTCCATGACTTGGCGGAGGAGAACCGAGAGTGCTGGAATGTAGGCAGGATGAGACTTGCCCTCTGAGCTGTCATGTGGAATCCTACTTGTAGAAACCAACTCTATCATTTCACAACACTGCATCCCTCCATAACTTTCTGCAAAAGTTACACACTCTACCATCAGCTCGATGAAGTATAAAAACTCCTTCTCTGTCTCTGTGGGCTAATTACACTTTCCCTGCACAAGCTAAAGGGTCAGGGATAATGTCTAGTATTAAAATAAAGACATTTTTCTTTATCTGTTTCTTGCATTTACTAATACATTCCTTTGTTTTTGTGTCTTTGTGAGGCTTGTGGTATGTTTGTGTGGTGTTCATAGCACTTCAGGAGTGGTTGTTCCTCAGGAACGTTATTGTAGCATTCGTTAAGAACTTGTTTATGCCCATCTCCTGTCTAACCTTTATGACCTGGTGTCGCAGAGTCTACAATATTAGTAGTAAGACGAAGTAATTCCATCATTGTACAACTCAGGAAAAGGTAACTTTGTGGCGATTACTGGGAAATCTTTGAGGCCTGGAGCCTGGCTGAGAATGACTGTTACAGTCTTTAGAATGTGCATGAGACCCGCTATACCCGTTTATTGAACCTAACCAGTAACATTGTGTATATTTATGTTTGTGAACCAATCCAAATCAGTATTATAATATTTTGCTAAGTTATGATGAAACAGCAGCTATATGCATTATTGATCTAATTGATATTTTTATATTAAAGTTGCATGTCACACCCCTATACCAATTCTCTCTCCTTCCCTGTTTTCACAATTTGACAAAGTCTGAAAATGACAGAAATCACATCCTATGCTCTAACATCCACACCACAAAGGCAAGAAAATATATTAAGATGGGGAATTATCATGTGAAACTTTAGTACAGTGTGGCTTCACATTTACACACATTTACACACATAATGCTGGAACAGAGCAACACAGTAGGTTCACAGCACAACTCAAAAATGATTCCTCTTTGTTTGTCACTCACATCCCCCTATTATGATGATTGTAATTGCCATGGGGCCTTTTTCTTTCATAAATTCCACAATAATCAGAATACAATAAACGGATCTCTCATTAGATAGATGAGAATCATAAATTACTACCATCATCATTACTTCCTTCAAATCCTACAGAACTACATAATTTACTGGCATTACTCAGCAATAGCTAGATAATTAGTATATGTAAAAAAACTCCTATGTGTACATTTGGAAATACACTGCAGAAAATGCATTAACAAAACTAAAGAAAATGTATTGAAAATTGTAAGGAATGGTTATATTAATCAAATCAATCTGCAAAATCTACTTAGTAAGTAACTTAATAAATAATACTACCACATCTATCACATCATTCTAAATATGATAAAAGTAGCATTTGATGTAAAATTTTACTCTTTAGCCCATTCAGATGTTTTTTTGTAGATGCCATTGTATATAACTAATAATCAGCTAATTATCTATTAGATGTAACTGAACATCAAAAAGATTAATAGCTTTGCCTTTAATGCATTCTAAATTTAAATCTATCCCTAACCTAAGCGCAAAGCCAAATTTAAAATCTAAACATATTTGATAACTAACCTAATTTCTCCTTATAGTGTGTTAACAGTTACTGTATCTGTAGATAATCTAAATAAACTGTGATCGAAAATACTTAATGTCAAGCAATGTAGTCCTGTCAAGAAATAGATTTTGCTAATATTTTCAGATAAACCTGGTGAACCTAATCTGATTATCAACAACATTAAAGTTAAGGTTATATTAGGAATAATTTGTACATTTTTGACTTAATATTAAGGCTAGTAATAGGTTATGGGTCAGATTTAGGATTGAAAATGTTTCTATAAGTAAATTTGGCTCATTTTTGGTATATATATAAAGTTTAAAGATCTTAGTCACTTTGACATGGGCCTTATTGTGAAAGCTAGATGAGACAGAGTATCTCCAAAATGGCAGGTCTTGTGTTCCAGGTATGCAGTAGTTAGTACCTATCAAAAGTGATTAAAGGAAGGACTGGTGAATCAGCAATAGGGTCATGGGCACTCAAGGTTCACTGATGCATGTGGGAAGTGATGGCTTAGCCCAACTGGTCTGATCCTATAGAATAGCTACTGTGATTTAAAAAGTGAATGGTGGCTCTGATAGAAAGATGTCTGACACACTGTCAGAGCTGTTTCAACAGCATTAGGGGGGCCTGCTCAATATTAGGCAAATGGTGTTAGTGTTATGGTTGATTTGTGTGCATCCATATGTGTATATCAATGGATAATACAATTTTATGACAAAAGTAATCACACTTTAAAAACACTTTACTGTAGGGTAAGGTTTGATTGATAAGGTTACATGACATATACATAAGCCTTTTAAGACAACTGACATTAACCTACATAGACATTTATAAAGGTTTATTCCAATAAGCGTCCACTGTCATTACCTTTTCTGGAGTCAATACACCTTTATAAATTTTAATGTAGGTCAATGGCAATTGCCATAAAAGACTTATGTACATGTCCTGTAGCCTTAGAAAAGCTACCCTACAGTAAAGTGTTACCCAAATTTCTTATTGATTGGTGCATTTTACCATATAATACATTTTGTTGCCATTTTCTTAATGTTTGCAGTACATAGTTAGATTAGTCAGTATAGGTTTTTAACTAAACTGTTAGTACTAGTCTGGCATAGGCCTGGACAGTGGCATTTCACCCCAATCACTCTGCAGCCTTTTGTTAACAGCACCAGGTCTAATAAGAGCCCGGAGCTGTGCTGAAAGTTCATAACTCTGTGAGTCATTCATCCTCTCCGCCACTCGGCCTATTATCAAAATGCGGTGGCGCAAGTGATCTCCCTAAACGCTAATGGAGCAGAATTTAAGTTCATGTTAATGGAGCCTAATTCAAAGCCACATTTTTTAGGGGGAGATATAACCCAGACATTTCATATTGTCATTACCTTACCAGTGTCTGGCAAGTGGCACATTGGTGCAGCATTGGTGAAAAAGAGAGACTTTCCTCACTGGTGCTCCTTATGAAAAGCTCAAGAGATTTTCATTTTAACACTGAATTGCACAGCACATTTCAAGTGCTAGACATGCTGGTACCAGGAAGACACAACATGCTTGGGGTGAGGAGCTTGGAATGTAAAATGGAGACTACTTGCTTGGGAAGCCACTGTAGCCCCATCTTTTGGTTTTCTGCTCTTACTGCTGGAGCAATTGCACAAACCCTAATTCTGGATAAGCCATTTTGAAATATGCAGTTTAAACAACAATCTATGATTTCCTTAAACCTTTATTTAACCAGCCAAATTACAAAATAAAGATTTTTAATGTTTTCACTGACTTTTTTTTTTTGTCATTGTGAACACACTCAAGCATCACAATGAAATGTGACCTCTGCATTTAACCCATCACACGTGCACACGTGGAGCAGTTGGCAGCTACCAACAGCGCCCGGGGAGCAGTGTAGTGGGACGGAACCTTGCTCAAGTACCTTAGTACCTTAGTAGTGCCCGGGCCGGGACTCAAACCTGCAACCTTCAGGTCCCAAAGGCAGCATCCTAAGCACTAGGCCACCACTGCCCAACTGAAATGTATTCTGTAAACATAAGCAAATTAAGAATTTTATGTCTCTAAGTCTCTAAAAAACAGGGACAGAAGTATGTTTACCACTGTGTTACATCTCCTTTAATTTTATTTACACTGTTTAATTATTTAAGAACTGAGGAAAGAGTTTGTTGCAGTTTTGCAATGAGAATTTTTGCCCAATCTTGCTTGAAACAAGACTTCAGCCGCTCAACAGTCTATGGTTGCCGTTGTCTAATTGTCCTTTTCATAATGTACCATACATTTTCAATAGGAAAGAGATCTGGACTGCTGGCAGGCCCAGTCAGGCACATGCACTCTGTGACTATGAAGAACATAGGACCAAATAACCATGGACATTCATGAAGAAGATGATGTGAACATGATAACATCATATGTCTCTCTAAAATCCCAGTATTTGTCTCTGCATCAATGGTATATACACATCCAAACCTAGAACTATTTTGGAAACTTATTATAACTATACTGCTCATTTTGTTTATAATTCAGCTACATTTCTATGTGCAAACTTTTAACACACTACAAACAGCAGAACAAATAGTCAGTTTCTGATTACAAAAATGGGTGGCAAAATACCCATGTCATAACTTAAAAGAAATTAGTTAGCCTTTACTCTTAAAATAGACTTGTGACTGTGAGGCCAATAGAATATAATTGACTTCTCTCTCTCTGGGTGAATAGGAAGTCCTCCCCTCATCACTTGGCCAATGGGCATGTCTGTTAGCTGGTGTAACAGAACAGGCACTTAGTGTTCTCCAAGATTATTGAGCTGTTTGATAACACTGTATTAGGAGTTGAAACATATGGGGTGGATCTTCACAAGATTCAGAGGAAGCACATGCTTCTACCTTCTAAGATAACTGCCTTCTTAAGTAAATACCATCTTTATGGTTGCATGTTGCTCATTAGACAGCTGAGCAAAGGAAGTGAGATGCTGATGGTTTCTGGTGTGTAAGGAAATGTCATAATGAGCACAAATGAATTCCCACAATCACAGCGCTAGTTGTCAGTTTCATAATAAAACATCACCCTAATGCAAAAAAAAGAAAAACAAAATTTCACAGAGACCCTGGTTTAATTAGGAACCAATAATTTCAGTTGTGCTAATTGTAATGTTTCATAATTAGTAAAGGAGTTACTTCAGAAGCAGTGACTTGAAGATTTGTTGAGCATGGTTCCCATTAATGAACTCCAAAGCTGAGTTTCTAATTATCATGTTGGCTGGTAATTCAAGAGTTGCCCAGTGTATCTGATAAATATGCTTTGCGTTTTCCTCATCAAGCCTTGAGCGGTGTTCTTTAATTAATTTTTTGAGCTTTTAGCATGCTAACAGAATATTCGGTGGAGCTTGAGATGTGTGGGTTTGGTTATGAGCGTGCCTCTGCATTCTTTCCAGTGAGATAAAAGACTTCACTTTTTTTTAATGATAATATCAGAGCATCTGCCTGTATCATCATTCTTAATTCAAACCTCCATGGCATGTGAATGACAAAAAGTAAAAAAGTGTCACTTTGCCCCTTGATGTGTTGGTGATGATGGGAGCTAATGGTAAAAAAATAAAGTAATGTAAGTGTGCATACTGGCCCCAAATGATGTGCAAGACAAAACTAGAGACAAAATCAGGAAAAAACAAAAGAAAATGTGCTTTCTGGATCTGACATTATCAGAGATGTTCCTTTTTCAAGGCAACATGATAAAGCTTTTATTATACATGATAAATGTATAAAAAATATACAAACTGCATTTTCAGAAAGATATAACAGTTTGTAAAATGCACTTATGACTAACATCTGCAATTTACACATTCTCTTTAACCATTACCTAACTGACAAATAGACAAAGAAATTATATTTAATGTTAAATATAAACAAATTTTGTACTTGATGCCTGCAGCACAAAAAATGCTGGGACAGAACAAGGCAGAAAGCAGGTGAACTGAAAATAGTGAGGATATCATGACTGGGTATAAAAGAACACTAACCCAAGGCTCACTCTTTGCTGCGATGAGGCTGACTGTGAAGTGTGAAGGAACCATTAATCCAGAGGCATATACTGGGATTTTAGAGAAAATGCCAGGTGTTATTAAGTACATGTTACAACAGTGTGGCTTGTAGTCATGTGCTTTTCTGGCTTACCAGCAGTCAGCTCTGTCTCCTATGGAAAATCATGAAGAGAAGAATCAGATGATGGTGACTATAGACTGTTGAGCAGCTGATGTCTTCTATTAAGACTACTACAAAAATACACTTGCAAAACTGCAACAATTATTGTCTGCAGTTCTCAAACAGTAAAAAGTATTCGTAGTATTTCGTTTTAGTTTGTTGCAAGCAAAAATTCTATCTTTGTTCATATTTGCAAAATACATTTATTTAAATTCAACTATTGTGTTTTAAAGTTTAGATTAGGTAATAGTTTCAAACACTTTTCTCACTGTTTTCTGTTAAAAAAATGTTTAGATAAAATTTGGGCTTAAGTTATGATATATCATTTTTCTTAATGACACAGTGTTGCATACAGTGTCAGAAGCCACATAACATAGTTTATCTGAAATTAGTTAATTATTTAAAATGGTTTGAAGAAAGCACGCATTTAGGCACTTTATCAATGCTCATTAATAGATTGAGGGCTTTCATTACTGGGTAGCTACATCACATTGCAGGGTTTAGAATTAGGTATGATTATAATGGGCCTCCTATTTTCAGGATCATCTTGGCAAACAAGTTTCTTGTTATTACCTATATTTCTATATTTATACATATGTGATACATATCTCTATGTGTATTTTTTTCCTAATGATACTGGAAAATATTCTTCTTATGAATTAAGATTTGTTTTTTAATCTGTTGATTTCACTTTAGCCTTTATATAAACCTTTTTGTTTGCAGAGGCTACATAACTTGCCTGATTAAGACTGTAAAGTTCAGAACAGACATATTGTCACTGTCAGACAAAAACCTCACTTCTTCATTATAGAAGAAGCAAAAAATCTTCTTAATGTGTAATGGAGGTTAATGTGAAATTATGTTTTCATATAAATTTGTCTTAGTTCATTTATCAAAAAATTCCACACAATGTATATTTTTGATAGTGTTTTCAAATGAGGTATTAAAAAAGTGATAAACAATAACAGATAAATACATTTTGTTTTGAACCCTGCACCTTTGTAAGAAACATGAATAGCTATGATAGCTATGTTAGCCGAATATCCAAAGCACTGAACTGATTTAAAACATACAAATATATTTAACCTACATTTGGTCTAAGGGGATTTTTTTGTCAAACCATTGCCTAAACACAGACATTTGGTTCTTTGCGATGGCCCCTCTGCTGGCTCCACCTTCCCCCTGCTTTCCTTAATATCTCCCAGTATGACTCTCTCTCACTGTGTAACTGCATCCAAACACTGTCTCCAAACACTCCAGCAGAGATTAGCCCACTCTTTCCCTCTCAATCAGTCCCCACTTTGTACAGACTCTGACATGTAATTTGATTTCATCTTCACCTCACATCGCCACACTCCCTCCTCGCTGCGATTAAGACAGCCATGGTGAGCAAGTTTACTAAATTTGTGTGATTTCACATGGTGCCCCCACACTGCTTGAGGTCCCCTTTCGTTACAATTATCCAAAACATTTGATGGCAGCACTCTTCGGCTCATAGGTGATAATGAGAGAAGGTTTCATGAGGGCAAAGACGGTTGCTGGTAATGCTGAACAAACTAATCAACCACTTGGAGAAGGCTCTGAAAAAAAGAGAGAACATGAATAGAAGGAATAGGAGAGTGCAAAAGAATCTTGATTGTTTTTGCATGCAATCAAATGAGATGGTGGCAAGTGATTGTACTGGTCCTTTAATTAATTTTTTTTAGAAGCTGCTGAATTTAGGAGGGAGGGGGTGGAACAAAGGCAAGGTTTCATTTTAAGCCTTTATAATGTCATTTTGTACCTTTCAGTATAATAGCAGGTGCTCTCTCTATGGCATAAGCAGCAATCACAGATGCCTGTCTGTCACAACCCTAATATTGCACTGCACTGCACTGGCTGGTATTAGAAGTAAACCCTGCTGGGTTGAGGGGGGCTCTGGGACTGTCTCAGCTGCTGATGAGACAGGTTTGTGCAGCAGCCCTGCTGATGAGAGAATGATTGTGTGAATTCCCGACAGAGACAAAAACACACTTTCAGAGACACACTGTAGGTTTAAAAACTTAGCATAAGCATAAGCATGTTGCATTACATGGACCCATACAGCATTATTACACAAGAATATATGGTCACAGTTTATTTTAAGTGGTCCCTGTAGATCCAGACACATTTGAATTAACAAACTGTCTGGAAAAAAAAGTTGATTATCTACAACTTTAGAGTTAGGTTAAAGTTTTGACTTGAAGTTTGAAGGTTATGGTTAGGTTCGGGTTTAGAGTTCGAGATATGTTTACATTTACATTTACATTTATTAATTTGGCTGAAGCTTTTATCCAAAGCGACTTCCAGGACAGAGGAAACAATCAAGCATTCGCATTGCATAGAGTAATACTGAGAGTGGTGCTACACAGAGACCAACACATTGCTGGTGGTTGTATATGTTCAGCTGAATGTTAAATACAAAAAGGTACATCTACAAAATATGGGCAGGGGCCAGTGTTACACAACATATATACAGTGGAGCCCTGAAAAATGTCGAGGCACACCTTGCTTTCCTTTGAAATCTCCAGACCAATGGCTGATTTTCATTGCTAATTTTTTAATAAAGCTAGAAAAAAGTCTTTGAGAACATAAAACAAAGCAATACCATTGTATTCTAGCCATTAGGGACAAGAGAAAGTGTTTTAAGCTGTGGTGCTAAAATCCTAAGCAGCATGCTGTGATATATACAGGGGGTTCATGAAAAATTATTTGTCATTTTTTCTTTTTGAAGGGGATAATTTACATGAAAGAAAATGTGTTATAATGTGGAAAGAGAAAGGAGTTTACACATAGAACTGACCCAACAAAACACTAATGCACACCCTCCTCACCCTGCTCTCTTTTTCTAGATGATTTTTATGCAAATGAACGGAGCAGAAACGAATCATATTGTTCATATGCGACCATATGCACCATGCCCACATTCACATGCTAAGAACTGAACAGTTGCAGTTAATCTGGTAGTGAGGCAGCACCCTTAGTCCCCCAATGATTAATCATCACATGAAACAATCATTCTGTCAAAGCGGTTTTAAACAGTATAGGCTATAATACGGAATGCAAGCAATGGGTGTGGTCTCAATGGCTCAGCCAATCATATTTTAGAACCTGCACAGCTGAAATGGTATTACACAAAAAACTCTTGCTTTATAAGAGTGCACTTACTACCTTGGGTATATTATTCCATGGTAGGATTTGCAGGTTATGCCTAAATAATAAAATCCTCAAATGTTTGAGTAGTGAAAAATTGATTATTTCCAAGTTAAAGCCATTTAAAATTAAAAACTGCTCTTTCATGTTTGCAGTTTCTGAAAAGAAAAAATGATCTAAACAGCTTTCTATTTAATGTCATATTAAACAATGATAATATTCATATTTATTAGGCATATTTTGACTTTTGTTGAGTAGTAGGTGGCCATTGTCAAAGTAATTAAGGGGAAGGTTAAAGCTCTTTTCTGCTGTCCTCCTTGATAGCAGTGGAGGAGGATAATGTTATCCACCTACCTATATGTGGAAAACCTAGGATAAGGCCTATCTGCTGCTCCCCAGTTTTTTCTGTTAAACTTTTAGCTTGCATGGCAGAAAACTGAATTCTTTGCAACTTCCTAGAGGTACAAATGCCACCCTTTCTCTGTTTCCCTCATAAGGCTGGGTAGAGAGTCCTTTCGAGGTGTTTTCCCCAGGCTTGGGCAGACACATAAAAATGAATGATGGCAATATTAGCTCGGCAACCGAGTTGACGTTATTGCGCTTTTATGCGCCCAGGGAAATCACTGTGTCCGTGGCAGCAGAAAATGATTATTGAGAGCTAATAGGGTGCGATGTTTAATATAAAGGAAAGAACAGACAAAATCACTCATTGCTCCACAGGGAACAAATTAAGGAGGTGAACGGGGAGTTTGAAGGTGTGTGCTATACTGCTGCAGATAGATGATTTTTATTATTGCGGCTGTGGTTGGATGTTGCATCATTATAGACACACAGAGCGCAGAACAGCACTTTCGGAGCAGCTGCGACAAGAGCTAAAGGGACTGTCTAGCCATGCTCTTCATGGCCTTTGTTGTTTGATTGGTGAGGGAGGAATGGCTGTTAGAAGGCAATTGAACTCAATGCCATAATGTTAAGAGGAGGTTTATTGTTCACCCAATAGAGCAGCATGGTGGTAGCAGCCCCTGGAGGACATAAAGAGCACAGCAAATGTTTACTGCGGCAGGTACAAGCAGTAGTAAAGGGTTTTTAATTGCATGCCTCCAAACATTTGATGAATGTTATTACATGTGTCACAAACAAGGGTAACCATCAAACAAAAAAAGGACTTTCTGTTTAAATTATTGCATGCGGAGTTGAAAAATATTAATTTTTCCATGTACTGCAACCTTCCTTTAATAAAGAAAACCTTTACTTGAGAACAAGCAGAGATATTGGTTCATTCTTTTAGGGGATTTAACTCTGCACACTGTGCTAACAGTGTAATGCACAGGTATATGATTCAAAAGAAACAGGCATTGTTTAGTGAGGCCACAGCAGATTACAATATAAGGGTTTACATTAGTTTTGGCACATCAAAAGCTATAATCAGCACTGGTTGAATTGGCCATAAGCTAGTAGCAGATAACAATTGTGTTGCTAACATTAAAAATACATAGCTAGCCTACCCTAACTAATGCAATACTACTAATACTAATACTTTAGTATTAGTTGTCTAGTTTAGAAGGCTTCCCCCTTTTGAGCCTTGGTTCCTCCTGAGGTTTCTTCCTACAGATTGGGGAGTATTTCCTTGCCTCTTCCTTCCTTGCTCATTGGGGGCTTGGACCCGGATTCTATAAAGCTGCTTCATGACCACATCAGTTGTAAAAAGTGCTATAGAAATAAACTTGACTTCACTAGTTTTTACTAGAACTACAATGCTGTTACTTTTCAGTTGAGTTCTGAAAAACAACTGAACCAAAACAATGTAATACACTGAATTTGCTTAACACATTTGTGTTCAGATCATTTCCACATTAATACAATTTATTGCATCAACACAATGCCAGTGGTGGGCAAACCAAAAGACTACTTTTTTAAGTCTTTCTGCAAACCTTTGCGCTATGTTTTGCAACACTCTTTTGGTAACTTTCAGACTTCTAGTGACTGTATATATGCACATGACTACTGCTTTCCTAGGCTACTGACCAGTTTCAATTCAATAAAGCAACACGTGCTTACAAAATTACAACAACTGATAGAAGCATTATTGCTATGATTTTTACCTACTACAAAAAAATCGTAGGCTTTGTCCAGATGGAAATGATGAATGGTGACTTCTCTATAAATGGCAATTTTCCAAAGGTAATTGACATTGGATTTGTAGAAGACAAATTCAATGTCAATTAAAACTGGTGCTTTTTCAATTCCTGTGGGCTGGTCATTGTGTGAACAGTATTGCAGTGTCTCAGTCCACCTCTCTACTTCCAAAATGTATTAGGTTTCTATTTGGCAAGGTTATGTTATTAATTTGTTTTCATAAAGATAAATATAAAATGTTGCCCTTTTAAAGAGGTTGGGGGGGGGGGTATCCTAATGGCTTAATGTCACATAACCATGGGTTTTAATACAACTCTGGGACTAAAATCTCTGTTCTTTTAGGCTGGAAGACAATGTACACATTGCTGCAGTGTCTCAATCAACAACTAACACCCAACCACCCTATCACCACCACCCCTCTGGTGCCTGAGATGCTCTTGTCTTTTTCTCGTCAGAGCCACTCTTTGTCCTTGTGCTGTAGAGCGCCTCTCAAGGGACATGCTGCAGGTGAACTCAGCTGGCACAAGAGAAACCGAGAGAGAGAGAGAGAGAGAAAGAGAGAGAGAGAGAGAGAGAGAGAGAGAGAGAGAGAGAGAG
>JBBPDA010000132.1:23862247-23873805 GCA_037974385.1 Arnoldichthys spilopterus | reverse complement strand
GAGAGAGAGAGAGAGAAAGAGAGAGAGAAAGAGAGAGAGAGAGAGAGAGAGAGAGAGAGAGAGAGAGAGAGAGAGAGCGATAGAGAGAGAGACCCAATTTCTCTTTTTCTTCAGTGAGGGGCAGCTGGGAAGGGTGAGAACAGGTGCAGGTGGCAGCAGTATGGATTGGCCTGAATAATGTGCCAAGCACTGTGCATAATCACAATGCTATGGATGAACATGTGCAGAATAATGCAAAGTATCATACTATAAAAGGACATGTCAAAGTCATTTTTTACTGAAACCAGCAATATAATGAGGATTTTTTGTGAACATAATTTGAACTATTTGCGTTTTAGCATGGTTTAACTTACAAAGGTCACAAGATTCATAAGAGAACCTTTATAAGGTGAGTGTAGACTGGAAATATAATTTTAAAACAATTTTAGGACACCATGTCCTCCAAAACTATTTGCGCCCTTGGTTAAGATGACTGAAAAGAGTTATTACAGATAGAGATATATAGTTTATCAGTTATTATCTCAATATTATACTGAAAGTGTTGAAAATAGACTATAAGTTTGACCTTTAACTGAGGTAAGTGTAGTCTATGAATAAAGCAACCAAAGGCAAATGAATCACATATTTCACAAATATTGGCACCTTAAGAAATTTGAATTAAGAAAATATAAACAAAATACCATACACATGCTCTTAATTTAGGCTGAGTGTTTTAAGCAATTATTAATGATTTCCTGTTTCAATGAGATATAAAAACACAGTATATAGGTCAAATCCTTTCAAGTCACCCATCATATGAAAACAATTCAAGAGGATTTCATTGTAATCAGGAAAAATGTACTGAATGTATGTAATGCTGTGAGATATTCAGCACTGAGAAATTCTGAATGAATAAAATTATCGTATGCTCACATGTTTTTAAAAAACAACACTGACTATGGGTGACTGTTCTGACACTTTTCTATGAGAGTCAGATTTCTCATTTTGTGCAGCAGGAGCTTCTGTGTAGGATAGGACCAGAAGGTATAGCCTTCACTCCCCACATCATGTCAATAAGTTTTGGGAGCCCATGACCCAGTCACCAGTTGTCCTTTCTTAGATCACTTTTGGTAGGTACTAACTACTGCATACCTGGAATACTCCACAAGATCTGCCTCAGTCTTTCTTTCACTCTGCCATTTTTCCTGCTTCCAGTGCATTAATTTCAAGAACTAAGTGTTCACCTGCTGTCTAATATCTAATAGACAGGTACATATTATATAAATAAATAAAATGTATCTGCAATAAATGTTGTTTCACATAAAACACTCTAAATGATTTATTTTACATCTTAAGCTATGAAGTTTTGGGAAAAAATTACACTTCTTTAACCCAAAGTAAGCAGTACATGTGTCTGTACATCTTTTCAAATGACCAGAATTTCATTGTGTAGCCAAAGTAGACAGGAAAGTGAGAAGAGAGCATGTGTTACTATCAGTGGTGTGTGTTTTGCCCCCAGGGCCTCACACTCTCACCATAAGCTGAGCTGGTCCAAAGCTTGTGTTTGAGAGGTGTGAAGCGGCATTGGAGCTGGGAGGCTGACCTGGGCTACATTTTTAGTGTGAGGTCAACAGTGTGCTTCTCTGTCAGCTTCTGTATCTCAGCTACATGTGCTACCTGTCATCACACATTGTTTTCAGTGCGTGGACTGATTCTAGTCTTAGTCAAAGGAGAGACCCGCTGTCTCCAAGCTAAGTCCAAATATTTAGGACCAGAATCTTCTGTGACAGGTTTCAGGCATTATTAATACACATTTTGCACAAAAGGCATACATACATAAGCATTTGTAAGAAGATGGTCCAAATTGTTGTCATCCTCTTTTGAAAATGTGTGTACACTTCAACAAAGTATGTAACTTCAAATATCTTCTCATTGGACATGAACTCCTTTGGTGCCCATGATTCTGTCAGCATTTCAGACTGGTTCTTCTTTTCTTGAATCACTTTTGGTAGGTACTAACTACTGCATACCTGGAACACTCCTGAAGACCTGTTGTTTTGGTGAGGTTCTGTCATGTAGCCATCACAATAAGACCCTTGTCAAAGTGACTCAGATCCTTACACTCGGCCATTTGTCCGGTTTCCAATGCATCAACTTCAAGAATTGATTGTTCACTTGCTGTCCAATATATCCTATATATGTTCCCCTGTCCTCCATTAAATTTGTCCAACCTATGATCTCAAAAAACTTGCTGCCTGAAATATCCCACGCACTGTCTGGTGCCTTTACAATGAAATAACAAATTTAATGACTAAGTTAAGGGCAATTAGCTGCAGCTAGTAACACTGACACTATTTAATAAATTCTAACAATGTAAGACTGTAAAACTATTATAAATATTCTTTTCAATTTGACTTGTGTTGCAGGCATCAAATTCAGCATTTGTTTAATTTAAAAAATGAGACCAAGTTGGTCAGCCGAACCATTAAAAATCATTTTGTGTTGGCTAAATAAATGTGGTTTCCAAAACTGTTGTGAAAATGGCTTTTGCATTTACCTTCTATGCCATGAAATACTAGAGCATCATAGTTGTTTGTGCTTATTCCAAGCTTGAAGACAAACCCATGTGTGTGCTTAGGTGTGTCCTCTATGGGTGTGAGGATCGATAGAGAAATATTGTAACTTTCAGTTCTGACATTTCATAAAAGCATCTAAAAGTGAATATCATTGCTGCTTGGGGAAAAAAACTCATATTTCCAAAAGATCAATTTTACAGGATAAGGAAAAATAAATTAAATTAAATTTTCCAGTACATTAATGCAAATATATTTTATATTTAAGTCATTTGGCCGCATTTCTATAAAAAGTACACATGATTTAAATAAAAGTTTTAGATTTAAACACATTTAAAGTTTTTTTTAATGTAAAAAGCAAAAAAGTTTAATCTATAATATAGAATATAGAAACCTGTTGAAAAGAACAGGTTTTAGAATTAATGTTTGAGCTTTGGTATACATAGTATCCTTTACCTAAATATTGTCCATCCCTAGTGTTGTTTAAACCTTATATCCAATGTTTCACTCTATTGTAAAACTTCTCATTTAAAACTTTTTTAAACACAAGCATAAGTCTCACTAAGCATGAGAAAGCTTAGCACCTGAAACATTCTGCCTAAACGAGTTGGCACCATGCGTTCTGCTCCTAGAGCCGTAGAGGTCCCGCCAGGGCAGCAGTGGCGCGTGTGGTTATTAAGTCAGAAGGTCAGGCGGAATTGATTCCTTCTCAGCTCCCTGAGCCATGCTCTGGAGACGAGCGGCAGTTGTTTTGGGTCTATATCCTCATTTTGGAGGGGTCAAGCTGAACTTGCTCCAGCAGAGCTAGAGCAGAGCCAGGTGCCTTGATTCTGAAACAGTCAAAGTAAGCACTGAAACTAAAGCAAACTTAACCACTTTAAACCTTTACTTTTTGATAATCTTTGCTAAGCTCCAATTTCAGGTTTCTCTTAAAGACAAATTCTAAAAAAAATGCATTTAAGACTTGCTTTAGGTTTTCTCTCTGCTTAAATATTCTGCCTTACATTTGTTGCCTTAAAAATGTTCAATTTTAAGAACATGGCATTTAGTTTATCCACTCAATAACTTTTGGGATGTTGACTGAAGGCATCCCTTGATGAATACATTTGTGGGGCTTAAACATAATTTTGGATAGTTGATAATTATGCTGTACTGTATATTTGTATTTTTAATAAAGATCTAATGGTGATCTGATAATAGTGGCTGTCATTATGCCACAAGCTAACTTAGCAGGTGCTAAACCTTTAATAACACCTGACATAAACCTACAAGAACATATATAAGTCTGTTTTGACAGTTAGTTGTTATAAAGGCTGATTTGGTCAATTTTGTTGTTATTTCACCTCATTGAATTGTGAACAAACATTTATAAATGCCTAAATCTCTTTATCTCTTTTACAATGAAAGTCTTATGAACGTGTCATGTACCCTTACAAGTACTGGCTTTCAGTGAAATGTTACTATCCTATGGATATATTCTGGAACTGTGGAAATACCTACTTTTAACTACTCTGTAGTCAAAATGCTTCCAGATTACTTCTTCAAAAAGTGCAGACACCATGAAATATCATAGATTGATAAAGTAATAGTTCATTGACCTCATTCATTTAGCTTCTCCTTGACTTATGACTTGCATTACTTAGCTTCCTGAAACCCACTGACTTCAAACACTGGGTGCAAAAATAAATGTGAAATCTGCCTTTGAAACCTGGATGGTCTGGAATTATAGGCCTACATTTCAAAGCGTAGAAAGCAATAAACTGCAGCCACTGTGGCACAAGGTTAATGAGAGGAATCTGAAGGTGGTTTATGAGAGATTTTATTGTGTGATACACACACACAGCCCCCCCCCCCGCACACACACACACACACACACACTCACAAATGTATGCACTTGCATAGTAACACACAAACCCACACAAAGACTTTCTTTGCTTAACACCTGTGTTCATAAGGACACATGATGCCTGCAAAAACCTTTCACCTTACATCACATAAACCTAGATTTTAAATGGCATATTCTGTTTTTAGCTGTTATACAGGCTGATTTGTCAATTTGATGCCGATTCGACATAACACCTGTGCCAAGTACCCATGAGACATACATGTGCCACAGAGTTTAATAATTCACTTACCCAGTATTAATACTGCAGAATGCAATTAAAGCTTCTGTACATGCAGACTGGTCCCCAGCCCTAGACTAGCCCTCGTGTTCTAACAGGGAAAGTACAGAGAAGTTTAGGAAAAAAATTTAAATTATTGCCCAACCATGCCCCACAGATGCGGCAGAAAAAGCTGAAAAACTCTGGTGTCCTTAAAAAGTACAATCTGTTGAATGGTTCTTTTGGGGGACCAAAGATAATTGTTGGTACCTTTATTTTTAGGCACTTGGTCTGGTTGCCATATGTAGTCCAATCCTCTGGGGTGTCTATAACTTCCTTCTCCTCCACCTGACATAGCAGTACAGACTGCTAAGCAACATCTCTCCCTGTGTGGCTTGAGGACACAGCATCTCTTAACCTGTGCTGGAGTAGAATAGCACACTGGAACAGGGGAAGAGAAGCCACACGCCGTCATGCCGTGGTTAGCTGCTGCCCAGAATTGCAATGCCTCCATGACCCTAGAAAGACGATGTCTTCATAAATGTCTGCTCTCTCGGGACTCAAGGTGGAAGCGTGTGCTTGGAGAACTGTGTGTGTGTGTGTAAGAAAGAGAGTGTGCACGGACTGCATGAATATATGCATGCGTGGATCGAGGTCTGTTTGCTCATTATGTATGTGGCAGGGCACGCTTGGGCCATCCTCAGGAGATGAAAGTTTGTAAACATGAATAACAATTAGGTGCAGGTCTTTTGGGCAGGTAATCTGCATGTGAGCTCCGCCAGCATGTTGTTTCTCTCCCACTCAATATTCATTCACTTCGTGGGGGGGAGTAGGGGGTGGAGCATTACATTTGCATTTGGTAGGCGCAGATACATAGACAACATTTGATCTTCCATTTGGGCAAATAGGTTAAATCTCTTTTCTAATAGGCTTTAAAGCAGATTAAGCACAGGGATGGTTTAATACACTAGCCACAAAGGTGAGCAGATTTTATAACCCATCTTGTGTGCATGTTATTGGAAGGACCCACTTGGAGAAACTGGTCTCCAGAGAAGTAAGTGCAGGTGCTGTGCATCTACAGAGTGGCCAAACAAATGAACAAATCTCTCAAAGGAGCACAATGCCGGAAAACCTTATAACAGTGTATTTTCAGTCACAGTCTATCTCTTTTCATGTATACACATTCGTAACCCTTGGTCCCAATCTAACAAGATTTAAGGCACCACAAATAACCAGGGTAATTTCAGTGCATTCATTTTTGCAGATGGGTGATGAACAAAAATATAAAAATGCAGCAATGAATAAATAAATAAATAAGTATACATATATACACACACACACACACACACACAAACACACACAGAGCTCCGGTTTCCTCCCACTGTCCAAAGGCTTGTGATGGGTTAATTGGATGCTCTGAAAATTTCCCGTAGGTCTGAGTGTGTGTGTGTGAATGGTTGTCTGTCTATGTGTTGCCCTGCGATGGGTTGGCCTCCAGTCCTGGGTGTACCCCGCCTTAGGCCCGTAATCAGCTGGCATTGCCTCCAGCTTCCCCATGACCCGGAAACGGAAGAAGCAGTTAAGAAAATGGATGGATATATATATATATATATATATATATATACATATATAAATAAAAAAATATATTTATTAATTTTTGACAGTTTTACAATACAAAGGCAGTCTGTAGATTTAACTTCTGATAGATCTAAATGCCACCAAAAATAACTTAAATGATGCTGATGCAGCAGTTGTCAAAACAGTCACTAATTCAAAAAGAGTTATATTTTATGATCTGTAAATAATTTTTAAGCTTTTATACCTTACAGTACAACTCAAGGTTTAAATAAGGTGTATTGTTTTGGCTTAAACCTTAAGAAGGTGTAAGGTGTAATTCATTACTACGTCCTACTCATAGCATTTAGAAAAAAAGGCTTTTTGTTTCTTTATCCATAGTTGAAAGTGCAACTTTTAGTCTATACCACAGTTTAGATACCACTGAGCATATATGATAATATAATTTTATTGAAAAAAGTCTTATTCTGAGCAAAGAAAATAAAGTTTACTTTTACCACGTGTCATTACACATACATTAAATAGCTGTTGAGTGCAAGCTGTTGATACAGAATGTAATTTGAGTATAAATAAAACAATTAATTGCAATTAATCTTTAGTGTAGTTTATTACAATCAATCGTCTCTGGGGTATAGTGATATTTTTTTTTAAATGAAGGATTTACATGTGCGTGAACATGAAAATCATGTGAAACAGAATCAACACAGTTTCCACTGTGATCGTAACACTCAAGGATTCTGGTTGGATTGGGGATTCTTAAGGGGAACGTTTTCTATTGCTTTTGTTATTTTGCTACTAGTTGATTTATCCATAGTTTTCAGCATTGTATTTTGTTCTGAGCCTCTGATACAGCAATGGCATTTTAGCAACAGGCTGCAATCCACTAGGCTTTTATTTTTTTTTAAATGGCAAAAAAATCTTATTTGACAGCACTAGGTATTACATTAATAGAAGGAATCTGCATCTTCATCACTGAGGCCAATGATAAGTTTTTGCATTTCCAGTGATGTTATAATAAAGATGCATATGAAGCAACTGATATGTGATACACTACGATTCACCTTGCATTGTGATGCAACATGTTTCAATACAGTTTTATGCAAACAAAAAGAGATTTGATGAAATAAAAAAGAATACAATCCCATGAGATATTGGAGGCCCTCTTCCTCTACATCACTAAGGTTAAATGTTTTTTTTGAATAAAGAAGTCAATGGTGTCAGTGATCACCTTAGAACGAGCTGTTGTCCACCCCTATCTCTTTTGAAAAAACATTTTATTTATAGCAGGCAACTGTATCTCTCCTCCTCCATAATAACAAGAGGGATTTGCAAGAGACTTGAGGAGAATAGGCCACTGGCAGCAGTGGAGGTAAAGTGAGGAGGAACCAACATAAAATTATTGCTCAAAGTCACTGTTCCCGTTTCTAAATAATTAATAATTAGTCCCTGTACTAACAATTATATATATAGATTAAATAGTGCAAATCTGTTCGAAGTGATGCATCGTAGTTCTCTTCCAAATCTCATCCAGGGCACTTGCAATTAGAACTTTTCACCTAATGCACAGATGGTAAACCTTACCATCCCTAATAAATAGTCTAAAATATAATATTGGCTTAACTTCTTAAGGTTAATATGTTGTACATTGTGTTTGTACAGTATACAGAAGTTGATGGATTGGTTTCTTGCGAAAAGGATGAGATGTCAGTAGATGAATTGAACTTCTTGTCCTTCAATTCCACATTCTCCTACATGAAGAGTCTGGAGCAGCCTTAGAGCTTTGTATGAGTGACACGCCATAGGATGCATCAGCACGTTCAGCGGTCAACCTGGCGTCGAGGGAGCAGCTAAATTAGAACTCCAGGGCTTACAGGGTTTGATGGAGGGCAGCTGATGAGCTGACGACAGCGGGCTTTATTGACACATTGATATGGCACCGATGATTAATTAAGAGCTTTGGGTGTTATCTGGATGTTATCTCTCTGCCGAGATGGACCACGCGAAGGTGACATTGGAACAGCAAGCCTGCTTCTTCTTCCTCTCCAGTCATACCTTGCCTGAGCACACAAAGGTCTATGCAGGTAAACAAACTACTGACAAGCACTGCCACCCCCTCCTTCCCCTTCATTTTAGAGATAGGCCTAAGACTTTAATCCGGACGCAGTGACATGCTCATCCCCAGTCAATAGGGTAAAGAGAAGCTCGTACAAGGGATGTGTGCTCAAGTCAAAAGACTGGCAGCAGAGGAAGCATCTTGCATCCTAAACAGGGGTTCACCTTTTTGAGGAGACGCACACAATATACACCACTCAATAAGGATTCTTTAAAGCCTGGCTAAAGCATTTTTTTTTCTCATTTGAAAAAAAAACAGAGGTATATAGACTGAACTTATTTCACTTTTGTGAGATAATTGCTCAGACAGAAGTGAAAACGGACCAGCACGTAATATGACGAGGTAAAAACTGAATTCCCTGTAGAACTATAGTGTAACCTTTTAGGATCTTCTGCAGCTATGAGCCAAACTTTCTTAGGTGCTATTTCTTCACTTTTTGGAATCTAGTTGGTCTAAAATAAAATGCTAAAGCCCAGTGAGCGATATGACAAGTCAAAAGATGCTGCAAATGTATAGTAAACAAATGCATTTAGTCACAAAAGGGCCATTTGTTACTTACTGTGATTTAGCTCAAAATGAATAAAATCAGGAAAGATGACTTTCTTTACAATGGGAGTGTTTAACATAAAACTGGAACTACATCGCCATTACATATATACATTTTTAACATAAAATGGACATAATGACATTTCTGTGAATATAATGTATTAATTTTCATCCAAAGAAAGTTGTATTGCAACAAAAGATGCATAACATGTAAAAATGTTCCATAGTTTATTTTTTGTTGAGGTAAGAAAGTCTCTATATATCAGTTCTATTCTGTTTGACTAAATGAAAATGTGTGGCATAACTGAATTTAATACCATTTTTTTTTTTTGCTTCTTTGCTATCCGAATCTAAAAACAGCTACATGGATTTTAAATTGGCCTGTAAAATAAGACAAAGCTGGCACATGGCATTCATTTAGATTAAGCATCAGCTTTCAAAATATTCTTTCGAAGACACCTTTCATACACAATTCTTATGTTATGCGCATAAACATCACCCTTACAGCACCGTGAGTGTGAAAGAGGCCTCTTTAAACTAGTGCTAAAGATAAGAGTCCTCATCATGCCTTCTTAACTTCCTGTGCTGCCTGATTTCTCTGATCCTATCAAGCATGCTCCATGCTCAGTCACGTTCCTGAGCTCTTGGCCGGAGAAGCTCGGAGGAGCTCCAGCTTAATGCTGTGCCCTCAGGTTTTTCATCCATCTTTGTTACTGCACCGCGTGCTAGCTCACCGCAGGCTGGTGTAAGACTGATTACCCACCTCTTCTGCATCCAGCCCCAGCTGCACATATTACTATGCTCCAGCACTTTGTAATTGTCACAACTGCCACTTTCATTTAAACACAAGCACAGTATTTTGTCTGAATGTGCCAGTGGCACCACAACCTAGATTTGTGAAGAAGAGTTCTGTTCAGATAAGAATTTTGTGGGAATGAAATTATATTTTTGAGTAAATGCAGTGCAGGGCATTTGCATTGCTGTGGAAGCCACTTGCAGCGTTTCTCAATATTTACTATAGTATTTTTTGTACGTTGCATTTAAAACAAATATTGCCTATATGTATTATCTGATTCTGCTTTTACATAATATAAGTTTTCATATTCCTTTGTGAACCAGCAGTACAGTGCAAGTGTGGGCAGCAACTTTCCACTACTGTGGAAACTTGATAAGCAATCAATTAGCATCTGATCATGCAAATATAAACACCCCCATATTCAAGAAAAGAGAGCCTCATATTCATATAAACAGGCCAGGCATGATTTCCATTTAGCTCCTTTATATTCATAAATATTTTATTTTGTGGCAGCTGTTGAAGTCTTTCTGCTAGTTTGTTTTTAAATAGTCTTAGCTGATCATAATTTTCAGTGAAGCATACTGTCTGTATGTTCAGAGTGAAGTTAAAGTGATTGTCACTGTGAACACACCCTATTACACAAATTGTACCACAACATAGTAATGTCTATGGTGACTCAAATGTTTTAAAATTTTCTTTGATAAAATAAGATGTTTTACTAAAACTAAATTAAAAAAATAAAATAATTCTTGTTTGAAGCTCTTTCTGTAGCAGTATGCTGCTGCATCTTATTAAAAAAATACTGATCCTGGGATTTTCCTAGACTTTGTTTGCCCAAATAGTTGCATTAGGCAGAAACAAGTTCTAAATATTCTGGAATGTTTAGGTGGAACAGTTGCATTAATTTGGTACTGGTAATACTGTTCTTGAATGAGGGGGATGTAAATGGACTGGGGGTTGCATGTAGTTCTTTTAGTAAAATAAGTAGAGAGCTAAATAGGCTAGCCAGACAGTTTGTGATTTTAGTGTAATGTGTAAATAGGATTAGAATTATTTACATTGGAATTATTTACCATGTAAACTATACCCTATACTGCTTATTATCCTCTTTTTAGTCTTAAATGCCTCTAGCAAAGAAAGGCCGTACACAATGTGCAGGATATGAGCGCTGCTGTTCAAAATGGAGACAGTGATTTTGAAATGGAATCAGAACACAAAGATGGCAGATGAAAATGCCGATGAAATGGACATAGAAAATCAACATCCCACTGACTGTCCACGTGGTTTTTGAGCCTTAACCAAATGGTTGGAGTCTGAATTTATTGTGAGGCAGATACAAGGTACACCCTTGTTTCTGATGTAATGTCATACAGCAAATATCAATATCTGTTGACATCATTACATTTTAAAAACAACTTGATGGTATCAAAGATGGAAATAAAAGTTAAACTCTGGAAACTTAGATCATGGTTTGATTCAGTCAGAGAGAAATGTCTGCAGGTGGTACCAGAGGAACTCTGTAAATGAGGTGATGATTCCTTTCAAGGGGAAATTCAGCTGCGTCAAGCAATATATGTGAAGCAAACCTTACCCATGGAGGTTCAGACTGTGGAAAAAAACAGGAATCTCTGGCATGCTTGCCTCCACATCCCCAGAAGGCCAGAACTATAAGACCTATGCAGACAACCACTTCACCTGTGTCTCATTGGTAGCTAGGCTCCTTGTTTATAGAATTCCTTTTTTTGGGATCAACTTGGCAAGTACAAAGAGAGGACGTTGCAGACACTGTGAAAAGATAAACCAAAAACACTATGCAGAAATTGCAATGTCAGTCTCTGCTTCCCAGTGTAAATGAACACTGCTAAACACAATAT
>JBBPDA010000132.1:23838625-23857720 GCA_037974385.1 Arnoldichthys spilopterus | reverse complement strand
GAGAGAGAGAGAGAGAGAGAGAGAGAGAGAGAGAGAGAGAGAGAGAGAGAGAGAGAAAGAGAGCGAGAGAGAGAGAGAGAAAGAGAGCGATACAGAGACAGAGAGAGGTTGATGAGGGCCAGGAAGGTGGCGTTGCTCAGGAATACGTGCCTTTCATGCAAAACACATTCCCGTGCTGCCAGTGGAACTGCATTTCTAAATCACATACACGCCATGGGACTCTCTCTCTCTATCTCTCTCTCTCATTACCATTGTCCATGCCTTGAAACTTGACAAACCTATCTGAATCATTGCACCAAGATGACCTGATGGAACTAGCAGAAGACTTTTTGGAGGGAACTTATATTCACTTTCAAAGTGCCAAAGTTGAGAAGAAACCTCCTGCTTCTTTGGTAAATCACCATCACTGGAAATGTGTCACAAGGAGGTGGCCATGCCCAAAGGCTCGGCTTACTGTCAGCCCCAGCTGCCATGAAAATAACCAAAGTCGAGCTATCAAAAGCAAGAATTACAGCTTAGAGACTGCTTTCCATATCCAGTTTCGAAGGGGATAAAATAAGCTCCCCAAAAGGCCTAATATGCTCCATGCCACTGACAGTTTGTAGAAATCAAAGAAAGGAGGGCTGTGTGGTGGAATTAGATGCTTTCTTTTCTCACACAGACCATACCACAGGGATTCTCCTTTGCCTCTGTTCCCTTTGGCCCAACAAAATCAGCTTCTGGACACCTGACTCTGCTCTGATGGCTTTCTTACCTCACACAGGGCACCATTTGAAGAAGTCAGTAGCAAAGCATCAAACACCCCATACCAAGTCAAACACGGACCCCCATGTTACCCTGGTTTACAAAGGACCCCAATAAAGGCATGAAGATATGAAAATGCACTTCACAGGCGGTTGCAGGGAAGCAATTTCCCCCCACCCATTTCTGTCGCTTTGTGATGGGCAAGATTTTTAGTCTTCTGATGTAGCAGTGCATTGTATCCCATAGGGGCATCTATAACTCAGAGTTGATCATGAGGGATGAATACATAAGTGTAGTATAATGGATTGCTGTTCTATTGCTGGTATGATTTATTTCAACTCCTTGAATCTGTAATCTTATACCAACTTTGTATCCGAAGCCTTCTGTTCTGGGGTACCATTTCATTATATGTGCAGAAAAATATGAAAGTAGCAAATAGCAATATTGAGATAGCAAGCCTTAATTTGTCAGTGTGGAGCATGCAAGGCAACAGGGCAATTCAGGGAGTGTCATCCCAAAAGCTTTATGTCATACATTTTGAGATAAATCTTATAGACATCTTTACTTGTAAGTGCTAATCTTTTTTGTTCTTTATGACATATTATTTTATGTATTTTCAATATGCTTGCTTTTGCAAAGTATCTTACAGGTTATTACTTGTTGTTTTTAAGGCCAGCTAGCAGCTAATCTTTATAATTCATTTGACTGACTGACTGACGTTAAGCACTATTTTTCATTATTTTCTAATGATCTACTATTACTTTTCATTGTAGTTGTACATTCATTTTATTTCTTTCTGTCATCAAAACACCCCCTTAAGGCCTCAATAAGTATGCATGCAGGCACACAGTAGCCTTACTTCTAAAAAATGTCTAAAAATTGAACTGAACCAAGACATTTACAAGATCATAGTCTTATTTACATAAATGGCAGCATAATGTGACAATGGTACATACAGTACCCCCTTTATGACACAGTTCAGTTTATCCATGTATACGTTTCTTGACATTTAATAAAAAAAATTAATACATGCTTTCATTGATTACCTTCTATTTAAATATTTAATCATTTCTGCTTTGGACATAATGTTTGACATTAGTTATATACATTAAAACACATTTGTTTAGTCAAGCCTTCTGTTAGTCTTAGATAAGGCATGATCTGGAGAGTTCTCAGGCATAGTGTATTCTGATAAACTGTGATATTTGGATGCTGTCACCTCCCACTCTGACGTGTTCACTCCAGTTTCTTGACAGTTGAGTGGTTGTACTGCCTTATGCCCCTAGATGCCCTCATGTCTGTGCTTCTTTCTAGGTCTCCCCTTTAGTTATGCTGTCAAAGAGAGTCTTGCCGGAGTTCCTGCTTGCACCACAATTTACATAATTTAGTTACTCGTAACATTTCAGCATCACTAACAATCTCTCTCTCTGTCTCTCCCTCTCTCTCTCTCCCCCTCTCACCTGCTCTGTTGAGCTGCCCCTCTGAGATACCAGTAATCCTGCCCCATTCTGCTATCTGGACCAGCCTGACCCACCCTGATACCCTCTTACTGGTTGAAGTTTCTGCGGCTTTCAATCCACTCACTCCTGCTGAGGAGCCCATATAAACAGCCCTATCTGCCAAAGAACTGATCTAAAGTCATCCAAGCACCTGTACACAAGGAACTGCCGCTGCTCATTATTATTATATATATATTTATTTTATTTATTCTTTTCTCCTTTTCTTTTTTGTTTTTGCTATCCGCTGTCGACATGAGGAGGATGGGCTCCCCCTTCTGAGCCTTGGTTCCTCCTGAGGTTTCTTCCTACAGCTAGGGAGTTTTTCCTTGCCTGTGTCGCCTTTGGCTTGCTCTTTGGGGGCTTGGACCCAGTTTCTGTAAAGCCGCTTTGTGACAACATCAGTTGTAAAAAGCACTGTAGAAATAAACTGGACTTGACTTGACTATATATCTACTTCTTTACAGTGCATGAGCCCTTTCACCTTTTGTGTTTATTTTGGTCTCAGAAAACTAAAGGTCTAGATATACTTACAGACACAGCACAAATTGTGCCTCAGTGCACCCACAGTAAACGCTCAAAATTCTCTTAATTTAAAGCTAGATTGTTTAGCACACAAACAGCACACAGCCTCACCCACATTAGTCATGTCAGCTTCATACTCATGGGTTAAAAGGGCCACTTGACAGAGTAATCAACAAGCTCACGACATAAATATAAAGGTTCATTATTGAAGAGATAGAGATGTTAATAGCTTATTTCTCACCAATACATTCTAAAGGGGTGTAATTATGCTCTAGCTAAGAAAATCTGGGTTTTGAAACGATAACATGGATTGTGCATAGATATTTCGCTGCATCATGGCCTAGTCTGGACTACACTTTCTCACATATGTATATCTGGTCCTGAGAGTTTAAATACTAGGGTTATTTGATTATAAACAATGCTTCAGTATACTCAAGGCTCATTCCTCTGTCTAACTGTTATGTCTGCTCATGTAAAATTTCCACCTGCTATTTTTTGCAGGGATCTCACATGGTGGTCTTTAAATGTACATTTTGTGTTTTACCATGTATACAGCCCACAAACTGCATGTTTAAGCTCATCATCATAATACTAATATAACAAATGCTGCTTAATTTGCATCTAAAACTTGCAATCAACCTGTCCTGTTTACAGATTCATAGTTTTGTGCTCAGTCCTAGACAAATGAATATTGAACTATTAGTGTGTATTACTGATGCCATGGTTTAGAGCTGAAATCTAAAAAATTTACATAGCTATGCTCCAGTTTCACATCATAGATTCTGATCACTCTTAAATGTCAGCTGCTGTTAAATGTGCTCCAGCCAAGCAGTCAATTTTATTTCACATGTGGTTTAAAAGATAAATTAAGAAACCAAAGCAAAACTTTGTGAAGAATTGGGTGGGAAACAACTTAAGTCAAATATGACATAAAGCTTAAGCAATTGAGAGGTCTATTAAAGTAGCGGCACAGTTCTCCAAACATTGCCAATTTTGAGCAATTGGCTGAAAGTAACTGATGCTGGAATGAAAATCTCCATTTCTGCCACAACTGACAATGCAAAGGGCTTGAATTTTCACCTAACATTGGCAAAATTGGCAATTTCTATTGGTAATTTCTTTCATTTATGTGCTCTGCACATCTTGCACTAAACTTAGCTTTAATATAAAAAAATTAATGTTGTTGACATTTTTTCAAATCTGAGTCATAACACAAATGGAATCAGGGCTTAGAAACAGAGCTCTGAACTGAAATGTGAAAATGGTGAACAGTTCCATTCTTATTGGACTGTTTAAAAATGTAGATATTTAGAAAAAAGAATGTGACAGATAGCTGTAACGTTTTGAGGTTTTAAGGAAGTACATGTAGTCTTTAATGTAATTATAACCAGGATTTATTTAAAGGAAACGAAAAACACTATGAACATTAACTGAAGAAACTAACACAGACTAGGACTAAGACACAGAAAACGAACATGACAGTATACACAGATCTATGGTCTACACGACAGGGGATATACAACAGAACGAACACGGGGACTAAGGCACATCAAAATAAACCAAAACATGGACATTAACACGTAACTCAGAGAAACAAAACCATATGGCACCTCACGATAGCAATGATGTGAGGTAGCTAAAATGTAGGATACATCTTAATCAATAATCAATTGGACACAAGAAACATTCCTGTTGTGTTTTTATAGATGCTCGTTTTCTGACAGATGCCATTTAAAATGTCATTAATTTAACACCAAGTGGCACTGATGTAGCAGTCGATTCCTTGCTAGCTACATTCAGGTAAGTATGGTCGTTGCTGAACTCACCTCAGTGGACGACTATCAACATCTCAGTGGATGAATATCAACATCTCCACTGCCATGAAAAGGGCCCCCTGGAGGTTAATTCAAGTGCCCAGTGCATGAAGAACAGCTAGCCATGGTGGAATTTGATTAGCTTCCTCTGCTCAGTAAATAAGTGAATTAATGGAAGCTATTGTCCTTGAGATTTATTCTCTGAAAGCCCTCATGGGACGTAGGGAGCAAATGAACCTCTGTTAGAGGGTGCGCTCACATGAAGAGTGTCCATGTTAGATGTAGAGAATTATGCAGCTCTAGAGCAAGTCTCTAGTAGTTTTGCAGCGCTAGTGTAGGGAAATCTTCCTCTTGCCTCTAGCCAAGAAGATTATGACTTGAGGGTGATACGATTTATCAAGATGAGATCTTTGATTCCATTTTGGCTTTAAGATTAGATAGCGTAAACAGGTTCTGCTTCAACACCCTCAGATGAACACAGAAATTACAAATCTCCCCACATGGAGGTTCAGAGACTTTAATCATCACTGGCTTGCTCACTGCCAAATTAGAGCATTCTGGCTTTTAAAGCTCGGTGACACTGACCTGTGTTTATTCATGAATTTGTTTGTTTACTTACGTACCCTACTTGATTGAATATGAGCTTCATACACCTGGGGTCCAACTGCTCTGCATAGTTTTGACTTTTCAACACATAAACCAACTTGACAGATAATCAAGGATTTCATCAGCTGGGTCAGGTTGGCTGGGGCAAGGAATTGTTGAAACTGTGTACAGGTGTGTCCCAGGAGCATTACCTGGATGTACTGATTCAGAAGGTTTAAAAAAGATGGCTGTGGCATTGATTAGTCCCTTTTAATTATAAAAGCCATGTTTACAAATCATTTGGAGAAAAAATACTAATATTAGCTATAATTGAGTGCACCACCTGTGCACAATATGGCATCTGCCTGGAGACACAGGTTTGCTTTTAATGGAACAGCCATATTCCTCTTCATGCTCAGGAAAGGTGTTAAAGTGTGATATAAAGAGCTTTGTTGGCAATTAGGCTCAGATTACATATGGGACTAAAGCCTATCCGACTGTATTTGCTAATATTATCACTCAGCCATGTGCTAATATTTGTTCTGGCTGAGCAGAGCCTTGCGCAGTTTTGGGCTGCATTCAGCAGGCTTTAGTGTGGATAATTCCTATTCCACAGCCTTCTTTGACGAGGATTTACTGTCTGGGTGGCAGGGTGGGTACTGTTTTTAGAAATGTAGAAATTGGCTTCAGAAGAACTAACCTTATGCTATAGCTGCATGCTGATGCTGAAGCGGTACCTGTACATAAGGCATTATTTTTGGTCTACATAAGTTGTTTTTTTTATTTTATTAAATGTGGATAAAATTTAGTTGTTAATGATATGGGTCATTTAAATTCCGAGAAACTATACCAGGGTTAAAAAGGAAAAGTGCTTCTTGAAAGAATATTTTTATTATTAATATTAGTTTAATATTTAGATGTTGATGTTTTTTTTACTGAGGTGATTTTTATGGACGAAAAAGCTAATGGATATTTTTTTATCCATTTGTAGGAAACAGAACCTGTTCCAGGGTTTACTGAATGTTATTTAAAAGTACTTTAAAGTGATTTTAAATACTGATATCAACATGTTTTTATCATTAGTGATATAATTGTCCTAATTAATGTAGCATAGTGACTTAACATTCACAGTAATTAATTCCCATCCCATTGACTATTAGATTCCTGCTCCACTACAGAGATTTCTTTTTACAGTCATGAAGTTAAAGTCATTAGTGTAATTATTTCAGACTAATAATGGTAAAACTGATTAAGTTAGATAATGGTGAAACAATGCTGCCTTATTTGAAACCTCACACATATATACATACACATATACATATATATATATATATATATACAGGTTGTTGTGTGACTGAAAGAGAATCTCTAGTGGTTTCACTTACACATATACTTACTGAATTATAGTTTATATTTAAAGCTGATTCAGTTAATACATAGGGCTATGTGAGGTTGAAGGCAAGGTTTTGCATGCAGTATATTGTCTTTAGTTGTCTACAGCCTAAAGTGTAGTCTGTGTTGTGTATGTGTGTGTGTGTGTGTGGAGTGAAGTGAAAGTGACTATTTGTCATTGTGAACAACGAAATGCAACCTCTGCATTTAACACATTAGCAGTGTAGTGGGACAGTACTCAAGGGTACCTCAGCAGTGTGTGTGTGTGTGTGTGTGTGTGTGTGTGTGTGTGTGTGTGTGTGTGTGTGTTTCATGTATTAAATGTTAAAGGAGTCAATTCTGTAACAATTTCCCATGTAAGAACAAGAAGTTGTGACTTGTTCATTCTCTTCATGGGGTTGGAGTTCAAATGGAGCAACAGCGTCATTCGTCTTCGTCGTGTGTTCATCAGAATTGTGTTTAACAGTTTGGGTGGGCTGTGATTTTGGATTTTAAATTCAGTCCAAAGTCCATTTCATTCTAAAGAATTTAGCATCTTTAGTTTTAAATGTTTATTTAAACATTTAGACTAGTGCACTGCTGTTCAGGGAAGCTGCAAGAGCAGATCGAAGTTCCTTGTAAGATCATTATAATTCTAGCTCAATGCCTGTGTTCTCAGTTACACCAGTGCAAGAGTGCAGCTCCAGTGCCTCCACTCTCATATATTAATGCCTCTCACAGTAATTGCCTTTGCCATTAAGGAAGTGCATTTGCTATTGGGGAGTGCACACACGTCGTTATTACTCAGCACAACACCTCATTAATATCTGTTGTTGTTTTACTTCCCCCCTGTTCTGTGAGCAAGGGCGGAACAGTGTGCCAGGCTAGACTGAGAAAGCAAGGAGATGAATTTCTCTGACTGCCGGCAGATGTTTCCTGTTTGCCATCGAAATGAAAGACCCACCCTCCAGCACACAGCATGAGAACCTCTACTGAAGGGTCTTTTTTCTGTTATGTTGTTGAACGATGTGTATAAAGACAAAATGTCCTACCTATAGGGTGATTTGTGAAGCATGTAAATATAATCTGGATGTATGTGCTTGTAAGATTCAAGATTCAGGTAAAGAAACTTTTATGAGGGTCTATATAGACAGACCATGCAAATCAAATTTCTCTAACCTCCCTACAAACAGGTATGCCAACAGAAATAGGGGCCCTATGAAAAATTATAATGCTGGGTCCCCAAATGATATAATATATATTTTTTATGAGTTTTTTCTGAGGGCCCCCTGCCAGTGCCAAATCATCTCACCACTGTAATATTTCAGTTGCAGGAATACTAATAAATGTCAACAAAGAAATAGAAACAAAAAAAATATTATTTACAATGATCCAACATGACAAAAACGTTAATAGTCACATTTCAAATAATGTTTACAGAGTTATAAAAAATTTGGAATCTCAAAATAAATAATGATCTAAAAAATAAAAAAATAAAAACATTTAACTGACTTTACTACTTAAGTTGCTACTGACATGGCTACTATTGTTTTTTTTAACCAATCAGCCATAACATTAACACCACTTACCTAATATTGAGTAGAGCTCCCTCATTTTGCTGAAATAGCTCTGACTGTGGTGCACTGTATGTTATGAATCATTTCTATCAGAGTCAGTATTCAGTTTTTAAACCACAGTAGCTCTTCTGTGAGATTGGACCGGATGGGCTAGCCTTCACTCCCCTCATGCATCAGTGAGCCTTGGGTGTCCATGACACTATTGCCAATTCACCAACTGTAGTAACTACAGCATACCTGGAACACTCTACAAGACCTGCAGGTTTGGAGATGTTCTGACTCTTCTAGCCATCACAATAAGACCCTTGTCAAAGTGACTCAGGTCCCTGTGATTTTTTTATGCTTCCAGCATGTCAACTTTAAGAACTGACTGACTCACTTTACCTATCAGTCTTAATGTTATAGTTGATTCATTTTTATAGTTAACAGTCTGCCATACAGTGGCAGATGCCACATAAGCAAATCTCCATGTGAATTGTGAATTCAGTTTGAATTGAAAATTAAGGGAGGGTCTCTGAGACAACTGATTGGTCAGTGATTGGGAAGAAGAGAAAATTATTGGTCGATATTATTTGATATAATTTTGTTTATTTTTAATAGTGATATTTTGATAGTGTTTGATGATTTAGGAAATCCATTTGAAATCTATTTGCACAATGCTAATTGAATCTGTAAGTTACTAGCTACATTAGCCCTGTAAGCTCCAGTTTACATTAAAAGAAGCAAACTATAAACTAAATGTCTTGACTGAAAATTTGTGTAAATTTGCTGAACTATCATTTAAAGCCAGCAGCAGCTGAACTCCTCAGTAAGATTTACTAGTGAAGGATGCTTCAGAAAATAATTGCTAACATGAAAAAAAAACATTGCTGTATTTTTAAAATATATAAACTGGCAGTCCGCTCGTTTGAAAAATTGAGCTTTAGATGGTAATGTAATTCAATTATGAAAGTGTGTAAGAGATATAACAAGTTCAACAGGACCAACAAAAAGATCATGATCATTACTTATACAGAGATTTTGATCAATGTTAGTTCAATACTTTTCCATCACACTGGCTGGCATATAAGTTGTATTTAAATGCCAAATATTTTAACTGGCCAAACACAATAAAGCATAATGGATGCATTAGATGCAAAAATGCATCTAAATCAATCAAACATTGGCAGGATTAAAACAGAGAATACACAGTTCTTCGCTGGCAGCCATTCACATTTAAACTTTATTCATCTGCACATTAAAGCCCAACTCATCCATCACACAGTGAACATGAAGACTGCTGTTGCCTCCAGTAGCAGAGCACAGATGGGCAAATCGGCCCTGGCCTCTGGAAAACCAGGGGGAAGCAGGATCATCAACCACACACTGTTAATTGCTAAAAGCAATAAAAGTAATAACTTATAAACCCACCACACTTCTGCTGGCTAAGCTATGTGTGGTGGTGCTGAGGCTGTATTTCTAACGAGAGAAAATCAGTCATGGCCAGCTGGTCTTCAGCTGACTCTGAGCCTTTAATGAGATAAAATGATTATGTTCCTTTGACACCTTTGAGTGAAAGAGCAAAATGGCAATGATGGCATGATGGAGGCTTGGTCCCAATCCACCAAAAGGCACTAAACCATGGTGTTTTCACCATGAACCTGAGCTAATTTTTAGAGTGAGCTCCACTCAGCCATCTAAGCTACCTGTGACTGTGTTGTATTCCTGCATTATTTATGAGGTGTGGAGTATTTGCTTTACACTGGCTGTTGAAACCTAAAACCTCTCATACAGTTAACAATTAATAATAGCAATGCAGCGTCACAATTAAAAGCATTTTACAGCTCAAAATAAAAGGCAAGACACCATAGGTGTATAGGATAATTTTTTCAAAAACACAAAAGATATCACAGTAAATCTTTGCAGTTTTTTATTGACATTATTGCAAATATATTTGGAAATTTTAAATATACAAATAAGTATGTTTACAGTTGCATATTATTAAAACCAAAAGTCTAGCTCTTGGGTAAGGTTAGCAGTTAATTATTTAATGCCTTGTGAAGACACTGCAGAGTAAATACAGTTTGCATAATATACAGTTCATATTCATATACTATGAACTGTTATTTAAAAAGTGCTTTCAGCCAACATAAACCCTGGTTAAATCCTATTTTAGGAGAGCCTATTTAGGCTTTTGGTTCTGATTTTGACAAATTGGATTTTGACATTGGAGCTGTATTACCCAGCAAGATCTCATGGACCATGCACCATTTGTGTGAATGCTGTCATTAATACAAAGGAAATACCTGGATCTTCTAGATAGATTATTCAGGTAATGAGCTTTGTTCAACTCAGCATGACTGTACCAAGTGTGTGCAGTAGTAACTCTTCATTAATGTTGCTAAATTTTGGACACAAATGGACAAAAATCAATTAAACATAAATAAACATATTTATCGATTTATGTTTTTGAAGCATTTGACATGTTTTATAGTTTTAGGGGAGCATGTGTATGGATGCAGTTTTTAAAAAAATCAGAAAAAAATGGTTGCAGGGACAACAATCATCAATCTCCCTGTAGCGTCTTCCCTTAATATTTTATTTAGAATTTTGTGTGCATGGTTTTAAGCAAGTAGCTCATTCTCACCTGCTGTGGCTGCCATGATGCCGTTTGTCTGCAATTTTTATAATGTCTTTTGGTGACTTTTTGTTTTTAATTCTTTTTAGCATTAGCATTTTTGACATTAGCTGCTTTTTAAAAAAATCACATTACCCTTTGGTGTATGTGAGATCAAACTCTTTAATGGGGTTCCTATAAAGGACTATTGGCTTGGACACTGAATTACATTTATAACACAAAATTGTATTAATGTTTTGGATAGAAAATTGTAGATTTTAGCACTTCCTTCTTGCCCAGGTGTTGCAGTAGAACTTAATCAGTTCTGGTCAGTGGGAGTGAGTGAAGGGTTGGGTGAGCGAAGAGAAACTCCTATAAACCCTTCTTCTATTATGTTTCTTTATTGTTTTGTGCCCACACATGCCAGTGATGGGTGGAAATATAAACTGCCTTTAATAAGAAGCAAATCTCATCAACTGGCGAGAGAGACATCATTTTCTCCCCCTCATGCTGAAATGAATCTTACTGTTTCTCCCCCTCTCCTAATTATGCAAAATGAAATAAAGTTTTGGACTGTCTTAACATAGTTGCAGAGTTTTATTGCTGCAATATCCTCCCCTGCTCTGCTAACGTTATACTGTATGCACAGATTGGAAGAATGTATCATTGTGCCACAGCAAATGGCATTTTAAAGTTGTATCAGTAGATTGGCACAGAACATTCCGCCCACTGCACTGAACTTCATGCTGTCAGGTCTTCAGTATTGAATGTCTATACACACTGGGGAAAATGCAATATGACACTGAAGGAGTGACACATTTCTGACAGTTTTTATTTACTGCCCTGATGACTCTGCATAACTCTAACAGGCATTTCTGCCTCAATCATATGTAGCCTACCATCTGTGTGCAATTGGTTTAGCTTCCCACATTGCCTGTGTTTGCATTTTTGTTCTAAAGTGATACAACATCCAAGAGTTAAAGCATAAGAGAGTATGCTCCCTGTGATTTTAGAGGTTGCTGTTTTTCTAAGCTTTATTGCATTTCAAGGCAATGTCTGGATGAGAGTTTTTTTTTCATGGTTTGGTTGTTGGTGTCAGTGATTATGGTCTTCAGTTATTGCTTATAGTGATGATGAAGTTGGCCAGAAGTAGGAAGATTAACTTAATCTCAAACCCAGTTTCAACTCAGTGTCTTTTCTGGTATGAAGTGAATGTATATAAAGTGTGTCAGATATTTAAGATTATTTGATGTGTAGTCAGATCCGTAAGTATTTGGAGTAGTTATATTATTAAGTAAAAGCATTTTTGTTTAGCCAAAATAATGATTCAAAAAATAACCGGAGCTGGATAAGCTGAAGTACTGAGAAACATAAAACTGCAATTGATCATCTTAGTACATCCAGCATAAATAATCATCTATTTCCTTATAAATATACCTGAGCAGACCTAAACGTATTATTTGAAAATAGTCGGGAATTAACTTTTTACAGGTGAGTTGTTCCTTTTGGAGTCATCTTGGACTTGAACTTCAATCTACAGTTGATTTGATTGTAAAACCAAAATACAAACAAACAATGGCAGCCCCTCATACAAAATTTTCTGCAGAGTGACGTATTGAACAATAAACAACATTTCTGATAGTTTGTGAGAGGCTGCAAATCCAGTTTTAACAAAATTGTCTTCTCCTATTTGTGGCTAAGTAAATACACCTGATGACATAAACATAGACTTATATGAATGAATGTATCTTATTTTAGATATATCAGTCTAATTACCAACATATAAACTAATTTAAAGTGCAAAAAATCTACACAATTGTTTCCTCACCCCAGTGGTTTATCAGCCAAGATATGCTTAGAGCCTATACTGCTCTAAATGTCAATCATCAACCACATAATTTTCTTAAATATATCTTCCTAACCACGCTTAAAATGTATGCTCACATGTCTTTTACTGGTCAGCTACATCTAGGTCTACATCATAGAAAATTGCATAAATGTGATATTTTGCCCAACTATTCCTTTAAAACTGTTGGTACAATAATATCACATGCTGCCAAGATAACAGAGAGTGTTGCGCTGTAATAAACTTCAGAACTTTAAATAGAAAGTAAAGAGCTACTTGAGAGTGATGTGTCGAGAGAAGTTTTAACAGCTTTAAATACAGCCCTGAACTGTAAGCGCCAGAGGCTGGTTTCATTACTTCATTTCTCACCAAGCACAATCTGAAAATATCCTGCTTCTGAAGCCGACCAAGCTGTTCATCACGAGTCAATATCAGGTCGAATTACCTTCTTTATCATTTAACCCGATCAAACGTTTCACTGCTATGTGCAGGAAAAGACCTTAGCCCCCTTTTTTTGCTGCAATCTCCGTACTGTAATATATTGCTTTGTTTACAGTCGGATTCCACTTTACCTTAACAGTCATCCATCTTGGCCCACCTTATTACAGTTATTTGCAATGAGATAACAATTTCAGTGCAATTTCCCCAGCACTAACTAGACCTGCTGGGAATATGTTTGTTCTAAACACTCTGACTGGAAGACATGGCCATCACTCCAGCCCCATATTACTGTCACGTAATAGCGTGGCAATGTAATTATTCCATATGAATTATGCTGTGCAGTACCTATACCAGTAAATGATCTGGGAGGCTAAATTGGCTCCTGAAGATAATTGAAGTCTCCCAAATAAGAAGTATTAGATAAATTAGCTCTAGTTTGAGATTGTTTTCTCTCATGGCTTAATTTCAATGTGTATCACTTTGCAGGGCCCTTGACAGAGGCAAAGGTTCATGCAAGCCCTTGGTTAGTGCGGCTGAATGCTTTGCAGTTGCACACAGCACAATTTCACCATTCACACTCGGCCTTTATTTAAAATATTATCCAATTTCTTCCACACTGCAAATGTGATCTAACTAAGGACTGAACATTAAGTACAAATAAATGGGTCTGACCATTCAATAATTGGCTTTTTTACAAAGAATGTTCCTGGTGTTAATGTGCAATAGGGCAGCTTTGCTAGCAACTGTACTAAAGAATGGATATTAACAAGCTAAATGAGCAGCCAGAAGATCATTAGCTGCACTGCAAAATTGTTCTATGCACTTAATTATGCTACATATTTAAATCCATTCAAATAGATTAGTCAGCATATGCAGACTTTGTTACGTCAACAGAAAATGTTGACACATTTAATGTCAACATATTTCCAGTTTGTAAGCCAGAGTGATCGCTTTGATTTGGAATCCTGAGAATTAACTTGCATTAATTATTCAAGTCACTGGCTAGCTGGATTTGTTGAGGATTTGGCAAAGCAAAGTTAGACCGCCTGCAAGTGTACAACAGATGGAAATGAATGGAATGGATTTTCTCTGTAATAACTTCAAAATTGAATGCTTTTCTTTACAAGTTGCCATGAAACTGCTTATGTGAGTGGACTAGATATTCTACTTGAATAGTTAGTAATGTATCTTATGGTTCAGTAGTCTCTCTTCCTCACTCTTCCCTTATTTATCTCTCTCCTACTCTCTTTTTCTAACGTCTTTTTTTTTAAAGAGCAACTATAACTGAGAATCATTCTAGAAAATGGATTTTGTGTTAATAAGTCAACAATATTCTACAGATGTGTAAAGTGAAAGTGACTATTTGTCACTGTGAACACATTCAAGCGCCACAACAAAACATGACCTCTGTGTTTAACCCATTACATGTGCACATGTGGAGCAGCAGACAGCTCTCAACAGCACCCAGGGAGCAGTGTAGCAGGACAGTACCTTGCTCAAGGGTACCTCAGTGGTGCCCAGGCCAGGACTTAAACATGCTACCTTCAGGTCCCAAGCAAAATGTCCTAACAACCAGGCCACCACTGCACACCTTAAAGGGGTTCATTAAAGGAACACAGCAAAAGATTTTAAACTAATCTGTATTTTTGTGGCATTACAGCTATGTAAGCTATGGATTACAAGATGTTTATCCATGTGCTTGCAAAAAAAAAAGGTTTGAACTTGACTAAAAACATACTGTCAGGGGGATTCATATTCTTCTTCTTCTAACCATCCTTATCATAAAGTTGTGGGAATTTGAAATTAGAAAAAGCTTTTAGAAAAAACAATTACAAAGGTTCTTTTTGGAAGTAAAGATGGTTACTCTTAGACATCACTCTATCACCTTTTGGCCTAAGACCCTGTTCATAACTGGTATAAACCACCATCTCCACAGGTGTGAGCAATTGCAGTTCTGGAGAGCCAGTGTCTCACACAGTTTGGTGATTTCCCTGCTCAGACCCACTTGGTCCCACCCACTTGTTAATTGACAGGTTTATTGAGTGTGTATGAAGAATTATCAAACTATGCAGGACAGCAGCCCTCCAGGACCAAAGTTCCTCGTCCCCGGTTTCGAAGGATACTGTCATAATTAAGCATAAAGACATATGTGAAAGTTAAAGCCACAACTCTCTTTTTCTAATGTCTTTTTTTTAAAGCAAGTTACTGAGAATCATCCTAGAAAAATGATTTTTGTTAATAAGTCAACAATATTCTACAGATGTGTAAAGTGAAAGTGACTATTTGTCATTGTGAACACACTAAAGCACCACAACAAAATGTGACCTCTGCATTTAACTCATCACATGTACACATGTGGGGCAGCGGGCAGCTATCAACAGTGCTTGGGGAGCAGTGTAGTGGGACAGTACCTTGCTCAAGAATACCATCAGGTCCAGGGGCAATGCCCTAACCACCTGCCACCACTGCCCATGGATTCTTCCGGTAAGATGGTGGCATGGCAGCAGCACGCACCTGCCTCTCTGGACCAAAATGGTGCTAGTTTGTACTATTTTGTGTCTCAGTGCGACCAAACTCAGTAAATGGACACCAGATCAACAAGTATCAGGGTCTACCATCGCCAGAAACTATTGTTGTACAGAGACGACTCCAAATTTTGTCTCAAAGATGATCTGCTGGCGTCACTACGTGACCTCGGTTGGGCAAGACCCTAGCCCTCAGCTTAATGTGCCGCTGGCTGGAGGAGGTGCTCGTGGAAGTGGTGTGCGAGGACGAAAAAGCAGGGCAATAGAGCGTGAGTTCGCGCGAGGCTAATTGCTAACGCTAGCCGGCCGGCTCCATTCTGCTTTTGAACGTGCACTCCCTGGACAATAAACTGGACTACATTCGACTACGGCAGGCATCCCAGCGCAAGTTTCGGCACTGTAGTGTGAATGCTAAATGTAGACCTTTTTATTTACCAAGAGAATTTACAACAGTGTTAACCTTCCACCCGGAGCCAACGCTGACGACACGCTGCTGGAACTGTATGGTGTGATCAGCGACCTGCAGAATGCTCAACCAGATGGACTGTTTATTGTTGCCAGTGACTTTAACCATGCAAACCTCAAGACCGTGCTCCCTAAATTCCACCAGTATGTGAACTTTGCTACACGAAGGAACAACGTGCTGGATCTTGTTTACACAAACATTCCAGCCGCGTACCAAGCTGAGCCCCGCCCCCACCTGGGCCAATCAGACCATCTCTCTGTTATGCTAATTCCAGCATACAGACCACTTGTGAAGCGCTGAAAACCAGTTCGGAAACAGGTGAAAACCTGGCCAGCAGGAGCCATCTCTGCTCTTCAGGACTGTTTTGAAAACACAGACTGGTACATGTTTAGGGAGGCTGCAACCACTGGTAACTGCACTAACTTGGTCCATCACCACACACCCCAACCAGAAGCCTTGGATCACTGCAGAGATGTATGCACTACTGAAGGCCTGGGACGCTGCTTTCAGAGCAGGTGATAAAGAGGCCTTAAGAGCAGCAAGGGCCAAACTATCCTGAGTCATCAAGGTAGCAAAGCATGCATGCACCCAGAAGATCCACAGCCACTTCAGCGACAGCGGTGACACAAGATGCCTATGACAGGGCATTCAGGCTATCCCCAACTACAGGACAACAACACCTGCCTGTGATGCCTCCCTCCAAGATGCACTCAACAACTTCTACGCACGGTTTGAGGGACTGAACAAAGTGGAAGCGAGGAAGTCCATCCCTCATCCCAACGACCAGGTTCTGTGCCTGACCACAGCTGATGTGAGGAAAACTCTATGCAGAGTCAACCCAAGGAAAGCTGCTGGACAAGGCAACATTCCTGGCAGGGTGCTTAGGGAATGTGCAGACCAGCTGGCAGATGTTCTAACTGACATCTTCAACATCTCCCTGAGCAAAGCCACTGTTCCAACATGCTTCAAGACTCCAACCATCCTTTCTGTGCCAAAGAAGTCTCCAGTGTCCTGCCTCAATGACTACTGTCCCATTGCACTCACTCCCATCATCATGAGGCATGTCAAGACCCTGCTGCCTCCTTCACTGGACCCCCTGCAGTTCGTGTACTACCGGAACCGCTCAACAGGTGATGCGATAGTCACCACCCTTTATCTGGCCCTCTCGCATCTTGACAAGAAGGACCCATATGTGCGAAAGCTGTTCATAGACTTTAGTTCAGTATTTAATACAATCATCCCCCAACACCTGTCTGAAAGGATTGGGAACAAAACCTCCAGCACTACCACACTGAGCACTGGTGCTCCACAGGGTTGTGTGCTCAGTCCCTTGTTGTTCCCCTTGCTGACTCAAGACTTTGCAGTGATGCACAGCTCGATTCACATCATCATGTTTGCTGATGACACGACTGTGATGGGTCTCATCAACAAGAACAATGAATCAGCATACCGGGAGGAGGTAAAGCGGCTAACGGACTGGTGCAAACCCAACAACCTGTCTCTGAATGTTTTCTGAAGGTAGTTTGATTGACTGGAATTCATTGCATCTCCAACAAGCACTGGACTCTGTTCACACCTTTATGGAATGCTGTTCACTTGTGATCTGCTCACCCAAGAAGCAGGTTAGTGCAAGGGGTGAACAGGGCTGTAGTTTCTTAGAATCACTTTTAAACTGGAAGAGTGGAATATGGATCCCAAATGCACTATTAAAAAAAATAACTGTACAAATGCTTGGAGATGATGAGGAATAAAAGAAAACGTTCTGTTTCATATTTATCTTGTCAAAGTCAATAAAAAAAATGGAATAAACAGTATAAATAGCAATACTAAATGCACTGTCCCACTACTACTATATTCCCATAGCCACTCATTACTGGCTCCTTAAAGTCATTGTGAATGATTTAGTAAGTGTCCTGTCCTTTTATAACTGACATTATTAGCATTAGAACCCTTGCTCAGGAAGTTTGCTTGCCTCAGGTGACTTCATTTGTGCTGTTAACTTTCTCCGAATCACCATTGCCACCTGCCCTGCACCGTTGACATGTTCTAATCCCTTGGCATTTCAAACTCATCTCCAAAATACAAAGCAGAGATATGCGTCTAATGAAAGATTTTTCTTATGCGGGCCCCGTTTGACTAGTGCACCCAGTGATCTTTTTCTTTGGCCTGTATTTCCATATTTCTTGCCTGTGCAGAGATCATAATCCAATTGTGCATCCTCGAAACTGAATAAAGCTGTAAGTGTACTTTTAGAGAAGGAGGGGAAATGGCACAGAAAAGTGCTGAAAATCACTGTGCAATAATCCAATTAAGCCTTGAATATGCTGTAGCACGCAGTTTTATACGAAAGGACCTTTCATGCTCTCTTCTCTGGCATCTATGGCTCTGCAGGGAGTCAGAACAGGGAGATTCTTACTCACCCAGAGTGGACAGGAGACACAGAAAGCTACTGTTATAAAAACATTCAAACCTAATGAGTAACATTAAAAACAACAAAAAAGTAAAATTTGGTTGATTATATCATGTATGTTGGCCCTACTCTGTGCATGAGTTATACACTGTTCCAAAGGTATGAAATCATTATTTTCAACAGTATTATAATCAGTTGTGTTTCAGATACTAATTATAAAAGGATTTCAGTATTCAAGCCATGTATAATCTCATTGCTATCAAATATTGCTAGGGTGCACTGTAGAAGTTTTAATACATTTAAATTACATATTCCAGGTCCATGTCTGATGTTTGTGTGGTTAGGTATACCAAAAACAGTGATATTTCACTTTTTACATAAGCCACAGCATTAAAATCACTGACACCTGGCAATTAACACTGATTATTTTGCACAAGGGCTGGGATATATTAGGCAATAAATGAACAGTCCCTGTGTTACAATAAAGATAATTTACATAAACAGACATAACAGACTTGGGAGTATTGAATTAACAACTTTAACAGTACTGTTTTTTATTAATAATAAATCAATATAGAAATTACACAATTTATTAATTTAACCTTTGAAATGTTTAACAAAACATAAAAAAAACATTTGAAAATAAGCTCACAATATGTTTTTCTATCTATCTATCTATCTATCTATCTATCTATCTAT
>JBBPDA010000132.1:23812725-23834923 GCA_037974385.1 Arnoldichthys spilopterus | reverse complement strand
TATCTATCTATCTATCTATCTATCTATCTATCTATCTATCTATCTATCTATCTATCTATCTATCTATCTATTTTTTGCAGTAGCTTTGGGATGAATTATATCATTACATTATCATATATCATATTCATAATCATATTTCTATTTTAGCCAAAATATGAGTGTACCTTTACTTTGCAAACTTGATGCACACTGGTCTAAGCTGTTTCAAAGGACAATGAGGCCTTTCCTGAACTGTGTTTATGGCTCGTTTTGTTCCCAATGTTGTACTCGTTTATCTGCCAGCACAAAAAGAATGGCTGTCATCGTTCAGCCTCCATTAATTTGTCATGAAAATATCAATTATGTCCTGTAATAGAAAGCCTGCACAAGGCACCCAGATGGGACCGGCCCAACCTCCATGCAATCATCCCAAATCTGGCCCTCTGCTCTGTTGCACCTCCCTCCTCCACCTTGAGCTCCGTACTCCACCTAATTAGTCACCATGAGGAGCTGGAGCTTTATTAAGGCTGGTGATGAATCATTATCTGTTGTAATTGGCCCTCCAGTCCCCCAGGAGGTGCCCTGCTCCAGCCTGCCCAGCTGGAGGGGCCTCCCACTCCTCTGCAGGAAGCTGCAGCTGGAACCAAAGCCAAAGTTTTTCTTGCATTACCTTCATTTATAATCCTTTATGTCAGCTTCTGCTAATAGGTTCATATTAATCATTGTTTAGGTGATGTGCTCCTGTAACTGAGAACAGCCATAAAAAGATTAATTTCATATAATATTCCATAGCAGAAGGGAAGACAGATATTGGTATTCATTAAGACTAGGCTGAGTCTGGCTTAGGTTAGTCCATATTGCTGCTGACTGGCTGTACCACATCAAAAGCTGTGCTTCCAGGAAATTACAATCATAAATTCACTCAAATTTAGCCAACTTGCAATATTTGCAGGAGCTTGCAATTTCATCCCATCACCACATTATTTCTGTATTAATCTGTATTTTCTGTATTATTTCTGCATTAAACATATTAAATAAACAGTTATAAGTGCTTTAAACATTTTTGTAAGTATGGAAAGCAATAGATAATACAGAAGTTATCCCATTAGCCAACTAATAGTTTAGCTTTTTAAGACCAATTAAGGAAAAGCATTTTCTGACAGCTTTACATGAAGGTCTTTAAAAATGTCTACATCTGATTTGTATATGAACACTCAAGAGCGCACTGAAAAACAAATCACAAACAATAAAAACATTGGTGAATATAAAAATCTTTTTGGTAACTGTGTAAGCTGGTTAGAAAAAATAATTTTTAAGAATGGTTGGTTTTTAAGAAGGTCCATCAAATGCTGAGTTCAGCCCTAGGCCTAAGTGATAGGGCAATGGAACTGGAAATCAGTGATTACTGACAAATCATCTGATTCATTATTTTAATTATTTTATTATATTTACTCTATTAATTCCAGAGGGGAAACTGGTCACTGCATTTTACCCACCTGGAGCACTCACACCCAGAGCAGTAGGCAGAAACACAGTCATGGTACCTGGGGAGCAGTTGGGGGATGGGGGTTGGGTGCTTTGCTCAAGGGGACTTCAGCCATGGGTTCCTGCTGGTTCATGGATTCAAACCCATGACCCTTTGGTCACAAACCAGCATCTCTAACCTTGAGGCCACAGCTGCCCTTATTACAAACAATAATGGACACTAGGGGACTAGAGGACTCATTAAATTATTTAAATAGCATTATTTTAACAATGGTTTTTATAGGACACCAATAAGCTGTTTAACAAAGTAAATTCTCCAGTGTGCAAATATTGCCATGAATATTAAGAAATGTCACTGCAGAGTCAAGCATTTCAGCTCACAACAAACCGAGATAAAGCTGTGAGATTAAATTGCACCGAATTGGATTCTGTATTTGTACAAAAATATTGTTCATAGAATAATCTTTGTTACATTGCTTGGCATAACATGGTCCACAGCAATTGTTTAACATTTGCCTATTTTTCATATTGTATTTTGTTGCTGCTTTATCAAAGTATTGAGCAACTTGAGACCTCGGTTTTACCAGCGTTAAGGGGTATTTCTGCATATTGATTTAATGTCTACTGATTACTTAGGATATGAACACAGCTCTACTTATGCTGAACCTTTATTCTATGTGTTGATAAGTGAGATGCTGGACTTCAAAGGAAAATGCACTTTATTTAAAATATTTAATGAAAAAGAAATGGTTCCATATGCTTATAATTGATAGAAAGTGTGCTATTTTGTATGTCACTTTTCTTTGGTTCAGTCATATTTAATGGAATTCAGACATAAGCAGATTATATAAAGCATTTTGAATGCACACATTTTAGGGAAAATAATATGCATTTGCCACTTTTCACAGAAAGTGTACTCAAAAGAGCTATAAACAGTGTACCAGCATGAAGCAACCCTCAGAGGCATTGTTGTTTGCAGCTTATCCCCACGGGTTGAGGAGTCCTTCCTGAATTGTTAGATTTAAACTATTTTCTTTGTTTCATAAGCTGTGTTTGTGTTGCCTGCACGTGTAGATTAAGCTTTAGAAATTGTGAAATGTCTCTTAGTAAATCCTAATTTTCAGTCCTGCTAGTTGGTGGCGTGAATTATCACATGCTAATAACAGCACTGGACCTCTGCTGAGCCACCGTGGCTGCTGCTTACAGCCCAATAATGGAAATGTGTGAAGAGCAGTGTGAAGAGAACCAGGCTGCTCAACACTAAATAGGTCTTCGCCTCATGAAATCGTAAATTCTCTTCATGCCAGACCTTGCAGTTGCTAATTAACAGCAAGACAATACTATTGCATTCTGCAGAAGTTTTCGTTCACACTATTATTGCCTCTCCTTGCGTTTTTCCCAAACTCATTCTGTCTCTTTCTGTATTCCTCTCCTCCCCATCTCTCTTTTCCTTTCTCATCCCCCGTCTTTTTTACATCTCATTCAAATGCATTTGCATTTGCGTGTCTCTCAGAATGATTTTGAAATGCTGATTGCTAATTGAAAGAACATTAGAAATGCAATTATAGGATGGATATCTAATTAAAGTGGAATTTAATGAAAGACTCACTCAACTCAATTGCCCACTTTCTATCTAATCTCTGCAAAACAATGGTTCCACCACAACTGCCTCTTTGAGGCGCTCATCTTGGCTTATCAATGTTTGCCTCTGTCTAATATGACCTCTCCTACCTGTGAAAATGTCCACAACAGCCATGATTTTCTTAAAGGGGCAAATACAGGATTTTCCTTGTATGCTTGTCCCCTCTGATGTTGTGAGTGTCGGGGGAGAGGTCAGGATTCACCAAAATTATTTTTAAATGTTTTATTTAAAAGAGAGAAAGAGAGCAATCTCAAAGTGAAATGAAAAGTCTTCTGAAAAAACATCCTCCCCCTATTATGTGGAAGCTCCCATAGACAAGTGTTAGGCAGAAAGATCAGGAGCACAGAGCTTTAGTTTGCATTGTACTAAATAATCGTTAACAAGAGATTATATAGCAGTTCTAAAAACTGTGTGTTTCAGCCAGTTGTGAGCGTCATGGGGGCAGTAGTGTTGAAAAGTCTATTTTTTACGGAGTAGAGTGTCCTCGATTAGAGATTAACACAGAAGCAAAGAGACGTTTAGTCTAAAATGATCTGTTTAGTCTTGGCCAAATGGTTTCAGGGCCTACAGATGGTGAGGTATCAAGGGTCCTAGAGTTGGGCCTTTGGCCAAATTCACCACCATATTTCTGATTTGTTAAATATTTAAATTTTTATTGTTCTGTTGAATTTTATTTATTTTATTGTGTGTTATTCTACTTAATGTGGTAAGGTGTCCTCAAGAGTCTATAAAAATATACATTATTATTATTATTATTAATATTATTATTTTTATTGTTGTTGTTTATGTTATTACTATTTTTAACCTTTTGACCTTTTAAGATATTTATCCATAATAAGCACTAAAGTGACTGTAACGAATGGAGTCCAGGAAGAGGTGCTGGCAGTCATGAAAGGTCTGATTAGAGACATAACATAATCGGGTGCGACGCTTACTGTTAGTTACGCTGCAGTATTCCTAGTCTTATTCAAAGTTATTATCCTTAGAATACTCCTAGCCTAAGCATCCTTAGTACTCATATCTCCTAGTTTGTGTATCGACCATTGCGCGTTTTCTAGACCTTAGCTTTAGCCTTTGGCCTTTGTGTTCCCCTTGCTCCTGCTCGACCTTGGACTGTTTTGCCTTTCTGCCCAATAGACTTACCTTTTGCGAATATGCAAATAAAAGGTGTTGTTGAGTGTGCGTTTGGGTCCAAGCTTTTTCAAAATTTGACAGTGACACACATCTTCTGAGCTTTTATTTGTGATGCGAGTAATTGTAAACTAGTGGTGTATTCAAAAGAGGTGGGTAGTAACTGTCTTAGGTATTGTTTTGTTTTTAGAGACATTGTACTTTTTATAAGTCTGGTTCCTCTTACCATTGTTATAAAAATGACTCAGTATATTGCTCTAAAACAGACTATTTCACATCAAACTACTAAGAAGGACTTTGTTTACATCCTAATGATTAATATATTCAATTGTTTGGGAAAAAAATTGTGTAAAAATAAGCTGGTTTTGCTACTGTGTCTGAAATATGTAAATACATTTCAATAGGTAGCCCTGCATTGTGCCTGCCTGTTTTATCAGAATGATATGTTTTTGGAGCTTAGATTGCATCTCTGTGGACTAGGAGGTGACCAGTTCATTTTAAAGTAAAGTAGCTGGAGAGTCTGCATACAGAATGGTGGCTGAGGTACGCTGCATAACCACAGCTGAAAGAGCCTCTCAGAACATCTTTGTTAAGCCCCTCGCCACTGTGCTTTAAGGAATCGATGGCGGAATGAAGATGTCAGTCATGACAAACTGGCTGGCATGCTGGGAGCTCGTAGCCCATCAGTTACACTGTCAATGTGCGTGGGTGTATGTGTGTATCACGGTGAGCCTGTGTTAATGTGTTCCCTCAATCTGAGATCTATGGTTTCCCTTGAGTGCTGTAGCCCACACACATCATTGTTTACTTGTTAGTTTACTCTTTGCATGCAATGGTGGTGCGGGTCTGTTAATTATAAGTAAACAGTTCTCCCCATCAGGGGGCAGATAAGACATCGACTGGCCCTGCTTTGTTGCCAAGATGATGGTGGCACAATGGGAAACCTTTGACAAACAAGGTTAGCCTCTCTCTCTCTCTCTCTCTCTTTCTCTCTCTCTCTCTCTCTCTCTCCCCATTTCCCCTGCTATGTTAAGCTGCCCCGCTGAGATATCAGTGATCCTGCCCCATTTTGCTATCTGGTAGTGTTGTAGTCAACACTGCCTAAACCAAGAGAAGACATTGACGAGACCGGAGGGGATCAAGACCAAGACAAGACCGAGACCAAATAGAGTTGAGACCAAGACAAGACAGAGACCACAAAAAATTGCTCTCGAGACCAAGGCCAGTCTTGAGAACTACAGCACTACTATCTGGACCAGCCTGACTCACCCTAATACCCTCTTACTGGTTGAAGTTTTTGTAGCTCTTAACCCACTCACTTCTGCTGAGGAGCCCATATGAACAGCCCTATCCACCAAAGAACTGATCTAAAGTCATCACGGCACCTGTATACAAGAAACTGCTGCTGCCCATTTACACTGAGAACTATTATTATTATATATATTTATTTTATTTGTTCTTTTTCTCCTTTTCTTTTCTCTTGTTTGTTACAGCTTTTTGTCTTCTTTTCTTTTCTCTTGTTTGTTACAGGCCCCAGCTTCCAGGTGGGGGCTGTCAGGGAGCTCATTACCAACACTATTTAGTATTCCTTGAAACACAGGAGAGCGCGAAGTTTACGCCATTCGTGGGTATTCTGAGCGTTATTTCATAGTGTTGGATTTCCTGGATTGAATCCTTAGCTTGTTTATCTTGACCTAGCCCTTAGCCTTAGCCCTAGTGTATCTGTTTGCCATTCTTGACCTTTTTGCACATTTTCTGACAATGAAGACTCCTTTTTTACCTGCATCTGTCTCCAAGCACTTCCTCAATAGTGACACACACTTGATCAAGCATTTCACTCTATATGATACAGGGCCTACAGATAAATGTAACATACTTCAGCAAAATCAAAAAGAAAAGTAGCTTTTTCTATCATTTATTCAACAAAAATATGGATAGATGTAATATTCTTTTCTGGAGAAAATAACTATACCCTTTGCTTCAGGTATTGCCCCCTTTAGCAGAAATTGTACGCTTTTTACCTAAATGTCCACCAGCTCCTGACATAAGCTTGCTGAACATTTTAATCATGTTCATCAAAATATCTTCAGTTCGTTCAAGATGTTTGAGGGTTTTCTTGCATATACTACACATTTTAACACTTTAAAGGGTTAAAAAATGTTCCTCTCTTCTTGTTGAACTAGTCTTTGGTGGATTAACTAGTGTGTGTACAACATTGTCCTGCTGAAAGGCCCACCCTCAGTTCAGCTTCAGCATTTGACAAATGGCCTCGCATTATCTTTAAGCACTTTTTTTCCCAAAAAGGGGGACATTTGTCCAGTCTCTTTCTGATTGTAGACGCATGCACTTTAAGGCCAACAACTGCAGCAGTTACCGGCAGATCCTGTCATGGAAATTCGAGGTTCTTTGAGAATTCTTTCAGTATGAAACTCTTTGCTGGGACAGCTAGTCCTGGAAAAATGGACAGTCATTTGGAATATATACAACTTGATGATTTTTCTTGAAGTGAAATTGTTTAAAGATCTTTTTCAATGCATGTGCAAAAAAGACCACTTGGCATGATGGCACCACACACTTCAGTAGCAAGGAGAACACAAGATGCCCCTTTTTTTCCCAGAGAAACTGAGCTTCCCTGAAAATAACATTTTGAAGCATTTGTCTATTAAACACTTTACTTTGCTGCACTGAAAACAAAGCATATTCTAAAGAGCCATTGACGTCCAGTGAAGTTGCACTTCAGTGGGTTTTAATGGATTGTGCTGCCATGGGAAAAAAATTGTTATAAAATTGTTTGACAACCTGCAAGAAAATATTACTGATTCTAAATGAACTAGGCATGAAGGTGGACACAATCTAGCATGCTTTTTGTAATAGCATTTTAAATACAGCAATACAAATTTGAGAGGAGGCGGAGCTTCACTTGTAGTCTAGCACAGTCGTATCTGGCGTATATTCACCTGAGTAAAATGAGTAAAATCTTTGCTTCTTCAAATATGATGAATACATTTTTTACAAATTCTTTTTTGCAAAGTTTAAATTTCATATTTATACAAATGTATTTGTCATTTAATGTCATCAAACAAAATTCAAATGTGTAATGAATCTTGGTGGGTTTGAAAGCAAATGCAATTAGTTAGTTTCTTTAAGTTGAGTATTTAATTAAATGAATCGTACAAAATAAAAAGACTTGGGAAAATAAAACACAAAAGCATGAATATAACAGGAACTACGATGTGAAAACAGGGTACAACAGAGAACAGACAAGGACTGAACCAAACACGGGGGTTTAAATAAGGACACAAACAAGCAACAGCTGAAACACGGAGGAGATGAGAGACCAGACACAGGTGTGAGGTGGGGCAAGGGCGTGGTAAACAACACAAGCACATGGCTACATGACAACAAAACATGGACAGGTCACATGACTAAACAAAACATGGACGAGACAAGACAGACCCTTACAAAATGGTTGCAGCTGGGATAAACTTTACAAAATGCTCATAAGCAAGCCAGATTAAAAACTACTTAAAAGGCCCATATGCAAAAAAATTTAACCCTTTAAACATACACTTTTAAACATTTGTAAAGTGTCTAAACTTTACAAACCTTTTACTCCCCCCCCTTCCCAAAAAAAGCACTTTGAATTTGTTTTAGTTATTTCATATATATATCTGTCTTTTTCATCTACAGTAGTTTAGCCACACCCATTCATGTTGAAAGTTTTCAGGTTTTAGTCCAGGCTGGTTTTTGAAAAAGGCACAATTCTATTTTTAGGCAAAAAAAAAACAAAAAAAAAACATATGTCAGTCTTCAAGGCACATTACCAAAACACATTAACAGGCCTGATCTATTCTTAGGCATAAAAGACTTTGTAAAATGATCATGAAAAAATTTAAAATGTTTTACACAGTTTGTGGTATTTAACCCCACACAAATGTCACTAATGGACAGGAAAAAAAATAAAACACAGTACAATGTAGGATTTAGGCCCTTTAATTTAATAAAAGAAGGAGATGGTAGAAAGGAGAAGCTATAAAGAACCAAAATTTGAAATCTGAGCCTTTACCAAGACCAATCCAGGCATAATACAAAGTATAAACCCTGTTCCCTTGACCTAGAAGTTTAAAATTAATAATAGACTACAAATGATCAAAGATAGGTAGCACTGGCTATGAGTGCTGTTCATTTCTTGATTATTCTAAATTTGTAACCAAGATACAATCACTAGGACACCTGCACTGCTTTGAAATTCTAACTTTGCAAAAACCTTCTCCAAACATGCTGAATATTCATTTATTAAGAGTTCTTTTAGCTCTGCTAAGCTATTTATCCTCCTCCCACTCAACCTTATATTAAGCACTTTCACAGACTGACAGTGATGGCAAGGACAAATGTTCACCTTTCTGTTTTTTTTGTCCTCCCTCTCCTTACTTCTCCTATCCTTCCAGGAAGTCTTGACAAGGAGATTGCTGAAGCAGTGCTTCATGGATTTTCTCTGCAGGTTTTCTCTTAAACGAATCCTCTTTCAAAGTGCCAACCTTGATAAATGAGACGCATCTCTTAGAGCAGAAACAAATTGGTGCCTCAGAATAACCTGATGCTTATGGGTGCATTTTTCATTACATCACTGAAGTTAGGGTTTGTGAATGCTCTGTGTATACAACTGTTTAAAGTCAGTATTTACAATATTGCTATATGACATGTATGGACATAAATTATATTTTTAGTGTAAAAGAAAGTAAAAGTGAATGAATTAATATTTACTTTTGCATAAAACATGTCACATTGTTAGTTAAAATTGCTTTTTTTAAAGCTCATTGCTTCTGTATTAAGATCTAATGTAAATTAACAACATATTCATTGCACTAATTTACAATGATTCTTAAATCCAGCAGATTGCTGTAATAAATGGTCACAGTGACCATACCACTGTATTTTGAGCAGTATTTAAACAATTGTAAGGCCGTCCCACGTCAGAGCCCCACCTCCCAGCTGGTCCTGATCTGACCTAGCAGCTGGGAGTCATCATCGTGGCTACAAGAGCCTTCCGTGGGTGACAGCGTGGTTTAACCTGTGTTTGCACTGTTTCCTTTCCACCTTGTGTTGTTGTGTTTTCATGTGTACATGTGGTCTTGTAACCCTTAGTCTTAGCCCATAGTTCCATAGCCCTTAGTGTTCCGTGTCTTGTGCATTGTGTATGCTTGTGTGTTCTTCTCTATTAAACGTCTTTTGTTTTCACAACCAGGTGTCCAACCAGGTTTGCTGCCCGACATAAAGCATTACAATAATACAGGTTAAACTTTTCCAGACTTTTTTTCAGTTTTGTTTGTTTTTGTATTTTCTAATTTTATATTTTACTCTTTTCAGCCAAAAAACTTTACAACCACTGGCTTAATGGTGGTGTAGGCCCCCTTTGTTTGAAAACAAGAATACAAAACAAGAAGCTCGGTCTCTTGAATACAACATGATGACGAGACTCCGGAACTCGACAAGTCGACAGTTGACAGTTTGTCTCATGTCTCCTCCTGGTTTGCTCGGAGCCTAAGTAATCCCGGTAATCAGCTCTTTGATCCACAGCACCTGTGGAACACTGGCTTTTGGAGCTGGAACCTGGGCTACTGGCTCCAGCCACCAGGAGGAGACATTCCCCCTTTGTCTCTTAAAGGGACCCTGTTCCTTACATTTAGTTTATTATATAGGCAGAAATACAATAACGTCTAAAGGGTTCACAAACTTGCATCACTGTAGTTTGTCCAACACATTCCACACCTTTCTGTCATAGCCAGCAGTAACCTTTACAGCCATACTAGCTCTTTTGTGGAACCTTAGTGTTCATTCCCCATGCATATAGCCCCTTGGTGCCCATGACCCTGCCATTGGTTTACTGATTGTCCATCTTTCGAACACTTTTGGTAGATTCTAACCTCTGCATTCCAGGAACATCCCACAAGACCAATTGTTTTGGAGATACTTTGAGCCAGGCATCAAGATATTACAATTTGGCCCATGTCAAAGTTGCTTATTCAATCATTACAATTTTCCTGCTTCCAACATATCAACTTATTGTTCACTAGCTGCCTAATAAAACCTGAGCTGCCATTGTAACTACATAATCAGTGTTATAAACCTCACCAGTTTTTAATGATATGGCTCACTGGTGTATGTGTGCTTTCTAGGTATACAGTTAAAAACTGTAATCCATCTGTTGCTGCACAATTTATCAACCCTTGCACTGGCACAGTAGTGACATCTATGTATGTCCTGTAGTTGTACAAGTTGTTTAGGCTTAGCAGTTTTGCTGGGATAGAATAGTCACCAGAAAGGAATGAAGCCTACAGTGCCCTGTAGGGGTCTGACCACTGATGAAGCTAGAGGATGACCAGCATGAATTACTCATTGCGTAAAGGTAAGCCCTTTTCTCTGATAGTGCACTTACAAAAAGTATCAGCAGGGTAAATGAATATAATAAGGCAGCCAGTAAATTCACACAGTGTTTAAAGCCCAGAAAAAAAAACTGCTGTACCTGATGCAGGCACTAACAATCCACTGCCATTTAGGCAAAAATGCTGTGCTGAGAATGATCCAGCACCCAAATTATATCAGGTCAGTGGTGGTCCTAATGTGGTGCACTTCCAGTGATGGATATGATAGAGGGCTGATAAATTGTCCGACAACAGATGAGTACGGTCAGTCATTTTAAACCTGCAAAGTGCATTATCATGGTAAGTGGACTTGTTAAAATAGCTGGTGTTCCCGATATTTTGTAGAACTTTGTAAGAGCTTGTTTTAAGTGAAACAGTGCAAAGTAACTGCATTTACATGTACACATCTTCATATTAAATGGATTCTGACATGCAGTACAGCAGTATACTCAGCTATCTAGAAGGTTACGCTATGTATGAAATATGAGCTGAGGATTAATAAGGCTGCAGTTTGAGACTAACCTTACATAGGATGCCTGGAAACAATTTCTTTTTCTTCTTGAGAACAAGGTCAGGCCTAAATGTGAACCAGGGACCATATTTCACTCACTGAAATGCTCACATGTGGCTCATCTATTATTCTCACACTTAAACAAACAATGAAAGACATTCTAGATTGAAAATGTTGGTTTAATATCAGTGAACATTTAGTCTGAGCACGCTGTCAAGACCATGTCACATTTTGTCAGTATTTTCTTAACTGCTCTAACTCCCTGAAAATCAACATGGAAATTACCATGCGCCTTTAACAGACTACTCAGGTTCAAATGACCTCTAAGTGAGTGTTAGTCTGCACTCTCTGCTCTGCTCATCATCAAACTGTCATTACAGGAAATGTGTGCGGACGTCTTGGCGCATTTTCAGTTTGTTTCTCCAATGTCTGGAACTGAAGCTGTTTAAAAAAAATCCTCCATCTAATAGGTCTTTATGAGCCCAATAGGGAGTTGATGATAATAAATTATGAGCTGTGCTGTAACAAGCCGGTAAGTAAAGCAGTCTGGGGCACTTATTAACGACGGCCATCCGTAGCCACTTAATTCGAAAACATTAACTCAAATTCGTTTGTTAATATTTATTAGAGTGGGCTGTGAATGAGAAATCAGTCTAGGGTGAGCAGAGTTGTAATTATGCTCGAGGCTGTAAAGGACTTCATGAGACATTCTTGTTCTCTAGCAGTTTCCAAACAATGAAACTACAAGTTCTGTGGAGGATCTGAGGGGTCAGAGTGGCTGACCTGAAGTCTTCCTCCATGGGTTCAAGTTCTAATGTGCTTTTTTAGAGCAGAGTTGGCTGAAAAACTTGGGCACATATATTTGCAATGCAAAAAGACTGTTTTTCTGTTATAAAATAGTCAAGACTGTATGTGGAGGGAAAAAAATCCATCTGATGTTTATTTTAAAAACCTCTCAAGGCAGGAATCGGTGCTTTTTATTCAAAAATTGTGACACCCACATATGCAAGCTATCTAGATGAAAGCAAGCTAAACCATTGTACCTCCTGCAATTTACACATACTGGCATATTTAACTAGAAAAAGTTCCCTGTCTTTTAAAAGGGAAATGGTTTTTAAATTAAAATAATTCTCCAGCATTTGCTTCTCTCTCTGCCTTGCATTTACAGTGTATGTTCTGTTACCATGGGCAATTAAAAGGTTTGTAGTTGTATGTCACTATAATTTGCCAGTTATTCTTAACAAAAATTTTTAATTGAATATAACACTTTTAGCATACATTGCTAATGTCTAGCAAACGCCATTTACAAACCTGGGAATAAATACCCACCCAGCAAAAAGTCGTTGAAAAGATGACTTCGCCAGATGTCTTGAAAACATTGCGATTGTTGAAAAGTGAAAGGTGAAAAGATGTATTTTTTGGGTTTTTAAAAATACGTCAATAAAAAGACATCCTTTAACCATTTTTTTCATGTTATTGTAATATATGAATACTGTATGTATTCATTATTATATTCATAATTACTCATAATAGTCCTCAAACTGACAGAAAATAATGTATAACATTGTTTTTATTTGACATCATAGAGTCACTGAACAGTAAAACAGAAAAACAAACTTATATTTCAAAGCCCACAGCCAGAACACCCAGGAGCATCATTTAGGTCATCTGCCAGAGCACATGATATGCCGTATTCTGTAGCACTGCAGTCCTGCTTTTGACAGAAGCTGCAGTGACAAAGAAAAACATCTAATTATTGTTTGCTGAATCCTTAATCTTACAGAATACAATAAAATGAGTTTAAAGTAACAGAGTACACATGGATGTTAATCCATTGCCAGACCAGTATTTAATAATGAATCAAATCAAAACCTGGACAGTTCTCAAGTGGTTATGGTCTGATTATGAAAAAGTTCCAATACTGCAGTGAGCATTATATACAACTTGCCTTAAAATACATACTACAAACAGATAGAAGCTAAATGACTAGCAATATAGGGGGATGATCATATGTAGGGTGAGAAAGACACAATTAAATTAGTGCAGTGTGGGAAGGCTATTTACAATGCACTGTACATTAACATTAAAAAACCTTCCTCTTCGTTTTTAAAAATCACTCTCATAATATCTGCCTTCCTCAGTTTGAGACTTTCTGCCTTCCTTCACTACTCCTGCCAGCTTGTAACCATTCTGACTGATTTTTGTGTGACCAATCACGACCAAGCCACTCTCATGAACTTAATTGAGTGCGCGAGCACGATAGTGTGATGAAGCAGTCGTACATACTTGACATGTCCAGCACGGAAAGTATAACGTGGAGGAGTTGATGAGCCGAAGTGGGGAAATGCCAAAAAAATAAGATGGTTTCTCAAGATAGTACCATAAAACACGCAGATTGACACTAGGTAGTGGAGTGAAGTTGATGTAACTGCACTTTAATATAAAATCGTTTATATTCAGCAGTGTACAAGATTTGTGTGAAGTGTACACAACAACTCAACACGTTTAAATAGAGAAAACTTTCCACATGCGTCAGTATACTGTACTTGGGCTATATGTGGTGGGAAAAAGATGTCCATATTGGGCTAAATGTAGACCAAAACAGGTGGACTAAACCCAGCCCAAATTTCAATGCCATAATGGACCAACCAGATTTAGCCCAGAAAACAGCGTTTCATAGACGTCTGGTGCTCGGGGTATGTTTGGAGAAAAACATATCACTGTCATCTATACTATAACTACCTAGGCTTAGTAAATGTTCTCTACCTAATGGTAAAACTATAGCCTTTAAGGGTCTCACGCACACTGCACATAAAATGGCTACATTGTAATGCCAAAATGTAGATTACATAATAATGTTTATTTAACCAACGTTTTTATTTGACGTTTTTATTTGACACTTAACGTTACTACTTAAATAAGATTTAAAAGATAAACTAAACAATTCTTCAGTGAATGGATTTGAGAGTAGATTTTGTAGAATTCATGAACAGATTTGCAGGCAGCAAAATGCATAACCACAAAGAGGCAGTAAGTGTATTAGTTCCGGCACCCTGTGGCCAGTAGACACAGCATGGCTGGACCCCACATGCTCTTGGTGGGGTCGCTGTGCCTTCATAAAGCTGAGAGTGATGGGGCCTGGGGAGGGGAAAGGCAAAGCAGTCACTTGCATCTGGTTCACTTCCATCAGCATAGTCAGAGTAAGGCTAAAAAGGCACATGCCCCCAAATCATGCCACATCTCCACTTTCATTGCATGCATTTTACCATATTGTCAGTGTGGTGTTATGTATATATATATTCACATGGAAATGTAAATTGGGATTTAAGAGAAACATATGCTGCCATCAGGGCAACATCTTTTCCAGCACATCTATTGTTATTTGATCAAAACAATGCCAGGCCTTTTTTTTTTTACAAACATGCTATTAAATCTTTTTGTGCTGCATGCATTAAATCCTAGATTTGTTAATATATACAAAACACATATCAGTGAAAACATTGGAAGGCTTTCATTATTTTTTTTTTTCATTTAAACAAAGGTTCTCAATCAGATTCTTGTTTTTATTGCATTTTACAAAATGACCCAACTGTTCCAAGAATTGGGTTTATATTTTGTTTTAGTTTAGACCTCACTTTAATCATAAGACTAATTGCTACCCCTAGAGATCCAATAACAGATATGCAAGATTGGACCTGATTCCTCAGTAAAAAAAAATCTCAGAGAATAATATTGTTGTCTCATTTGTTTTATTGGGTGCTCTTTTTGCACAAACTTTAAAGCATGATTGTATCTCACCAAAAATGATAAAATGATAAAAGATAAAAGATACTTTTATTCCTTAATAAAAAATTAAATCTCACAAAAAGGACAATCTTTCCAAACCTAAAATTAATGAAGGGCTGACACTGTCTGTTTCATACTGTAGTACTGGGTGATTAGTAGTTGCTACATTACCATATGATTTGGGGATACTGCTATCTGGCTGGCTTGAGACTGAGTGGCAGGGCCTGTTTTTTCCTTTAGTACAGATTTTTTTTTGTCCTGAAAGGTAAGCTATAAACACAATTCCATCATTCATAATGCTATAAGTGTTTCAAACAAATGGGTTAACTCAGGACAGTATCATTTTTGTTTCCTACATCAACAAATCCCTCTTTTGCTCCCTCCAGTTTGAATAAGACTTTGAAATGTACAGAGGGAGCTAATAGGCCTACGGAAATGACCTGTATAGCCTTCCAATCAATTTCTAAACTGCTTCTTCCATTTCGGGTCATGGGGATGCTGGAGCCAGTCCTAGAAAACTTTGGGCCCAATGCAGGGTACATCCAGGACAGTAGGCCAACCCATTGTAGGGCAACACATAGACAGACAACCAATCACACACACAAACAATTATAGAGTATCCAGTCAGCCTACTGCAAGCCTTTGGATAGTGGGAGAGCTTGCAAAATCCACGCAGAAAGGCACCCATGGCCAACCCAGGGACTGAACCCAGGACCTTGCTGTGAGGTGACAGCGTTAACCACTGCACCATTGTGCCACCCCAGAGACCTGTATATAGAAAGGAAATGTGCAAGTTTCCACCAGCTTTAGGAGAGATAAAGCTCTCCAGATACTTTAGACTAGAAATTATGTAAGAGTCCAAAGTTTTGAGAACACAAAGCCTGATAAACTGGATGGTTGTTCAAAACCATTTCCAGGGTCAGACCATAAAATATCCCATATGTAATATACACTACAAGACTTTTGTCATCCAGGTAAAGATAACTTTAAAGCAGACTGGGACAACAAATTAGGTATCCTGATACATGATCATATTTCAGATGAGATTCTAGAATATATCCATGCATGTTTCAGTAATACCTGAAATTAATTTCAGTTTAAAAGTTTACATTACTCAAGGACAAAGTTGAATAAAGCATTTACAGAGGTCTCACCTCGATGTGTAAATGAACTAAAAGTAACAAATTAACTGTCGTATTGTTATTTCTCAGAAAAAATACAAATATTTTAAATATTAAATATATTGTAGTCCAGACAAAACTGGAGCCAATCTGAATAAATCTGAGGATCTAAGGATCTATACTACAAAACAACATATCCTACTATTTTTTTAGAAAAAAGAGTTGCCCACACTGACAGGATTAACTTACACTCTTCACTTGAAGAGAATCAAATTCATTTCTAGGGCAAGCTTGGCCGTTTCTAGGGTCTCATCTTAAAAGGGAAAATAAATAAAATATTCCATGCAATCAAAAAAATATAGTAGGGGGATTTTGATTAGATTTTTTTAATGTGTTGTTGTTTGTTAATTTGTCTGATATATGTATGTATTATTGGTTACATGTATGTTTATATTCAAGAAACATATAAAAATTCTAGTTTGTGTTATTTTTGGAATAAGATACCTTTAATTTACCATTAATATGTTCAAATTTATTTTTATCCCACACTGAAAGTCAGTTGTCATTAGTTGCCATTTTCGAAAACCACATATTTAAATGATCCACACTTTCTTCATATTCTCCTTCTGGCTACAGCATAGTAGCTGGATATGAGGCCTCAGATGTAGCTAAATGACTGAGCATAAATGCTATTGTTTTAAGAGGGTTGTAATTAGCGTTGTGGTTAATTGTGTCTGGAGGGATACACAGGGTTAAAGAGGACAAACGCACCCTCTTTGAAATTTAATTGTTGGCCCACAAAGGGAGCAAATCAGCGTAACATTTTATTTGGAGAGATAATGACTTATCTCCTCAGGAAATGAAGACCCAAAGGCTTTATAACTCTCCAAGTCTCTCTCTCTCTCTCTCTCTCTCGTTCTCTCACTCTCTCTCTCGCTCTCTCACTCTCTCTCTCGCCCTCTCACTCTCTCTTTCTCTCTCTCTCTCTCTCTCGCTCTCTCACTCTCTCTCTCTTTTTCTTCTTCTCACACTTGCGCTGTTTCTTTCATACTCACAATCTTTTCGCCCCTCTCACAGCATTTTTGGTTTCTCACCAGTCTCTAATTGCAGGGTAAGTCAAAGCAGGGTGCAGGCATTGGTGTTGCAATGCTGTCTTGTTTCCGGGGGTAACCTGGTATGAAGGGCACCGCTGGAGAAAATAATGCACCTTATGCTCTTAATTATACCAGAACTAGATGCTCTGAGCTCATTAACTCATGGTAGCTTCTGTGTCCAGAGCCAGCCAGCACAAACATTAAAATCTCATTAAATAACACACAAGAGTTGGGAAACATTAGGTATCAGCAGAACATTAAATGGCGTGCTCAATTTACAGAGATGTACAAGAAAAACACATCATAGATGTAATCCTCCAGCCCATTACAGTTACCACTGGCTTCTACTGGCACTTCTACAAACAAAAAGACAAAACATGGGACAAAATCGACTTATTTCATGAAAACCGTATGAAGACACTACATATTGAACATAACTGAACTATTATACATAATGGTGGTTGTGGTGGTGGGGGTGGTGGGGGGGTGTAGTGGCTGGGGTGCTATCATGATCGTTATTATACCTGTTCAAAATGTCACCAGTGTACGTTACTACATACTAAGACCTTAGCTTTACAAAAAACATATCAAATAGCTTTTGTCTCAGAAAAAAACCAATCTCTGTCAGAAAAATTCCAATTCAAAATTTTGTTCTATCACTGTATGAATGAAAGAATATTATAACAAAAAAATTGAATATATATTTTGCATGATGCAAAGTATGCAGTTAGGAGCTCTACATATATCAAGCTTAAAGAAACTGTAAGAAACTGGAATTCTAAAGAATTGAGGTTGAAAAAGTCTGACTGGGGATCTGAGGTTACAAAAAACTAATGAAAGAAAGAAACATATATTACTTAATTTTTAAACTCTTTGATTGGAGCCTCCAGGAATAACAATAGTTTGGGCCCACTAGAATGAACAAACATACCCCTGGTGACAGAAAATGCAAATGAATAATTAAAGTTGTATAATTATTAATAGTATAGCAAATTGACATACTTTTAAGGTTACAACGCATATGGAAATCTAGAGAGGTGCCATTGGTGTGCAGAATATGCAGAAATGCTGCAATCAGAGCATGAAATTATGCAAAATAGAGTCAACGATGAGACAAAAAAATCAGTCAGGTTCAGAAGAGGGCATCTTGATGGAAATGGTGAATAAGCAGAAAAAAATGACATTTTTTTGAGTAGCATTTCCTCTGTAAAATTATTTACATATCTCTCTGTGCTACAAATGCTCAGGAAAGAAAATTCAATGACATTTTTTAAGTTCATTTTTGAGGTGGTGGTTACCAGAAAAGGGTCCTGCTTTGTCATCCCAAATAGATGTCTCAGCTCTCTGCTCTGCCATTTCTGCGAATCAAAAAGAAAAATGGTAATGTAAAGTGAACAAATGAAATCAAATAAAACAGGGTCACACATCACTGGAAGGGCAACAAATGGTCACTGGCATGGAAGTAATCTTTTTTTTCCTTGTGTTTCCACAGTAAAAAAAAACGGGAAAAAGCCATCAGCCTTGGTCTGAAAAAAAGCAAGTTGTTATTTTGCCCGAAGCGCAGCTAACTGCATAAAAAAGTAGGTCTGAGCGGAGGGGTGTATGACAGAGAAGGGCCAGTCGCTTTAACAAAAAAGGACAGTTCTTTTGTGAAAAAGTGCTGAGCGCTTGGGAATGCAGGCAGGCTGAAAAATGTTTAAATAACCTGAGTTTTATTCTATCTGATCTGTGGTTAACTGTGTGCTGGTGGAGGTACTTTAAGAGCATGGAAATCAGGAGTTTTCTCTAAGTGATCCACTGGGAGATGTGCAGAATTGAAGAACATCCGCTGAATTTGTTTAACTCACTGACAAAGGCATGTTCCTGCTTTGAATGTGTCTAATGTAGTTCAGCTTCATTTCCATTCTTCTTTTCTTGGTTGAAATGTACTTCCTGGGATTTTTAGTAAAGAGTGTGAATAAATTGGGATTTTTCTTCTCTTTTTGTCCTTGTAAGTGGTTATAAATAAAAAAGGGCATTTATTGTAATTTTTTTTTCAGAAATGAAGTATTGAACGCCTGGTGAGCTTGAAGCATTTGTGTGCAATTTTTGTTAAGTTACAAAGCCTTTCTTTCTTGCAGTGCTTTCTAAATGAATTTGATTGTTGTTTTAAAGTACCAGAATAAACCTTTTAAAATTATACATTTTTTTGGTTAGAAAGTAGGCTACACTATAGATCTGCAATGATCATGTGAAAAGACTGAATTCATGCAGAAAATGCTGGGTGGCATGATATGGTAACCAGTTTTGACAGTTGGGGATGACAAGCCTTGGAACAAAATCACAGAAATTGGATCTGTGGGAATCACACAAGGCAAATAAACTGAAAAAATTGTGTGTTGTCATTTACTCTTATCTTTCTAAATGCACAAATCAACATGAATATATTGTAATGCCTTAACAAACTTTGAGACAATGGTGTCCAAAGGTTTAATGCTAGCGTGAACCCCCCAGCATACTCATTTCCACTCATTCCATACTCATTATTTAGCTTCTGATTCACTCAGCATTGCACATAATAAATCTTTTAATAGATAAACTGTCAATGTTCCCTGCTCAATGATCTTGGTTTCACATGAAGGGTATAATTCTGGTTTATAATAGAAACTGGCATTACCTTGTAGACTAAACCCTATTAAGCAGAGTGGAAAATGGTTAATTCTACCTTTTTATTCACTCTTCTTATTGAGTAATGTGACCTCTTTCAAAATAAAAGGAAAATGATATAAAAATCTAACAATGATCTGAACCTTTTGAGCAAATCGGTGCTCAGTCAACTTTTATTCTTACTGATTGAACAAATGTGTCCAACATCAAAAATAAGCCATTAATTCCAGTATGAATGTATGCTGGTGGTTGTTCAGACTTTGGCACACTTCCAACAATGGCAGAGGTACAGAGAGGATAGAAGTTGGTGGATAGAGATGGTACCAACCTGATATCAGGTATAGGTATTGCGCCAATAATGACATGCACTGGCTTAGATACGGGAGGGAAACAAGAATGCATCCAATCCAACCCTGTGCTAAATTTAGGCTGAAATAACAGCTGAAAAAGGAGAGTTTGGTGCTAAAGATTTGAGCCTCAAACACCTGCTCCTAAAAATGCAAATGCTGAAAATGCAAAACATTTAATTTAAGCAAAATACCAGTTTTACATAATTGTTGGAATCACTTACATTTATGAACCCAAAGTTTACATACTAGGTTCTAGCCCAAGAAATATTAAGGTGGACCTGTACAGCCGAAACTTTGAAAGTTCTGCTGGTATTGTGAAGAAGGAAACACGCAGTAGCAGCAGTAATGAAAATAGATAGATGTGAAGAGAGTGTCTGCACTTTTCATACCCTTTGCTGATTAACTGTCAATAGGCATGACTGTTGTTTATCTTTAAAAACTGCCTGCTTCTCACTGTCACTTTCTTTCTTCAATTTAGGCTCAAACATATGAAATTCTATGCCTAAACATTCTACTCTCTTAGTCTGCAAATAAAATAAAACAGACTGTTTCATTCAAAGGCCAAATCAAATCAAATCAAATCAAACCTTTCTATGGCACATTTAAAGATTATTCTTAGTGCTTGAATTAAAAGACAGCTCATTTAAAGTATAGTTTTTAGAAATAACAAATTAGTATTGGTATTTATCAATATTTACTCTAATATCTGTATCAGTATCATAAATGAAAAAATGATAATTTACCATCTCTATTTGACCTCATATCTCAGAGTCCTCTTTGCATTTTTGTCATTGCCTTCTTCATTTTACTTAACCATACTGGTTAGTTAAAACACAGAGATGGTCCTCTAGGCTGTATGTATGTAGAAAGTATGTAGAAAGTTCCCATTATAAGCCATGGAAAAAGATATACATAATAACATTATCTGTTGTATTATGTAACATGGCATATGTTTTTAGAAAAAAACACTCTTTGATTTCTGCAAAACCCTTCAACTGATGAAATCTTAAGTGTGAAGAATGCTTTTATGTTGAAGAAAAAGTGAATATTTTAAATTCTGTTTGGTTTTTTTGTATAATTGTTCAGAATAAACATGTTAGTTGTGAAATGTTTGCCGCTTTACTTGAAAGGACACAGAAATGATTAAGATACCAGTAACTAAATGTGTTTAAATGATAAGTTCATAGTATAACTAATGATAATGATGATCACTTTACTTGGAGGGACACAAAATGTAGTAACTAATGGTTAAGTAGTGGGAAGTAAGAAAAAAATTAAGTCAAGTCAAGTTTATTTATATTGCGCTTTTTATAACTGACTGTAACGTATCTGCATCGCGGCAGACACAGGAGTTGTTACAGAGCTCAACCGCAGGGTGGCAGTAAGGGAGCACACCTCCCCAGTTGCGTCAATGAAGAAAGGTATTGCGCTTTGTGAGATTAGACAAGTTGATTGGCCCTGGCTGAATACAGGTGGAAAATTGCGTCGGCGGAAAACGGTTGGGTTTACACCGTCTTCCGCCAGCGCAAAACGTTAACAAGCCGCATTGGGGGCCACATGTGTAGCGGTTAGCCTAGCCCACGAGATGGTAACACAGGCTAAGCTAGGGGCCAGCCTGTGGGTACGCCGGTAAGGTAAAAAGCCAACTAGCTACCCCGACCATATGCGGGACCCGCTTCGAGCCAGTCGCGTGCTGACTCGGGGGTTGCTCTTGCCATATGGTCGGCACACCAGCTACCAGGGAGAAGGGGAAAGGATCTCTAAAGGCAGACGTGGGCTCTGAACACGCCGTAACCCCAGTCGAATGCGGGGACCCGCTTCGAGCCAGCCGAATCTCCCCCGCTCTCAGATATCAGGGAGTCCATCTCGCGCTGGCCCGCGGGCCCCAGGCGTTAAGGTCCGGGCACGTCTGCTCTTTTTTCTAGAGCCCTCAACTCGAGAGGGATCGCAACCAATCCGGGGAGTTACCGGCCGGTTTGTGGCCGGTGCGCTCCTCAGAGGGCCAGAGACAGGCCCTCTGCCAACCTGCGG
>JBBPDA010000132.1:23756827-23776635 GCA_037974385.1 Arnoldichthys spilopterus | reverse complement strand
ATATTTACAAATGAAATGAAGTTGACCAGACAAAACATGAAATATTTTGTGTTAATATTGTCTGCAATGAAATACAAGTCATAGTAAATATAGAAATCACTACTACTTTTTTTTATTACTTTTCTTTTTTCTTTTTTCTCTTATTTCATACCGTCCCAATTTTTTCTGATTTGGGGTTGTACCACAAGGTGTGACAGTGGCTTCATTTTTCTTTAAATCTTAAGAATAATTGACTTTAAAAAGATACACAACCTCAAAGGTCTATGAATATTTCTTCTAGCCACTACTTCTAATTTTCACAATATGAGCACATAGCAGTACATGTTTTCTGCTTTTGCCTCATTATTCATGCATGGGTTCTGGTGCCACAATAGATAAAATCTAAATTGATTTTACCTACTGTAACCACACACATTTGGTTGCGGATAATGTAGCCTTGGACGACACTACAAATTAATTAAATTGCTGCATCAGGAATGCATAATCTTCATTATTATGCTGGTAATAGGAGTCATATAATATAATAGTTATGTATGCAAGCTCAGATTGAAAAGTTCAAAATGATTTGATGAACTGAAATTAAATTTCTTCACTTTTGCATAAAAGACTAGTATATGCTGTGGCTGTAGATAAGAATATACAGTCACATATATTAACAAAGATCTTTTAACCTTTCTGCTCACAACATTTTTATTAAAGTCAAAGGTGTCCAAAGTTATCCTGTATCCTAATAAGGTTTGCATTTTCTTAGTCTACAGTTGAAAAGCTGCACTGGCTCATTTAGCCCTTAAATGGGCACATGAGATTCACCCATTCTGCAATAATCCCATGCCTGTAATCCACTTCACCTTTTGGCAGTTACAACCTCATTTCATCCATCACACTTGACTGATTGCACATGCAGGCTCTTTATACAGATATCAGAGTGCTGTTTCACATGTAACATTTATATTTTATTCATTTGGCTGGCACTTTTATCCAAAGCGACTTCAAAGACAAAGGAAACAATCAAGCATTAGAGCTGCACAGGGCAAGACTAAAGTGAGTCAAATGCATTTCTTTTAGTTGTAAAATACAGGAGGTAGGTGCTACAATAAATATTATAGAGAAGTGCTAAAACAACAACAGACAGAAACTACTACAATAAATACATATGCCAAGTGCAACAATAACAACAGACAGCTGTAACAATTTAGGGGTGTTTGGAAGCATGTGCAGATGATACAGACTTCGAAAAAGGGATTTAATAAATAAAACGACAAAACAAACCCTGAGGAACATAAACCAGGAAAACAATCCAAGAATAGGGAACACACGATAAAGCTAAAGGAAGAAATGACTAAGGAACAATATTACATGGCTCGGGGTAAGACAAAGTGGTAACTACAACTACAAATAACGAACACGGAGGGAAACACACAAGGGATAAAGGGATCACAAATTAACAACAGCTTACATGGGGGTTGATGTATGACAAGGAACAGCGGATGAGGCGGGGCTGGGGCGTGGCTAACACAACACGTGACACGAACACATGGAAATAAACAACATTGACAGGAACACGTGTGATCTGGACCATTACAACAGCAAATAAATACATATGCCAAGTGCTACAATAAAAACTAAGTGGAACATTACTCTCTGGGTCAGTCAGTTATCAGGTAGCAATAGTTTGTACGTGACCAATAGGCTTATGTGCTAAGGTGGGTGTAGAACAGTTGAGTCTTGAGATGCTTCTTGAATGTGGAGAGAGACTATGCAGTGTGTCGCTGGGCAGCTCATTCCACCAAGGAATAATGAAGGAGAAGAGTCTGGAGTAGTGTTTGATTCCACGTGGGGATGGAATCTCCAACCGCTGTTCCCTCACTGATCTGAGTGATCTGGTGGGTGTGTAGGACTGGATCAGTGTTTCCATGTAGCTGGGTGATGGTCACTCCAAGACTCTTTGCAGCACTGGTCGAAGTAATGACCAATGAGCATCACCTGAGTGCTAACTCAGGCCTCTGGATAGGCCCTTTCCAGGTGGCACAGTTTAGAGGTCATCACAAGAGAGCTTCTTAAGTCTTATCCTGATTGTTACCTTGGCTACCTTTTTTTTTAACCTGTGTTTTTGGTATCTGTGTTTTCTGGACTATCTCTGATATATATACTGAATTCCTGAATGAGTTTTATGGGATCGATCTAATTCCACTTAACTTTTGACAGCACCTAGACCCCTTTGCTGTTGCTCACTACTCTTCATATTGTTAAAGAGAATAAAGAGGTCCCAACCCGGTGACCTATGATCTAATTGATTTTGGACTTAAGTCTCTATGCTCATGATAGATGTATTCAGAAGTTCTGCTACAGTTGTATAGGGAACAAAACACTTGTATACTTTTACTCTTAATTCTCAGGTTACTTTCAAAAACATTTACTTCTGCTTGAGTCCTTCTTCTATGCATCAATACATTCACCTGAGTAGGGGTTTGGGTTACAGTAGCCACCTCAGTAGACATGATTTTGAAGCCATCTGTAAGATAAGTGACATGAACAGTGAAAGTGACTATTTGTCATTGTGAACACACTCAAGCACCACAACGAAATGTGACCTCTGCATTTAACCCAACACATGTTCACATGTGGAGCAGTGAGCAGCTATCAACAGCCCCAAGGGAGCAGTGTAATGGGATGGTACCTTGCTCAAGGGTTCCTCAGTAGTGGACTCGAACCTGCAGGTCCTAAAGGCAGCATCCTAACCACTACGCAATGGGTTTTAATTTATGAGGGAAAAACATCTGTTGTAGAATTTAATGTTGTAAATGTCACAGTGTATTAGTATTGTGTATTTTATTTTTCAGGGAGATAGCAACTTATTTTGGGCAACACATAGCACATCTCAGTTTAAATACAACTGACAGTTTGAAAAAGATGTGAAACAGAAGAGACATGAAAAAAGCAGAGTAATTGATGCAGGTATAATGATACACTGTTCAAACTGGCAAAGTCTGCAACCTTCCACCTTTTGATCAGCTCCAGCTGAATATCTTGTGGCGTTTTGGGGAAATTGTTTCCCCACAGGTTGACAAAGTGCATCTAGTCACTTGTGCTTAATGTTACTGCATGCATTACCTAACAGTGTGTGGGCGGAGATGAATTTTATATGCATCCAGAAAGCTATGTGCTCCCATTTATTCATTTTATGGTATTCACTGTTAAGAAAAAAAAGATTAATAATGGCCTGTATGTAATTACCTCAAAAGCCTCTTGGGACATAAATTAGCTTGAAGCAGTATAGGCTACGTGATGGATCACGGCTTTCTGATAGTGTATGTTACATTCGTCCATACATCAGTACAGTAAGCTCAGGTAATAACTGAGGTGTCAGTTTAGAAAATGGCCTATTTCAAATGGCTTGCGTTGTTCTTTTGTGAAAATGGCAATACATTAATACTTTCAATGGATCACTAATTGAGACACCACTGCAGTAAATGTAAATTAGCATGGGGGTCTCATTTACTATAACAATAATCAAGTGGTGAATAATATTATGTCTGCAGAATGTATATACATCGATTAGGTCCAACATTAAAACCACACTGACAGGTGAAATGAATAACATTGATTATCTCACTACGAATGTGCTCATCAAGAGGTTTGATATATTAGGCAGTCAGTGAACAGTCAGTTCATGAAGTTGATGTGTTGTAAGCCATAAAAATGAGAAAGCGTAAGGATTAGAGTGACTTTGACCATGAGATGCCAACCCATGGCTCACTGATGCACACAATGGGCAAGGACTAGCCCATCTGATCTGACCTCATAGAAGAGCTACTGCACCACAAAAAGTTAACACTGGCTAATATAGAAAGTTGTTGGAACACAGTGTATTACAGCCAAAACTGTTCTAGCACTGTAAGGGGGACCTATGCAATATTAGGCAGGTGGTTTTAATGTTATGGCTAGTTATTTTATAGTTATATTTACAGAAACAAAAAGTTTCATAGATTCCCAAAACTGGGTGACTGGGTGAAGCCACAGCTCCTCACAAGCTATTCTCAAAACATTTGTTTGGCAAGATTCCAAACCTTAACTTCACCTATAGTGGGCAACATTTTGGCTCATCAGGTATAATGTTTATTACACATACCATTATGCTACAAAAAGTACAAATAAAGCAGCATGCAATCAGTGCAAACCCCAAGGCTGGGATGTTTCAGTTAGTTCAAGTAAAAATGAACATATAGCAGTCACAGTTGTGTAGCCAGCTGTAATCTGAGGTACTCAAGTTTGCCCATTAGAGGGTAATATTTAGACAATAGCAGTTAGCCTGCCATGCTTCGGTTTCTCCTCTCATTGTCTGCAGCACTGTCTCTTGCCATCAGCTGCATCAGGGGACATCTTATAGTTATAATCCATTGTTGTAAAAATTAATAAAAAAATTAATTATGCCATTTAAATGTTTGGCCCACTGCCCTCATCTACACTCAGCAAATATTTTAATGGGTAAATCTAGATAAAAGTGACTGTGAGCTCAGTGCCGTCAGCAACGTCTGGGAGTTACTGTCCTGCGCTGTGTGCAGCAACAACAGTGACATCTTGGAGGAGCTGTCCCCCTCAGTGTCCGGCAACGTCAGCGACGTCTGGGAGGAGCTGTCCCGCGCTACGTACAGCGACATCAGCAACGTCTGGGAGGAGATGTCCCTTGCTGCGTGCGCCGACGTCAGCGACGGCTGAGTGGAACTGCTCTCTGGTGCTTTGTGCACCGATGTGTGCTCATTCGGCTGCACATGACACGTGCATGCTGACACCATGGGCTGGAGATTCTGCTCTCTGGGCTGGAAAGTTGACTTACGGTGCAATCGCTCGTCGATGGGTGCTGTAGCTCGCAGAGGAGCCCGTGAGCCAGCCCGCTGAGGAGCATGGGAGCAGAGTCATTGGGCCTTGAAGCTGACTCGAAAGATCCCTCGGCCGCTGGCCTACCACGGTGCTTGCCTCTGCACCTTTCACGTTTTGTTTTCTCCAAAACACTGCTAGCAGCCACAGACAGCAGGTTAAGCTCTTCATCTGAACTGCTCTCCCGAGCCAGCTCCGAGCCCAAAAGCTCCCCTGCAATATAATCTCCCTTGGTTCCTTCCACTCTGGCATGAGGAGCATCACCAGTCTGATGACCTCCTCCTGTTTCCTCTGCTCCTTCTCCTCTGAAATCCTCCAGAATACTTAGAGGTTGCTGAGGACGCTAAACCCTCAGCTAGGTCTGCTCCGTGGCATTGCCATTTGCTCACCATGCTTACGCCCCGCTCGTAAAAGCTTGCTCTTCTCTTTGAGTTCTTCTGTAATAAGTTGGGGTTGATGCAAGGATTTTCTTCAATTTACTTTAATAAAAGTACAAACAATGTATGTATAACATTTGTAAAACATGCACTATGAATAATACAAAACAAAGACTACAGACTGAGACAGCACAATACAAGGTAACTACAGTGACAAACTACAGAGAACTCAAGGACTGAACCAAACACTAGAGACTAAACTGTAACACATGACAAGAGACACCTGACAAGGGAGGAGACAAGGAAACCAGGAACAGGTATGAAAGGCAGGACAAGGGCGTGGCTAGAATCTTAACAAAACGTGCACATAGCCAAAGAAAAACTAAAACCCAGACAAGACCGAAAACTTACAGACGGCTAAATTTCATTTCTTCTCTCTTCATGAATATGTAAATGAATCAGTTATCCATCTTTGGAACTTAACCTTATTTTTACTACATCTCAATGCTTTTATTGAGTGCAAATTACTGAGTGGTATAGCATAGTCCTTGGTGTGATGGCCCAGGGGTTAGGACTGTGACGGAGTTGCTCCTTCACTATAACTTTAATTAGATTGATTATGGGAATGTAAGAAATATACTTACTGGTGGTTGTTCTTGATGATGGTGGCCTGGGAATGTTGGTATAGGGTAGCAAACAGAATTGTGTGAGGGGAGGTGCTTGTATAGAGGATTTTTCCCACCAAAAAACGGAAGTGATGTCATAGCACTTGCTGTTTGCCCCTATAAAAGCTTTCCTGGAGCTTTCCCTTTTTTTTGGTCATTGAAGGTGTGCAATGGTGGATGGAGGCTAGAAGCTCCCTAAACTGTTAACTACTAACTACTAACTACTTTTTTTGTAAATATTTTTCTTTCTGGTGGATTTGCTTGCTTAAAGGGGTTTTGGGAATAAACATTTTTCTTTGCCACTTAAAAACTGGAACCTACAAGTCGACTTTTTCCGTTCGACCATCACAAGGACATTGCCCTTGGAACCTGAAGGTCACAGGTTTAAGTCCTGGCCTGGGCACCACTGAAGTAGCCTTGATCAAAGTACCGTCCCACTACACTGCTCCCCGGGCGCTGTTGAAAGCTGCCTGTTGCTCCCCATGTGAACAAATGCAGATGTCACATTTCATTGTGGTGCTTGAGTGTATTCACAATGCCAAATAGTCACTTTCACTTCACTTCCATACACATAGAATCCATCTAAAAGTGACGTGGCAGCTAGCAGATCAATGGACAAACCAGGACGATTTCTTCACTCTTAATAACGGACAAAGAATTTCTTCATTTATGTCAGTGGATCTGCAGTCTGTGTGTTTTGCTGCACTTTGATTTGCACTTTGATTCACACTGTACTTGCTATGTCAGCACTTAAAACAAGACCTTCCACTGTTTTTGTTGTTTGTCTTTTGTCAGACATGGTGTTTGTGTTTTTTATTCATAGCAGTATCCTGCTTGTCCCTGCAGCTCCACATTTGCACTCACTCCAGGGTCCAGAAAACAACAAAAGGCCAGCCCTTAGAACTCTCTCCCCCACTTTTCCGTCATATCTCTCGTCCATGTCCTCAAACTCACAGTCGTGGAGAGCCTGTAATTGGCTTGGTTTGCACATCCTTAAGAGCAAATCGAAGCCCTGGCCAGACAGACAGCTGCGTGCAAAATCTGCACTAAGGAGAAAAACAGAGCAGTCCACAGAGGATGCCCGCTCTCTTTTGAAATGCATAGTGTGAGCTTTCCTGCCTTTTTGGGGGGACTTCGGGTGAAGGGATTGTGCGGCTGTCTGTTTGAACAGCTTTCAGAATCATTTCCCATAAAGCCAGTGCCGAGCTAGATTAATGCGAGCAACATGGCTTTGCTGGGAACTCCCCAGATGCCAGTGAGCAAACATTCTCCTCTAGTAAAGATGCTATTTCCATAAGTCAGTGTGTCAAGGCCTTTTTTTTTTACAATAAAAAAAATTGAGGCTTGATATACTGCCTTTTTGCAGATGTACAAACCTCATTTCCAGAAATGAGCAATGAAAAATGCAATAAAAACAAGAATGTGTGGTTTGTTAATTTTCTTGAACCTTATTTAACTGAGAAAAGTACAAAGAAAAGACTATAGACCTCCTAGGAAAAGACATCGTCTTGGTAGCGATATATGTCTCCCTAAAATCGCAGTATATGCCTCAAGGGTAATAGGACTTTCATGCATGCAAGTCCATGCAAGTTCTTGGGGTGGCAAATTTGACATCCATTTTTCCCAAAATAAGCTGAAACATGGAGTCATTTGATCACATGTCCATCTGAGATGTGTAGCTAAATTTATTACAATAGCAAGAACATTTCTTATGCTGTGCCTTCTCAGGGTTCTAAGGTTTCACACAATCAGTAGGGGTTTCCAGCCTTCCAGACTGACTGTAGAAAACTTTTTAGATTCCCAACATTTTTCCAAAATATTATGTAATGTAGATGTTGTAAGACTTAAATTCCTTTTAATCTTACATTGAGGGATGTTTTTTGAAATAACTAATAATTATCTCATGATGTTTGCTTGCAAAAAGCTTTTGGTGACTGTTCCTTTTACACCCAGTAACAATACCCTCACTTATTCTTAATTCACTTGCTTATTATGGAATAATGTAACTTAATATTCTGTAAACTTTTGACTTCTTGTTTGCCTGTTCAACAATTTCAATATATTTTAAATTTACAAAATACAGTTAATAGGTCAGCCAAACGTTAAAGGAAATTCATTTTTCTTTTGTCAATTAAATAAAAAGTTTAATTTTTTTAATGAATTTTACTATATCTACCCACTTTACTTTTACGTTATGCAAAACATGGTATTTCTGAGTTATCCCAAACTATGTGTTTTTGTATATTAGAAAATGTAACTTTACTGTTTTATTGCAACTCAGTATATAATAAAAAGAATCCCAAACTTAATACAAACCTTTTACACACACAGATATATAATACTGGATAATTTTTCCTACCCAAGTATAATATGTTCATCTCATTTGATTAATTGGGTTTTCTTGATTTACTTTCAGCACTTCTAGTGATTGTTTAGGCCATACTTGCAAAAAACTAGAACTGATTAAGATGTAGATACACAAGACTACCAGATTAGGTAAAATAAACAAAAAAAAAGCTTTTGGTTTGATTTAACTGGTTTATCTCTGTTTGTGTGTGTGTGTGTGTGGGGGGGGGGGCTGTGAAGATCAATTTCAGTTTCTTGCCAACATGTGCCATTGTAATAAAATAATTAGACAGTCAGTGTTTTTTCCCTTTACCTGTCAATGGTGTATGTGTTATGGCTCATCTGTGTATATCAATATAAATCAAATTATTTTTTTTTATCAATGTAATATCTGCATGCTATTAAATTAGTTGGTACGTAGGCTGGAAAACAAGCTGGACAGAATAAGGACACAATGGAAGGTGACATTTATCACAGAATGGAGACATTTCATGAGGTTACATTGAGGACATTAAACAAGGCAAGCTACATGACGGACAGGGTTGTTTTCAAACCAATACAGTGGACAGATGTGTGTAATTTTGGTGCCTAGTGCAAAGTGGGTAGAGAAGGCGGGGGGGGGGGGGGGTCAATTTCGCTGTTGCTGTCGCCATGTCTCCACGCCTTTCTCCATGATTAATGAAATCCATAAGGCCCCCTGCCCTTTTGTATAGATTTATGGACTTCTCGGCACAATAACTTAGTGTTTCAATGTACACCAGTTTTCCTCGTATAGATATTTGCCATTAGAGGGCTCTCACAATACCCTTTCCTTGCTCTATATCCTCAGAGAGGCCACTTTTCACAGACAATCAGTCCATCAGACTCACCACTGACTCACCCATGTTAAAAGAAGTATTACAGGGGTTGGCTGAAGTACTATTCAAGCTGGATTTGTTTTACAAGAGAAGTTTCTGTAATGTCATTTGTAAAATATTTCACTAGGGGATTCATACTTAACAATGTATCTGTGCCTTTTTACAGGACCCAAACTGAAAAATCAGTGTCTGAATGTAAACTATGATGCCAACAGTAAAAAATCACAATAACAGTACAACGCTAATTAAAAAGAACACAATATACAGCATCTGTTAGGTTTGGTATTACTTCATATTAAGTGTCTCTAATAACTACAGTATGTACTTATTACAATGCATGCAACAACATGTGTATCATGTGAACCAGTTTTCATGTAGAATTGGGCTACAATCAATGCCCAACTCAAACGTGTGTACTATGCATACAAATTTGTCATTTAAAGAATAGCCCACATGTACGTCTATAACTACAAATTTGGCCATGGGCAGTGGTGGACAAGTGGTTAGGACATTGCCCTTGTGAACTGAAGGCTGCAGGTTTAAGTCCCAGCCCGGGCACCACTGAGGTACCCTTGAGCAAGGTCCCGCTACACTGCTCCCCGGGCGCTGTTTATAGCTGCCCACTGCTCCAGATTGTGCACGTGTGATGGGTTAAATGCAGATGTCACATTTTGTTGTGGTGCTTGTGGGTGTTCATAATGACAAATAGTCACTTTAGAAAACACACACACACAAAATAATTTTCAGGTGATGACACAGCTAGCAGAGTTTTGTGATATAAAATCCATGCAGGTGCTCACTGAGGCTAGAGGAGGGCCTTAATAATATTGAAAAAACATTTATTGTCATCTCTGTCTTTTTTTACTAGAAAAAGAACATTTGAGCAATTGTTTTGTTTGGTTCTTTTAAATGTTCTTTTTTTGTGATACATTATGGGCCAGATGTGTGAGCAAGTGCAAGTGCACCATAAAATGTGTCTTTATTCAATGGCAATATGTGTTATGAAAGCATCTTATATTAACATCCAATTTACTAAGGCTGCACAGAGAGCCGCAAACTGCACTGAAGACCTTTTACTAACTGCCCACTTGTAAGGTGTAGGGTTTAAAAAGCACAAAAGTGGAGCTCCCTAGTAGACTAGTGGCCCTTTGATGACACAAGCATTCAACTGTTGGATAAAAGAGGGTTATAAAGTTCTCCAGCATTAAGCTGTAAAGCACTGGAGCCTCTCTGAAGTGATGGAACTCTGTCAAATACCTTCGGTATAAAAGCGCCATTTGTGATCCAGAACTAATCATCCAACATCACTACCTCGCCTCACTACTGCCTTCAAATTTATTGGCAGTGAAATCCTTACAGCACGTTCCATCTAATGTATAACCTTCTTAGATAAGTAGAGCCTGCAACTGTGAGGACAAACTCCATATTACTACTCTTGAATTACATTATTATAATTATTATTACGGACCTAAGCACAGAACCCTTTTGAAATCCTTCTTCTTCTTCTTCTGAGCAAAGATGTAAATTGTATAAACACATAATTTGGAGGAAAGTTGCAGTATGCTCACCACTACTTAGAGACATAAAGTACTATATGTAATATAGTAATATAATATATGTAAAATACCAAGCTGGGAGAATTTTTTTAAGCCTGGTCAAAACTAATGTCTTGTTGGCAGAAGTACAGATGCATGCAAAGACACTGTCTGGGAACCTTTCTAGTGGCATTATCAATAAAACTAAAAAGAACTTGATCTGGCAGCCTGTAGCCCAAGCTGTGAATGAGGTGGAAAGGCAGTGAAGGTCCCTGAAGGACATTAAGAAAAAGTGGTCGTATTTAAAACTGAGATCAAATGAAAATGTACAGGCCATGGGAGGTGGAAGTGGCACCCCAAACCTCACCCCATAGGATGACAGAATAGCTGCTATTAATGGAGAGAGAGCTGTTGTTGGTGTCTATGTGGAAGGTGACACAGATCCTTTGATTGACACAGCTTTAGAAGGTGTTTATGATTTTATGAATGCAGAACTAGTTTAATGCCACCTCAACTCCCTGATGATGGCAATAGCAGCAAGAATGAATGCTCCCACACAGAAGGAATCTCCCAGTCCCTCCCAAGCATTCAGTTCAGTCTACCCCTGTCATTGGCAGGATCCAATCTGAGACGTTTCTATGGTCACAAAGAAGTCTTATTCAGTCAGTTGGGGCAATAGTTGCCAAACGTAAGCAGCTAGGACAGGTTGATGAGCCAGCTCTTGTAGACTGCACAAGTAAAGGTTGCTTGTGAATACTTTTTTTGGAAAAAAAGTGAACTTATAGTCTCATATTTCTTTAATAACATTATCTGTTGCAATATAAATCTTCTCATGAGTGAAGAGTGCATGTGTATTCCTGTCAGGGGACAGTCAAGGGAATCTTCTACATCCAATCACATTTTATCTTTTTGTATACAAAGCCCATGGCTCACAGACAAAATGTGGAGCACACAACAGAACAAGCTTCACCTTGTTGATCTCATGCAATAGTTTTTCTGCCACCTCCACCTTCCCTTTAACTTATTTTCTGATACTGTTCCCCACTAGTGTCTGTGGGTGTCCTGAGGGTAAAAAGCTACAGCTTCTGAGGATAACCTGTGTCACCTGACTATGTATCTATAACTATTTTATGCATATCAAAAAACTAAAAAGTAAGTACAAAGAAAATAGTAATTTACCTAGAAGCCAACCATGTCCACCTGCTCCAGCCCCCAGACAATTCCACACTACAATCATGCACTCGAAGTACAGCTGGCATAATTCTATTAACCGATGGCTGTGATATGCCTGACCAGTCACTAATTTCTCTTTGGAATGTTCTCGTGGCCAGGAACTGAAGGATGGATAACAATTGCACCTAAACGGGTGTGAAACAGTTGCCAGTTGGTGCTATTCTGTAAATCTGGGCCCATCTGGGCCCAAGTTCTAACAGTGTAGCTCTTGGCAAATCATAATAATGTGCAAATAAAATCTCCTTTTTTTTATATAGACAAACAAAAAAAATAAAATCTGTGAGATGTTAATTCACATGAACCTTTATTTAAGTGACAAAAGTACAAAAAAGAGATTTTTTGTACACATTTGATTAAAGTTGAGACAGAGTTAAAATAAGATTTAAAGGTGTGCAGACTATTCAAGTAACACTGGTTTTGTAACACAGGAGTTTTCAGATCAGGCCCAATTGCAGGGGAGCTAAGAAGACATCATCTCCCCACTCGTGCCAGCCATGAGACTAAATGATCTTTAGCCCTACGCTGAATACAGGTGGATTATTTTGTGGGTAAAAACCCAAACAAGGCCCGATGGTTGCTAACGCGTGTAGATTAGCTTAGCTCACTAGATGTTAGCCGCGAGCTAAGCATGGGCAGCCCTGAGGCATTGCCGCAAAGAGAATAGGCTTCTGGGTTGAAGGGAGAAGGGAAGGAATCACTGCAAGCAGGCGTGAGCTTTTCTAGCCACACCTGTTGCCAGGGAAAAGGGTAATAGTAACCCCCTGGCCTTTAGGGAGTCTGCCTGATGCTCCAGGCATACAGACAATGTACACATCTACCGGCCCATTTGTGAGCCCCATTCACTGCCTATCTGCTGGGGTAAACACCAGATAAAAAACAGCCTTTACCAAATTACCCAATGAGAGTCCAGCATGGCTATAGCAGCCAGCCACACCTGCCAACAGGGACAAGGACTCCATACCAACCGGTTAGACAACCATGGTTATAAGGGCTTTGGCCCAGGTGAAACACAAAAGCACAATTGACATAACCATTGCAACGTGTCGCCAAACGCTTCCAGCTGGCCCGACACAACACAGCCACGAAGGCAGGGCTCTCAACCATCCCCTGCCGGCCTGTCCGGGTGCTAACCCTTACAGGTTTGGAAGAATCCATATTCATTACTAATATTTGGTAGGAGGTTTATAAACCAATTTTATTTTCCACAAGTAAACTAGTTTGTTGCTTTAATTCATTAATAATGTTATTGTGTAAACTATTATTTAATAGCCTAAACAATGTGTTCAATCTAGCAATAAAACCACAACACTGACGACTACTACTACTAATTATTATTATTATTATTATTATCATTATTATTATTATTATTTATTGTGTGTACGCACAGGCATCGACACAAAGAGAAAAGTGAAAATAAAACCTGGCCAAATGTATTATCTTAGCATCCACTTGTATTACTGAGCTGAATTGCTGAATGCTGTTTATTTGAACTTACTTAAAATCTACATGAAAGTATAACTTAATTAGTAAAAATTATATCCATTACATTTGGCTAAATCCTTCTGTTTTGGGAGCATAATGGTTTTAATCAGAAGAATCTTGTTAATTTATTTAATCAATAATTTGTTCAATTCTTACAGAACTTGAAAGGCTTTAGTTGATTTTGAGCTAAAACAAGTATGCAATTTCAAATGCAAATATGCAAATTACTAAATTTTAATTAATGTTGCTTAATGCAAATTATCAGTTGTTTACTTGTTTACAGTAGATCTACTTCGTGATCAGGCCTGACAGGCTAGCCTTCACTACCCACATGTATCACTGAGCCTTTGGTTCACTCTCCACATGCATCACTGAGCCTTGGGTGCCCATGACCCTTTCACAAACTTACGAGTTGTCCTTTCTTGGATCACTTTTTTGTTAGGAACTACCTACTGCATACCTGGAACACTCCACAAGACCTGCTGTTTTGGAAATGTTCTGACTCAGTCGTCTCGCCTTCAGACGCCCATGTCAAAGTAGCTACGCCCATGTCAAAGTAGCTAGGCCCTTGTCAAATCTCTATTTTTCCTGCTTCCTGCACATTAACTTAAACAACTGACTGCCCACTTGCTAGTTGTAATGAAATAACTAGGTCTCTTTTTCAGTATCAGTGGTGTTAATGGTACAGCTGATCTGTGTATACTAGTAAAGTACAAACAAATCAGGTTGGTATTGTCAACACATGTATTTGATGTTCAGTAAGATACACATTTTAATGCAGCCAAGATAATCTTTGTTAATCTAGTGTTACTTTTTCTCTTTTTCAGCTGTCTTATAGAAACAAAGGAATAATTTTTCATCTCTGTACTGGAAATTCCTGCTCCAAACAACTGAAACACATAGCGTTGCTGCTCCTGCTGCTGCCCTCTAACCCTTGAGCTATGTGCTCCTATAGGCTGATTTAGAATCCAGAGGAGTCCCCACCCGCTCCAGGCACTCATCAGCTCTGGTTAGTGTCACACTCATGTAAGGAGCAGGGGTTTTGCCGTAGGCGACAGGAGTGCAGCGCTTCACTTCCTCTCCAGTGCCTTTGTTTTCCAAAGCTGGAATGGGATGGAGGGAAACAGTACATGTTTGGATCCTGCTGGTGTAAGGACAATGCAGGGAATGGTGCAGCACCTATGAGTTTGGAACCCCCAAATTCATTGCATCTACCTTCCTGAGACCCCTCTCATGCTTACATGCTCACTTGGGCAATACAATTTTTAAAAGGAAAATGATATTTATATATTACTCTTATCTCCAAAAGGTAGTGCCAATGGTTTGTTGTAGATGCTAAATGCAAGAAAATGGGCTTATCTGAACTCTGTGACTCATCTCTTAAGTTTTTTACAGGACAAAACATTATTTACAATCTCTTTATTCCAGCCTTGCTGCCACTTTAAGACCCTCCCCTTAGTTGCTCTATAAAGTTTTTTCAGAGTTTTCTGGACTCTGTTACAGATTTAAATAGGAAAGCTAGCTTGTCTACCTGCCTTTTAGATCCTGCTCCCACTACATTTCTTAAACATTGCTTCTCAACCATTTCTAGTTTGCTCAGTACTGGTACTGTTCCTGATTAAAAATCACTTTCTTTCCTTAGAAAATGTACCTTGGATCCTGATAATCTTAAAATTACAGACCTTGCTCCAATATTCTTTTCCAATATCCTAAAAAAAGTTGTGGCTATCCAGTCACAAACACACCTAGAAATTAACCTCTATGAGCCATTTTAGTCCGGCTTTTGATGGCTCTACAGTACTCCTTTTCATGCCACCAATGATTTCCTACTAAATGCTGACGCTGGCTCCTTTACTACTTTTCCTTCTTCCGGATCTAATCTCTGCTTTTGATTATGTTAATCATGCCATATTTCTTTCACGTTTCTCTGCAGTTGGTATTTCTGGCACTGCTCTCTGATAAGTACGGCGTCCCTCAGAGATCGGTCCTTGGACCTCTGCTGTTCATAATTTACCTGTTTCCTCTTGGCCACATTGTTGGATATCACACCTTTTTTTTTTACTGCTATGTGGACTTTACTACACTCACTGTTGTCCCTAGAAAGAAAACTGAACTCAAAAAAACTGGTCAGCACAAGGGCTGTCATTTCTAAATATCTGGATTTTAGCCTGAACAACAGGCGTTGTTCCTGTTGTGCCTTTCCCTTTCTCTCCTTGCTAACCTTGGTGTCTTTGATTCTTCACTGACATTAAACCCTCATATCAGCTCGTTAGTCAAAAGTGCATTATTTCATCTTTGTAATATTTCCCATAATCACATATCTCTGTCTGTGAAGGTTGCTAAAATACTTATCCTTGCATCCATTACCTCATGTCTGGACTATTGCTACTCTATTTTCTCTGGCCTTACTACAAAGACTAAAGCCTGACTGGAAAAAACTGGAAAGTGGACCTCATTTAATATGTGCTCTAATGTGTAATATCTGAAGGCTATCAAATTAGCTGGCAAACCAGCTGGGCAAGGTAAAGGTGAAATTGATCATAAAATGTATCACAGAGTCACAGGTACTATTTTAGCCAAGTTACAATGTTTGGAACAAGCCAAAGTCTCTTGAGCCAGGAGAGAATGCAATTTTTCTGATACTGTCAGGCATCCAGATAATATCGCTGGTGGCTTGGCCTTTACAAAACAGAAAGTAATGAATCATTTTTGTTTTTTCTCACTCGCAATGAAAGATATTTGGCTTAAAGTCAAAGGGGAATTTCAGATGGTTTCGTCCCTGGGATATTAAAGAACATTTCTGAAAAAAAGGTAACATAAATAAATAAATAAATAACCCTCAATAGAAATCTTTGGGGGTTTAGACACAACACATTTGTAGAAAATCCTGTTGAGATGGAAGGGAACAGAATGTCTGATGCAGCACCAAGCTGCTCTGAAAAGAGTTGCAGACTGATTAGAGGTATTAGTTTTTACAAAGCAACAAAGCTCTCAGAAAAATAACCCTTGTAATGTTTTTGCCTTCAAAGCTTACCTACTTTTCTGCTTGTAAGAAAAGAACTCAGAAAGTACCAGGCAGGCTTCCATGTAACATATTTTATGTGTGAATAACAAGGCCAGATTAATAATATGTGAGTAATAATGTTTGAACCTTAATGATGCCTGTTCCTTAAATGCACTTAAGCAAAATCTCAATAAGATATATAATCACCAGCACAATGGGGGTGGGCAGTGGGCAGTGGTGGCCTAGCGGTTAGGACATTGCCCTTGTGACCTGAACTCCTGGCCTGGGCACCACTGAGGTATACTTGAACAAAGACCGATGTTATTTGCTGAAGGAAGGCTTATTGTCACCCTGTGAACTGTTGGGGGTTTTTTTTAAATAAAGTTACCTTTATTGCTAATAATACAGCACAAAAATCATGGAATCACTTGAATCATGAAATCAAGTCTCATTTCATCAGTGACTTGATTTCTAGTCAAGTAGCTACAATACACACCTCTGGATCTAGAGCAGAGGTATCTAACTCCAGGCCCTCAGGGGTATTAGAACACCTAGAGCCAGGTGTTATTGATCTGAACTCTCCAGGGTGGTTGATATTCAAGACTAGAGTTGGCCCTGCTCTAGAGTGTGGTTTGTTGGCAAGATCATATGGCAGACTCAAACTCATGAACTAATGTCCAGAAAGTTGTGCTTATGAATTTGTGCTCATTAATTTAGACAAGGATTAGAGGTGAAGATTAATTCTAAACATGTGGTGTCATTTTGTAGTTGAGGTTAGAAATCTGTTTCTTTAGATTTTGGACTCTGTAAAGTTGGAAAGGCTCTCTCACACTAGCTAAAGTCAGTATTGAGGAATTCACCATAAGAACAATGAACAATAATGGTGCGCATGGCAAGGTTGCAATGACAACACCACTGTTCTCTAAAAAGAACATTTCTGCCCATCTGCAGTGCTAAAGACCATGTGGACAAGCCAAAAAGCTATTAAAGAAATGGTTTGGGATAGATGAGGCCAAAATAGAATCTTATGGTTTAAGTAAGACGCTTAAAGTCTGGAGAAAACACTGCATGCCAGCATAAAAATGTTATCCCATTTGTAAAACAAAGTGTTGGTAGAAACCTGGTTTGGGGTTGTTTTTCTGTATCTGTGCCAGAGTAGTCTGCCATCAGTGATGAAACAATGAATTCTGAGAAATTTTCAACAAAATCTAAATATCAGGACCTCTGTCTTTGAACTGAATCTCAAGAGAAAATAGAGCATGCAACACAACAAGAACTGTAAACACACTAGCCATTTGAAAAAAAAATTATTAAAGAAGATAATACAGTTAATATATTGCATTGGCCAAGACAAAGTCCTGAGCTTAGCCCAAAAGAAATGTCCTAAGGGTGGCACTTTGGTGCACTGGTTAGCACTGTCACCTCACAGCAAGAAGGTCCTGGGTTTGATCCCCGGGTCAACCACGGGTGCCATTCTGTGTGGGGTTTGCAAGTGTTTACGTGGGTTTCCTCCCACTGCCCAAAGACTTGCAATAAGTTGATTGGATACTCTAAATTGCCAATAGGTGTGAGGGTGTGTAAGTGGTTGTCTATTTCTGTGTTGCCCTGTGATGGTTTGGCTTCCTGTTCTAAGTGTATCCCACTCTGGGCCCATAGTCACCTGATATTGGCCTGAAACAAAAGAAGTGGTTTGGTAAATTAATTAATTGTCCTATTTAATTATCCATGGGATATCACTGAATATGAACACAAAAGATTTCATGTTTTGTCTGATCAACTTCATTTCATTTGTAAATATATATCCTTTCCTGTCATTCAGACCTGCAACACATTCCAAAAAAAGTTGGGACAGTACAGCATTTACCACTTAAACACAAAATATGAACACAAAACATGAAATATTTTGTGTTCATATTGTCTGGAATGAAATACAAGTCAAAGTAAATGTAGAGATCACTATTTTTTTTTTATTTATTTGTGTTTTCCATACTGTCCCAACTTTTTCTGATCTGGGGTTGTAGGAAAAAGATATAGAACTATATTTACATTAAAAGATATTTTAAGTTTTCAATAAAAAAGCAAAAGTTTTGTAATATGTTTTTTTCTCTCACCACATTTGATCTTACTTAATTTCCTTTATTACAACTTTAATGTGTTCAGCTGAATTATTACTTCAGTAACAGTCCTAAGTAGGGATTGTACATTTTCAGCACTCTGTCCATCCCTGACATGTGTGGATGTGCGATTCTCCCATTCACTCTGAGTGTCACTGACCAGAATGGCCCTAGCTGATACATAAGGCGCACTACAGTGTGCGTCCGACAAGAGAAATCTGCTCCAACAACGAGTGGGCCAATTCCATCCTGAAATGCTCAGTGAGATGAAAACCCTTCAGTTTTGCTGACGAAGAAGCCAAACGCGGCCGAGACTGGGCTGCTCTCCATCAGGGTGAATGAGTGAGGCTGGCGCTCAGGCAGACACCGTGAAATGGGCCCAGCCGTGGTTCACAGCACCAGGCCCAGCCCATTTGCCAAGGGCCATTAGCGTGATCATGCCTTACCCCGGCCTGCTTCGGCCTGCCATACAGTTCAGTGTCCCTCACTCCCCACCACCACTGCCACGGGCACCTGGACCTGCACTGCTGTAATGAAGAAAGCTCAGGAAAGGGCTGACACACAGGATTGATGATGTTTATTAACCCTGGATTTGAAAGGTTGGGGGCTGATATTCATTATATTCTCTCACATAGCCCCCAAAATAAGGACTGTACCGTGCAGCATATTAAACTGGTTGCATTTAAAATTCATTTTTAAAACAGATAATTACATATTTGGCACTTTTATTTGTTGCTAACTTCAGTTACACAATATATGAAAAAATAACTGCTAAGAGACAACTATGGTAGGAACATCCTTTTTTTAAGGTGAAATATTAGCTTTGGAGGGCTTTTCAAATCACACAACTTTAGCTCTACAGGATTTTTACTAGTGTCAAGTTAAATTTGCTATATTCTTTGTTTGTGCATAATTAATACTTTTATGTAGTAGTACAGTAAGTGAAGATATTATATTTAACATTACATAGATCATATATTTTACAGTGCACTGTATCTAGTATATTGTCATTGTTAGGACAGAAGGTATATTCAAAACAGTGAACAGGACAAAAAAACTTTAAACGGAAGTTAATGGAACAAGTTAATAGCCATCTCCACACCAGAACCCCCAAACACCCCAGCCCCCCAACACACAAACACAAAGCAGAAAGTTTGTCTTGGCATGGTGTAACATAGTTGATGTTTTTTTTCTTTTATTTGCATTTGCTGGATTATTTAAAAACATTTTTGGTATACAATAATGTTAACTGTCATTTCTCTATATAGTACTACTTTTTTCCTTTGCATATGTAGCCCCTGATTTTTGAGTTCATATATA
>JBBPDA010000132.1:23744782-23755630 GCA_037974385.1 Arnoldichthys spilopterus | reverse complement strand
ATCTTACGTGAACAAAATGACCTGCTCTGGTGCAAACCTTAGCACAAACCTGATTAGGTTTATTTTGATTTTATTCTTAATTGTGTGGCTTAATTTTCCTTTCATCTTATCTCTGTGAAGCACATCGGATGACCTCTGTGTATGATGACATGCTATATAAATAAACTTGCCTTGCTTAATGCATCTGCACATCATCAATACATTTGTAGCCTATTTCCTAATGCCCACATGCTGGCTGCTAGCGACAGTTACTTGGGGGCTAGGCGACATGGTGACCTACTGCTAGTTTTGGTGTAAGTGCATGGTGACTCATCTGTATGCAGTTTACATGCCCTGTGTTTACTTGATGTTAGTGTAGGCTATAATTAAAACTACTTCTACTTAAAAATGGCTTTCTTTCAAATTTAAACAATTTGAACAAACAAATCCACATCAGTTCTAGATCAAGCTATGAACAAAGGTCTGTATTCTTAGCATGGGAGCTAACTGAATGCAGTTGATGTTCCTTTATGACTTTATGAGACAGTTTTGAAATGTGTGTAAATATTCACACAATGCAGACTCTGCATTTAACCTATCCACACATGTAGCTATCAACAGCCTCCGGGGAGCAGAGTAGTGGGACTCTACCTTGCTCAACGGTACTCCAGTGGTACCTAGGCTGGGACTTAAACCAGTGACCCTCTGGTCACATGGGCAAGTCCCTAACCACTATTAAATCAGTTATAAAATCATAATTTGTAACACATTTTCTTAGTGTCATTTTACGATAACAGAGCAAGGGCATTGTTAGAATTTAGACCTGAATATAGTTTTATGGACATCTTAATTAAAGCACTCAATGTTATCTAAGACATATATTAACATATGTTAAGGTCACAGAGCCCTTTAGCCCTTCTATAAGGACATACCAGCCCTAGCAATTGCAGTATATAGACCCATAACATCCACAATCATCATCTACAACACAGGCACAGTGTAGTATCCAATACTTTTACACATTTAACATTAAAGTCCTACTTTGGACAACCATAATGTGCAGTATATCCAATTGTATGGTAGAAAATGTCAGTTTAGTCTACTTAGACCTGTCATTTCACTGATTTATTATGGAACCAGAAGCCCTCCAGCCAAACCGCACATATCTCCCAGTCCCAGCTTTCACACTGTATGGCCCAATCACATCCATAATCATCATTCACAATATTGCCCTGTTCCAACTCAATGCACACAGCTGACAGCAATGGATTTGTTGGACATGGAATGCCTGAATTGTTGTATTGGAGGTCAACATTTGGACTTGCGGGGTTAATACAGAAATAGATTAATCCCAAAAGGCAGTATTTTGTAGCTTTAAAATGGCGAGACGGCCACCATACACCATCTATCGACCAATACTGGTATGCATCTTGGCACAATAAAGACAGAGTTTGAATCAATGACCATAAAGGATGGGGGGTTTTGTTCTCATCCACTGACCGGCTGGCTAATGGTGTACAGTTCACTTGAGCTGTGGTGTTTGTTCAAATTACTGAACTTCTCTCAACTCTCAGGCTTTTGTGTCTGAAAATAGGCACTGGAGATGAACTAATCAGAAGTGTGCTAGGCATATCAGCAGTGTTCCGTGAAGAAGAGGCCAAATAAACTGGGTTGCCCAGAAAGCCGGTGTCTTTTTGTACCCTCAGCGTAGAGACAGAGTGCCATGTTAGCGTTAGTCATTTCTCAAAAATAGATCACTCCATCTCAGTTCTGAACAGGGAGTGAGAGGGGCACAGAGCTATAAGGTTTAAACTGTCATTTTGATACCAAAAAGGCTGCATCAGTCTAAAACGTTGCTGAACTAACAGCTAAAGAAAAATGCAAAAAGAAAAAAAATACTTTGCCCACATGGACTTGAGTTTCTAAACCCCTCAGTAATTTACAGAGGCACTGTATTTCTCCTTTGCGTCCCAGTGTTTTTCAGGCTCAAAATAATGAAGAAGGAAGGAGATTAGCATTTAGTGTGTGGGCAGTTTCAGCCTGTAGTCATTTTTACTCAATCAGCATGTGGATGCTAATGCCTGATAATCCGCCTAGTGAGGCTTAAGCAGAATTGAACCTGGCAGAAAGTTCTAGTCTGATTGATTGACCCAGTATGGAAACCCAGGTGCAGCCACTCTTCCATTCCCAAAGGTCCATCCATCATCTGTGATTCACTGCACTTGCTGTTTCAAATTTAGATGGTTCAGAAAACTTCATATGAGGACGTTGTGGGATTGTTTAGCATGTTAGGTACGTATGTCGTGGTGTAGGTTTAAATGAAGGTTGTATTTTCACTACATTAATGTAAATTTCTTTTCTCTCTAACTGTTGGGTGCGATATAACTGTTGGGTATGGGGGTAAATAGAAAGGTGTTTAGCTGTCAAGAGTAACAGTAAATGCAGAGTACAGGACTTATTTTTTGTTGCCTAATCACACTGGAAAACAATATGTAAAGAAATATATATATATGAGCAATACACATTTTTTCTCACAATATGTAAGATTCTTCACATGAACAATAATTGTGCAATACATAGGCAGAGTTGTGTTCTCTGTGGAGAATATGTACTTATTTGATAGGGTGCCCAAACATCTGTAAACTAAGTTTTACGCAGATTACTCTCGACATGATCTATACATAGTAAAGCCAATGGGACTACCACATAATGCCCCACCATCACCAAAGTTGTGTACTGTTAGATTTGTATGTAAAAGGAGTGCATGCAAATGTCAGCAACAGTTTTGATATTTATTGGTTTCATCTTTCTCCTATATGTATATTCAAATTCTAAAGTTAATCTATTTTGTTTTCCAATTTAAAAAAATGATTTGCCATTATTCTAACAAAATGATTCTCAGTGTCAAAATCATACTGGTAGTTACAAAAAATCAGAAAAAAATGAATTCTACTACTAATAATAATTGTACTTAGCAATTCTTATACTAAAGCACATGTATGTATGTATGTATGTATTTATGTATATAATTAAAAAAACCTGTATTTATTATGGTTTCTTTTAAAGTCATATTACATGTTGCATTTTCCTAAGACTACTGATGCATTAATTTACTACCAAAACCCCCCAAAACATTGTATCTAGAGCAGCACTAGCCATTTTATACTGCAGTAACATAACTCATGCAGCCAATTTTAGGAAAATAATCCTGCTGCAAATTTCCGTTGTTCTATCCCTCCTTATTAAAAAAATAAAACTTTTTGTTTGTCTTTTACTTCAACACATTTACACTGTGTAAGTGTAAAACAAACTCAAACTTAAAGAGAGCAACCACTGGCATATGAGCTTGCTGAAGGCTTTCTTTTTATTTGCTCACTCTTAACACATCTGCATGAATTAGAGCATGTTTCATGTAATTGAACTTGAGGGTTGATTGGGATGTGTCCTTAGCAAATGATATGTAAATAAGACATTAGTGCATGGGTGTTTGATTCCATGTTGCTTCATCAATTGCACTCTTAACCCAAAAAGTAACTTTTCCAGTGCTCTTTCTATGATTTGTGTGGCAGGTTTGGTGGCTTCCATGTTCCTGCTGGAAGTCATAAGTTTAAGCCTTTGATTTTTCCAGACTCTCTTCTCAGATCACTTTCACCTCGGTGTTTTAGGTGCCATGTTTGCTCTACCAGCTGCCAGATTTGCTGTTGTGTGCTCTGGTTGAGAGGTCTGGGGAAAGAAAAGGCCCCTTGAAATCAATCCCTCATCAGTGCAGAGTTCCGGAAGCAGTGATCTAAAGCATATGTCCTCTAATTACTCTAACGAGAGCTTGCTAATGGGCACAGAGTCGGCCCTCTGTGCACAGCGGAGGCTTGTTAATGTCACTGTCATAACGTGGATCCCCAGGCCCTAAGATCAAGGCCAGGGAGCAGGGATGGTCCCTCACCACCCTGATACACCCCCCGCACCCCACCCCCCACCTCCCACCCTGCCGATGCTGTACATTACACTCTCTCACACCCAATTTAATTGGTCTCTAAATTATTAACCTCAATAAAAGGAGGACAACGTCTCGTTTGACCCTGGTTATATGACTGAAGGGCTGGGACCAAGTTCTTCATAGGGAGAGTGTGTGGATGCATACATATTTAACCATCTGTAGAGGATTTGCCATTTGTGCAGGTTATTACTGATTCTGACCTCCTTCTGTTCACTCCATTTTTTAAGCTTCATCCACTCTGATTTGACAAAAACATTCAGAACAAGCGTCTATATAATAGGAAGAAAAGTGCACTCTCTCTTCCCGGTGAATTTAATTAGTTTGCATGTTACCGTGAATTTGTAGCAGCTGTGCTCATGCAGATGCACCGTGCCATCCCCACAGGTAAAAAGATTGGCTGTCTGCGGCATTGTTGAACAGTAATTATTTGTTTTTTAATCCCACGTTTTGCCGTAATTGCTATTCTCAGCATGTCCATGCACCTGTGTGAACAAATGGGATTTATTCATAGATTCAGGGGTAGATGTTTGCTTATTACAAAAGCAAAAACAACTGCATCATAGTATTTCTTATTATAAATAATGAAATAGGTTATATATTAATAATAAATACAGTATATACCACTGTCTCTCTATTGTAAATGTCATGCACCCCATGTTTTGCAGTTGCCTGTGGTAGCAGCATGTGTTCTTCTACTTTGACATGCAGTGACCTGACCTGAGAAACTGGAGGATGGGGGGGCCCGGGAAGGGGGTGAAGCAGTGGTGTAATGAAGTATATGAATACTTTTTAAAATCTTTTGAGCTTGTCCTGAAATTTTGTGCTATCAGTTAAATCTGTTTCTATGACCTCTAGGCCTCCTCTGAAGATTTAACTGGAGCTTGGATTTGCCCCAGGAGCTGACGATGAAAAGTTGGGGACTTCTGGAATATCTGGCTTTTAGTGGGCCATGCTGGAGCAGGGCCAGTTAGGACAGTCACTTTACAAATGTGCCTCCTCCATGATAAATGTCCCATTGCACCCGGATCGACTGCCTGACACTTAGGCGCGTAGGGACAGAGCTATTCATAGACTCTCTCATGGACTTTTGCAAGGCAGGAAACTACAGCATCTGTGCTATTTTATCACCCTTTTCTTTCTGCTTACCGGACTTTGCACTAGTGACTCCACTGCAAGGCTAATTACAGGCATTCAGCCCAACGCATCTGACAAAGAGAAAAATGTAAACTCAACCAGGCTGTTGAATAATTGATGCAGAGCCGACAGTTTCAGAATTGAGATGGTCAGTGGTTGCTGTTTGTTTTAGGTGGCATTCTATCCTAATTCGGTGAGGATGATGAAGCTTTACGATGCCTCTTCATTTTCTCGCTGGTAATTACAAGAGAGAAAGCACTCCACCAGGGCTGATTATACTGTGCTAGACAAGGACACTTGAATAATACCCATGCTCTCTGCCGTGCTTGTTTATGAATTAGCTTATCAATCTTGCCTGAGTGACCATTCGTTTTTGAGGGTTTGGAAAGATTGGTTTTGTGCCTTATCCCCTCTGTCTAATGGTTTTTCTCACTCACTTGAGCACAACTAAATAAATCACAGTTGGAGTGGCCTGTTCATTAGGAAATGTAAATTGGAAGATGAAGTTAGCTCTAGGCTCTGACCAAATGCAGCCACTTTATTTACTACCAGCTTCCTCTGACATATCAAGTAATATCTGATATGTAAAATCAGTGCTGTGAACTATGAGTGTTGGTAGATGCTGTAAGGTGAATGGATGTTTTAAAGCTTCACAGCACTGCAAGAAAGAAAGTGAGAGCATATCAAGTCAAATGAAGGCAGACAGTTACAGTAACTGTTCACTTTCTGTTACTTCGGTGTGGTGTGGCATGTGGCTGTGGAAATGTGTCTTTAATATGATTGATTCAAATAAGCGTTATATGTTGATAAAGAAAGAAAATGGGTAATTATGATACCTAGACTTAGTAACTACTAATGTTGCTAATCTATATCTATATGAGCTATTTATTGCCTTAGAAGCAAGATGTTTGGACTGGGTTTACTAGCTATTAGCCTAACATGAGCATTTTCAGTATAACATTTTAGCAGCAGCAATTAAGCAACAATTACGTTTCCACATGAACTATCTAGCGAAGATTAGTTAGGCTTCCAAAAAATTGCTTCCATAGGTTGCAGAAGTTTTCTGGAATAACATGAATTAAAAAACCTAAGCTTACAGCTATGGTTTATTAGAAATAAACGTATAATCTAGAAACTGCGGATGGTTACACAAAGATCACAAACACCACAGCTATGCCTTTAAATAGCACACACATGTAACTTGTTTAAATTACATTTTGATCACACTGACTTAAAAGAGCTTCAAGATAGACAGAAATGTCAAACATGTTGCAACTATCTCTGGTCTCCCTTGCTATAATTGAAATAAACCTTAAAGCCTTGTTACAAAGAAAATTGTACTATAGAGAGAGCAGCTGTTATTCGTTTCTTTCAACTTTTAGTGCCTGGGGACTCTTGACCTGCTGACTCTGTTACATTTTGCTCACTCTGCCTGGGTCAGCTTTCCTTTCCTGCCCACATGCATGTGTGGATATGTGGCCCCCCTGTGTCCAGCTACTCTGTGCATCCAAGAGGTCACCAGAGGCCTCTGGGCTCTGTATTGATCCTACAGCTGACGATGCACAGACACATTTTTGTAATTTAGGAAGTGATTCCTTACTCCTTGGAGCATTATAAAACCTGTATTACAACCATAAACAATTCCGACATTGTCTCTCTGAGCTTTGTCCACCCATTGTTTTATGCATGCAGAGGGATATTATTGGAGATGTGCTGCAGCAAGCATTTTCTGCTTCCTGAAAAGGCCAGGTGGCATTAATAACTGGAGGTAGACTGTGTCCAGCTTCCTTCTGGCTTCTTTCCATAACATTCCCTGCCTTCTCTCATCGCTCTCTTTTTCTTCTCGAAAGTCAGTTATGTTTAGATGATTGTGTAGAAGCAAGCACTTTAATCTTCAGTCTAGCCCAGGTGTTTCTGGAACGTTCTTATAGCTTGGTTATTGCATTAAGCTCCATTGCTTGAAAATGTTCAGGAGGTTTTCTGGAACCCAATTATTGCTGTTGTAGCCAACAACAAGGTAAGTATCTTGACTAGGCCTTAAAAATAGAACAAGTTTGCAGTCTAGAAAACAAAAAAACAAACAAACAAACAAACAACTCATGAAGCATTCTTTGACTAAAGCCATACATTTCTTTTTGACTTTTTTTGACTTTTTTTGCAATTCTGTAAAACTCATGAAAGGTTCTTCACGATTTTACATCTCATTTGCAATATGAAAATATTTATTTGGGAGCCAACAATGATTTTTCTCTCACATGAGGCCAAAAGGCCCTTTCTGACATCCCTATTTTGAAGTCTAAACTCTGAGGGAACTTGCCGTTACTATTTAAAAGTGCATTCATGGTCAAGAACATTCATCTCATTTTGAGTCATGATCTGTCACCAGACATCAGTGCCAAAGCTATGAACCGAAGCGTCTGTATTTAATGGTTCATATCTTGTTTTGACTTTGATTGGATGCGATATTGTCATCCTGGTAATCGTTAATTAGTCCGTTATGAGTCTGAAGCAGTTCTGGAGGCTCTTTTTGAATATCAAGTTCAAGCTTGTGATGACTCATTATAACTGCCAGCGTCACGAATGGCTGCAAGCTGAGTTTTACCTCCACTCGTCGGGCACTCGAGACACTGCTCCCTCACCTCACTCGTCCCGCTGCACATGCCACCTGCATCTTCTCCAGTCAGAGCTGGTGAGTCATTAAGTGAAGTGGAGACACATCGTATCACTCAGTGTAATCAGAAGTGAGCTACAGCGAGATACTCGCTGATGATGTTATTACTGCTCTTCTTTGTCCTCTAATCCACTGTCTCGTCTGAAATCTCCCCATTAGTTATAACAGAGCCTGGCTATTTTTCCACCTACTGGCTTTTGTCTTACATATAACAGTGAGATATAGTGTAACCTTTCTCAGGTGTAGACGAGACGACCATGTAGTTATGCCATCTCATGTCTTTGTATTCACATTATCTCAAAAGAGATGGATTTTCCAGTCAGAAAACTTTGGAGGAGTTGAAGTTGTAAGGCAGAATAGAGGTGGGTGGTTTTAGTGTTCATTTTCTGCTAACCCCCACCAACCTGCTCTTTTTCTGCTGTCTGTTGAGGTGATGATGAGAGGGCCAGGGGCACTTTTATTTTCTTTCAGATTGATATGACATGGTGTGGATAATGGGCTGTTGGCAGGGAGTCTGGACAGACACTGATTACAGCCGCTCTGACACTAGGTTAATGGAGATTTCTAATGGCCCCCACACACCAGCCTGTACCTGCCGGAGAACCAGCCCTTACATATAATCTGTAACACTGCCACACACACATACCGAGCAGCCGCTGACACAGTGCCTCGTCTTAGTTGCATGTTTGCAAACAGCAGAGCCTCCTTCATACATACCACACCAAGATTTAACATCAGAATATTCCGAATGCAACACTGGACAGATGTGATGTTTGTGGCAATTGCAACATTTATTTTGCATGGACCTATTCAGACTTGGAAAAAAGCTGTCAAGCCATTCATTTATTTTGCAACACTGGTAAAGGGTAGCCAGACTGAATCCTTAACAATAAAGGTGATAAGAAAAGGGTTCTTTAAAGAAATGCCGCTTGTAGTTCCATCAAAACCCCCTCAGTGAAATGTTCTTCAAAGAGTTGTTTCTCTTAACAAGATGACATGGAAGATCTTATACTAAAGGCAGTGGTGACCTAGTGGTTAGGAACCTGCCTTTGTGATTGGAAGGTTACAGGTTCAAGTTCCAGCCCTGGTAACACTAAGGTTCCCTCAAGCCAGGTACCGTCCTGCTACACTGCTCCCCAGACACTGCTGATAGCTGCCCACTACTCCACAGGTGGATGGGTTAATGCAGAGGTCACATTTCCTTGTGGTGCATTTTGTGTGATGGGATGTGTTCACAATGGCAAATAGTCACTTTCTCTAAATAACATCCACAAAATATAAAGTGTCTGTAGTAAAAATGTTTTTCGATAACTGTTTATTCAAGGGAAGTTTAAGAATATTTATGATATTTGAGAGATTGTAAGAGATTGAGTTTGTGTTTCATTTAAAGTCAGTGTCCAGATACTAGACATTATTTAGCTGCTGTTGTATCCATATAATCATGTTTAGTTGCCATTGCATTTGCTTTATCTTACCTTCTCTCCATATCATCAACCATGCATTAATGGCCTTGTATCATATATTCCGCTTGGGCCTGAGACATTATCTTTTATGAGCCAGGTCCTATAAAAAGCAGATTTCAGCTGCCTTCTGCATAGCACAATGCCTAACCTCGTGAAACTGACAGAGGACAAAGTCTCATTTCTTGCAGCCCTGTCCGACTAATGCATTCACAGTTGCGTGTCAGAGCTCTCGTCTCATCTCCATGTTTTGCATTGGATAGTGCTCGCTGTTCACATGCCTCTGTAGCAACAGAGCAGTTGCTGCGCTGTACGGTATCTTGTGTAATGTCAGTTCAGCTTTCGCTTGCAGTTTTGATGAAGCCACAGTTACTAGCTGTTGCCTGCATCTTTTATTTATTTCTTTTTTCTTTTTTCAAATTGTGATGGATTAAAAGTGCAGAGCCAAAGACATTTTATCGGCCTCAAAAGCAAGGGAGGTCACAGCATGCAATTGTTCACATTTAGCCTACACTTTCATTGCTGTGGCTCTCACAGCTCTTTATTTATTTATTTTGTTCTGAATGGATCTCGCTGATTGTGGCCACGGTTGCACTTTTTCCTGTCCTCGACCAGCTCTCTGTGTTTCCTTATCTTGAAAGTTGCATTATTTTGAATGACGATTCGACCAAAACGCAGGTGTTGTTTTCTATTACGCTAATCTACCTACAAGTAATGAAATCATTTGTTAATTCATTTGCATTATTACAAATATCCCACTTGTGGGACTAAGAAAGGTTTATTTTATCTTATCTTATCTTATCCTGTCTTATCTTATCTTATTATGGAAAAATGTCCCCAAGTCATTACATACATGCCTTTTACAGTAGCCTCTAAACATGTACTGACAAACCTCAGGCTTTTATGTAGCTGCTAATGCTTTAGATATACAGCATTATTTTTCATAGCAATGTGTCAGTTTTAAAAATTACAAGTTTTCTTAAAATTACTCAGTAAACCATCTCAGTTTGAGGCAAATGTGTAATGATTTCAGTATGTAGTTGGTACTGTAGACACCCCTCCATTTGTTAAACAAACAAAAAAATCACGATTCAAATAATCATATATTATTATAACAATAAACTAAATTTATTTAAATGAATAATTTACAATAGTAATTTATTAAAATATTAATTATTTTGTAATATATGACTAATATTATAATAATAGCTATATAATATATAAACATGATATAACTATATTATGCTATTAATAATATATTACAAAATCATTAATATTTTAATAAATGCATTAATTAATAACTCAATATATAATATTGTGGTGGTGTAGTGGTTATTGAATCCCTGTGATCTGAAGGTTCCCAGTTCAAATCCCAGACTGGTACAAGCACTGCTCCATGGGCACTGGCCATGACAGCTGCCCACAGCCCCTACACATGTGGGTCAACTTGTCTAACTTCTGTGTAATCTGGTTTAACTTCATCTCTAGTAGAATCTTGATTGATAAGAAGCTCTTACTTTTAGTGAAAGTGACTGTCATTGTGAACACACTCAAGCACCACAATGAAATGTGACTTCTGCATTTAACCCATCACACGTGCACACGTGGAG
>JBBPDA010000132.1:23729156-23744682 GCA_037974385.1 Arnoldichthys spilopterus | reverse complement strand
AGCTACCAACAGCGCCCAGGGAGCAGTGTAGTGGGACGGTACCTTGCTCAAGGGTACCTCAGTAGTGCCCGGGCCGGCACTCGAACCTGCACCCTTCAGGTCCCAAAGGCAGCGTCCTAACAACTAAGTCTAGGCTTTGTGTCCCCCATGGGTTTTAGTTACCTACTAAAGTTCACTCCTTTTCAGTAATGATGCTATTTTATGCTAGGTTATTATGCTTAATTGTGGGTTACTGCTGAAATTGGGGGGGGGGGGGTGTATAAAGGTGTTTTAATTGTGCTTTCATTTCACAACAGTGTTAAGCCATGCCAAGGCTTAGGGCAAACACTGTTGTTTCATGACTGTCAACACTGTATGCAGGTCAGGAAATATGCACACTGCTCCATAAAGCAATGGACTTTGCTGTGTTAACTGTGATGGCTCAGTGTGAGAAGGGAAGGGACAATTTTTATAGAATTACAACTTGTTCACTTTGGATAAAAGCGTCAGCCAAATGAATAAATGTATGCAGTTCCTGGGCAATACAACACAGTCCTAATTAATGCCTTAAGAAAGCACACATCTAGGCAAAGGCCAGAAAAGGCAGGTGCTTAAGCATCACCTAGGGTCAATCTGTGCACCTGTATGAATGTGCAGCATTTAAACATGTAGAATGTCATGTTCAGCCTGATTGTTTTCAAGGTGGTGCAGACAGCAGCTGTGTATGTGTGTATGTGTTCCCTGTGTATGCACTCATGCACTTTGTGTTTGAGTGGAGTGTGAGGGATTAAGTATAGTGAAGGTGATGGTCAGTGACAGGTGTAGAGCCCCTCTGGGGAGCTGCTAAAGAGGACTGAAGGTATTTGTGTGAAGCTTCTCCTGCCCCGTGTGTGTGTGTACCTGCATAATGAACGTCTAGCCTGGGACTCCCATGAGACACACACAGGCACTTTCAGTCTTCTTGTTATTCCTCCACTGGAATTACCCGTCCTAATCAAATGCTTTCCACACAACAAAGAAATACCAACCACTGGCGGCCCAACTGTGCACAAAGAACAAAAGTAGAGCTTCAATACAGTGTAGATATTGCCTGTCAAAAAGGGGTGCTAGTTTTTCTAAACGTTTTAATACAATAGGCATACTTTCTTTGTTGGGTTGCAACATAGGTAGTAGGTAGGTAGCAGGTTTTATTGTAATTTCTACCATATACACAGTACACAGTAAAAACGAAACAACTTTCCTCCAGGACCATGGTGCAACACAAAAGCAGAACAGATAGGAGCACAAGTGAATACAGGACAGAACACAAGAGCAACAATTCAGCTAAATTAAACTAAGCTAAACTAAACAACTAAACTAAAGAAATAAAATGAGACAAGACAATGTTCTGTGCAAATGGCAGTGAACAAGACAGTGCAGTTCAGTGCAGTTGACAGAGGAGCAGGGGAGATGTGCAAATATGCAGAACAAAGAAAGTTGAAAATAGCAAAATTGTCAATAACAATAAATATGTGCATTAATAATAAATATGTGCAATGCAGTTGTGGCAGCATAAGAAACCATGACCATGAGTATGGCATGTTTTACACAGAATATGTAATATGAGAAAAGAGTATTGTCCGAGAGGGTTGGTGGTGTGTGTGTATGTAACATTTCAACATTCTCGAGACTACCTAGGTTCAATTTTGTAATTTTCAATATTAGCAACAAAATACTCTTACGCATTTTACTAGTTAGCACTTGTGAGCACTTATCAGCACTCAAGCCTTTCTAATTTTTAACCTTTTTTAGGGCCAACCAAGTTTCTGTTGTTCCTTTAATAACAGTTCCTATCAAATGTACCATTCATACCTAGGAAGACATGCATCCAAATTAGGTAAACAATACATTTAACAAATTAATTTTGTTGGCAGGTTCATTCCGTGCCAGTTTCCTGGACAGGGAGTAAGCCAGTAAAGAGTAGTCTATGACTAGACTTAATTGCTGTTCATAAAGGCCAACCTCAATAGTCTGTAGACATCAGCTCATCTGAAATTAAGGGTTTGTGAAGGGGAAGGTTCTCCACCTTTTGTTACTACTGCTACTCTTCAGGGAAGGCTTTACACTAGATGCTGCAACATGTCTGTGAGGATTTAATTGCATTCAGCCACAAGAGCATTAGTGAGGGCAGGTACTGATGATTAGTTCCGGATCACAAACTTCTCACCACTGGTCCCATATATATTGAACAGAGCTCCATCACTCTAGAGAACACAGATCCACTGCTCCACAGCCCAGTGCTGTGAGGTTTATATCCCTCTAGCCAGCGCTTGGCACTAGGCATGAGCTTAGTCTCCAGAGAATCCCATTCTACTGGCAATTCTTTTCTACAGATGAGACAGAAGCTGTGTGTGCACACAGCTGTACACCTGCATCAGCAATGGGTGCATGTTGAAGTAGCTGAATTTTCTGGGCTTGAAAGGTTGTCTACAAACAGTGTATTGCAATGTTATGTCTACATTATGCGGAGTTTATTGCTACCTAAATAAAATCATTATACTTAAGGTACTTATTCATAGATTACCTGTTCTTACAATGTACTTAAACCTAAAAACACACATATATATATATATGTGTGTGTGTGTTTTATATAATGTTAATGTACAAAAACAATATATTTGCCTGCACAAAAACTAATATTTTTCATGTAGCCTGTGTCTGTTTCAGTAATCTTTATAATATGCCAAGCCACAGAGGATGGCTGCACCACCCCCATCCCCACTCCTCCTCGCCCTCCACTGAATGATTGTGCTTGGTCCCTCCTTTCTAATTACTTTTGAGTGTTTGGATGTACTTATTAAGACTTGTCAGAAGAATAAATGGCCAAAAAAGAACAAGAAGAAAAGAGGGGGAAGGAAAAAAATAGAAAGAAAAGCTTGGCTGGAGAAGTAATTAGCATTGAAATTGAGGATAAGTCTAGATGGCAGTTAGGCATATTTATGCAGCGATAGGCCGTGCTTTCTTTCATTAGCATGCCACCCCACTCGGAGCTGAGAATGGACTTGAGTGGTTAATCAAATAAATCGAGTGATGCACAGCTATCCTTCCTCCAGCGCCTGCTTCTTCGAGCACACTCACAATCTCCTTCTGCTTTTGAGCTTAGCAAATTTCCATTAACCCAGCGTTAGACACAACAGTCTACTCAAATCAAGTGACATATGGTGAATACCAGAATGAGTTCTCCTCTCATTGCAACAGAGCTATGTTTAAGCTTTTGGCAATATTACAACACTTGTGAATAATAATACCAATAATGAAGAAGACTATAACAAGCTTGCAAAGGCTCTGGTCATTTTTTTTGTCTCATATTTCCAGTTTTGTACGTTACGCACTGTACAGACTTTTATTTTCAGCAAAGGATGATTTTAATAATAAAAAATATATTAATTTTACAGGAATTAACTCACACTCAGAACAAAAGGAGTTTTAATTTCCATATATATTTGAAAGTGCCAGCTGCCATTGACAGTGTGAAAATGCAATGGCAAATAGACCAACAGACAAAATGACTTTAAACAAAAGCCAACATTAAAATGAAGTTTTCCTTCTTTTGTAGAGTTGCTTATTGGCAATACAAGATTTTGTTCCGACATCAACAATTTAATACTTAAAGCTTTAACAGTGCAGTCAGTTATGCAAATGGTGCAAAGTATTTGTCTTTATGCTCATCAGCTTAAATGGCACCTTGTTGTTGTTGTTGTGGGAGGGTGAAGGCTAGCATATGCTTCCTTTGAGTCATGTGAAGCCAACCATTTTGTGAAATGCCAGTATCACTACATTATTGGACAGTATAGCACACCTTGAGGAAAGCTCTGACTGCCAATTCTGTTACGTCATCTAGCAGATAACCATGCTGGTTGGCAAAATGCTTGGTGATGAGGGGAGGAGACATGGCTATCCTTTTGTAGCTCATGCAAAGTACAAACCTCATTTACAGAAATTTTGGGACATTTTGTAAATTCTTGTGAGCCATATTTAATTGAGAATGCTTTGGCTGTATTTATTCTTAATTGTATTTAGAAAATCTAAACAAATTTAGAATTTGATGTTTGTAGCATACTTATAATTTGGAACAGCAGAAAAAAATAAAAGAAACCTTTATAGAATAATGTTACACGCGTTGTAAACATTCCACGAAAAGCTGGTAGATTGGTGACATGAGTGGGTTTCATGCTTGGGTATACAATGAGCAATCACCAAACATACATCAGTTCTATGCAGAAACACCACTGAGCTTTTTGGGCCCAAGCTTATCTCAAACTGATCAATAGACAATGGAAACAAGTGCTATGTTTAAATAAATCCATGCTGCAGCTTGGTTTTAGAAAATCGGACCACCCAGACAGTGACGGTCTTTGCCTGTTTGGTGCCCTGGGTGAACAACCCCTGCAGCCCCAGATAGACTTTTTTTTATGTTGCATTTTACAGAATGTCATAACTTTTTCACAAAGGAGTACAATAGTAGATATGTTTCAAATGATCCTACAGTGAGAGTTGTAGAGACATCTTCTTTTGTTGTATAAAACTCAAATGAATCCAGTATCCTACACTTTTCGATGTATTAAGTGAAAGGGCTTTAATCAGCAGGCCATTATTTAACAGAGATTAAAACATATTGTAGCACCATCTAGTCAGTCTGTACTTCAGCAAATGAGTTTTAATGATCATTGTTCCTAGACAAGACAGGCATACTGCTTTTGATTCACATGGAAGTTCTTTCAGTGCAGCCTTATTATGATGTTGGGACAATTTTCTTGTACCAAGGCCATTATTTTTTTTCTCATTTTACCTTATGAATTTGTGTTTCTTTCTCTACCTTGCCCTAGCACGTAATCTACCTGGCCTCTGCCTTCCTTAGACACTAAATACCCACTGCTTGTGTCTAAGGGCAATGCTGGAATAGTGAGATGCCACCTGGCATTAAGGCTGTGTGTGGGTTTGTCAGCATCAGATGTTAAGCCTGTGCCTCTAGCAAGTCCCCTGAGTTGGGGACTTAACTAGAAACTTTTCCTCCCTGCAGAGCAGAGGCAGAATGGAGGGAGAGAGTTTGCTCTGTAAACAAGCTAGCCTAAAGCATGCCATTTACTCTCTGCACAAGCCCTTGGCGGAGTAACCTTAAAATAGACAGAATGTTTCTCTTTTTATAACGAGGTTAACTTGGTTCACAATGAATGCAGTTAAAGTTTATGCTACAAAAGGGTTTTAATTTTAATGTTGCTAATAACATGGCCTAAGGTGGCCCATAGGCTGTGATCCAACATGTTTTTTGTTTGTAATACATTAGCAAAAGAACTGTGTAAAATCCAGATCTGTCCTGCATGTATTTTTGATATGCCTTCCACCTCTGCCAGAATAAATTCTCTGAAATGACAAAATTAAAATAATGAGGCAAAATAAACCCATCACGTCAGTAGATGTGTAGCACCAGGAAAGAATAGCACATGATGTGGACCGCACCAGAGTTCTCTTTAAGGATGGCAAGGTATCAGTTCTCTGGACTACTCCCAGGCTCAAAAGTAGCTTTCACACTTGGCAAAACAGACTAAACACTAAGGGCAGACAGACTGGTATTCCAAAAAAAGCTTATAGTATGAAATACTATAAATAGAGTATGGAAATATCTATGGCTAATGCAATGGTCCGATGGGGGCAAAGGTGTGGGCCTAACTGATCAAAAATAATATTTTTTATATATCCCTCTTCTTTACTTCTTGTATATGGTCACTATAATAGCCTATAATAGCTGGTCACTTCAGTGTTTCTACTGGTGGTTCCTACTGGCGCTTCCTACTGCGAATCAAATGGGTGTGTAGCTCTTGGGGGAGGCTCTCAGTGTGTATTCCGCTCAGAAAGTCCCTAGAACTGGTCCAACATCTCTTAATTAATATGATAAAAATGATAAAGAAAAAATTAAATAACTATAAACAAGTTATCTGGTGTAACTGATTTGATTATCAACAGCATTAGGGTTAAGGTTAGATTAGGGTTTGGGCTTAAAGTTAAGGGAAATTTTAATGTTAGGTTTAGGGTTAGATTTAATAGAATCTATTTTACCTAATGTTTGGCTGAGTTTAGCAGATAAGCATTCAAATGTTTGTTATATACACGGTGAGTATCTACGACCATCTCCAGAGGCCACTATAAAGTGCTACCCAGAATACTATGAGCAGGGCAGAGTACATTTTCTCTTGATATAGTGACATAAACTACAGATTTCTTTCAAACAATGCAGAAAAAAATGCAAACAACTGAGGTTATTGTAATAATTTTGGAAATTATTTTATACGTAAGGTTAAGTATGCATGGTGTTCATTAGGACATACCAAAATCAGTTTAGTGGAAGGACTTTTCATACAGCAAAACTTCTAAAATATGGATTGATACTTTCCATACGTGACCATTGTAAACATGTTTTGCTAAATGCTAGATAATGAATTCACCCTTATAGTGAAGACACTTGACAAGAGGCTCACACTATTTGTTGTTATATGTCTTTGGTAAAGCTGCAAACACTCAAATAGTAAGGAACAACAATTATTGGATGTGTGGCATATCTTCTTGCAGAAACCTACAAACGAGCCATTCTCAATTGGGAAGATTTTCAGTCATGATATTTATAATGTAAGCACTTGCACCACTTTCTAATTTCAGTCACTTTCATTTCAAAGCAGATGAACCAATCATGCTACTCAATACACAGCAACAGAAGCACATATCTTCATACATGGATAGACTTACACACACTGAAGCCCACACCAACGTGCACTTTAAGGAATACTGGGGATCAGTTCTGAGCAGTTCACCTGGTCTCAAAAAATGACTGTCCAGAAGAAGGCTGAAGTGAAGAAAATGTGGAGAAAAAGTGTGCATTATTAAAGAGCTCCCAGATGTGACTGGACACACAGAGGCAGACGGAGAGATCTGCTCCATGGTCCATATCTTTGACATCCTTGTGGTCAGTGAATGCCTGGGGCGATTGATCCGCGACCCCCAAGCTCCCAGGCAGGCTAACTCTCTTTGTTTAGCAGGGTGTCTGTCCTCCTGTCAGGATGCTAAAGGTTATCCTCCTCACACTAACTCAGTCCAGGCAAACAAAGAAGAGGTTACACAAGGGAGGTGGAAAACTCTATTAGCTCTATTCACTTTAGACACAAATGGGTAATGCTAGATAAGCTTTGACTTATTTGTGAGTAGAGCACCTGCTTCTGTCCTTTGTGGCCTGTCCTGATTTTAACCTCATAGGGGAAGCTGTGTCACTGTGGTAAGATGAACCATATTGCATATACAATAGATGTTATGCAAGCCCTCATCAATCACTTTGTTAGAAAATGTATTGGTTATTAATATATTGAATTATCACAGTGATGGTTGGCCTAACCGTCAACCATCAATCCATGCTGGAGAGTGATATTCAAATATTCTGATATTCTTTAATAGTGCACCCTCTCTGTTTCCTTTGGAAGGGTATCCATCTCAAAATTTTAAGACCCTATAATATATATATATAGTTATATATATGAAACATATTAAAATATAATACATGCATTCTATGTTAATAAATCGTCCTATTTTATTGTATATGCAATCACAGATTGTATATAATACATAGTAATATTTGGTAAAATATTTTACAGTAGCACAGTGGAACTGTTTTGAAATGTAGTGTAGAAATCTGTTACACTGGTCAAGAAAACAGTGCAAATCAGAAAGATGCATTTCATAAATCTGACAAACACTTTAGAATAAAATGACAAAAATGAACCCAAATGGAAAATACATAGCAGAGTAAAAAGAAAGCATAAATGGCCAACCTGAAGTTTGATCTACTGTTATGATTGCTAGAGCATGAGTTAAGAATGTGTTAGGAAGAGTGAACTTGAAAGTATTTCAAGTCATTTTTGTTAGATAATGTGATTTATAAGTGTAAATAGGTCTAAAATGATATTTGCCTAAATCTAGCATCATAGTTTGCCTCATATCTCTGATTCAGTAACTTTCAGATTTATTTAGACAGCTGAGATCTCTGAGGCACTGCCTAAGAAATCGTGGTACTGTGGTAAATATAGCCACCTGGGCTCAGGAGAACTTCAGAAAACCATTGTCACTTAATACAATCTGCCACTGCATCAAAAAATGCAGCTTGAAACTAATACACATGACTCTGAAGTGAATTTTAGAGAGACATATGTTACCATCAAGGCAACATCACTTCCCAGGATGCTCATGCTTATTTCAGCAATACAGTGCCAGACCATGTTCAGCATGGGCTACAACAGCGTGGCGTCTTAGACACAGAGTGTGTGTGCTTGACTGGCCTGCTGCCAGTTCAGATCTCACTTCCATTATAAATGCATGGGGCATCATGAAAAGGAGAATAAAACAAGTGACCACAATCCGTTAAGCAGCTGAAGTCTTCTATCAGGCACAAGCACATTTACAAAACACAATTAAGCTAGTCAGTAAAACTACTGAATGTCTTTGTTGTCTTTGTTCTTCTGTCAGTTATATAAAGGTTCACGTAAATTAGCATAGAACAAATTGGAACATATTTTTCTGTAAATTGGGTTTGTAATTCCACTTTTGTAAAACCAGGTCCACTGACAAAACATATCCAGTCGATAGTTGTTCTCTGGTCACAAACTGACCACTAGAGGATGACAAACACAAATTGTGAATACGAACAGACCACCTTTAATTCGAAAATGTAGGTGTTTCTAATAAAATGTCCAGAGTGTGTATATGCAGTACTGTAAAAAAAAAAATCCTGATGGACCACAGTACAATCCATCTGTAAAAAAAAGCGGCAAATACGGCATTCAGCAAAAAAACAGCCATCTGCGCAATTAGCATAGCACATCCTCCTGCTCTCTCTGTCACTTCTTCCTGGCTCCACCGTGTCAAATCAATGTCAAATTTAAATGTTAATAGAATCTTAAATTATTCACTGTGTAGTTTAGCCCTTTTGACCTATCCCTCAGCATGACGAGGCCCCTCCCTCCTACGGCATACATCAGAAGAGAAAAATGGCCTGCCCTGTCCCTTGTATGTGGCTTCCTCATTTTACCTGTTACTGAGCATTGACAAGGAAGTGAGGCTTAAGTGACGATAAATACATAAGAACAAACGTTTGCTCATTTTAATGCACAACTGCTGTTTACTTGACCTGCTGCACACCATGACGAAATGTGACCTCTGCATTTAACCCATCACATGTGCACAAGTGGAGCAGCAGGCAGCTATCAACAGTACCTGGGGAGCAGTGTAGTGGGACAGTACCTTGCTCAAGGGAACCTCAGTGGTACCTGGGCCAGGAATTGAAACTGCAACCTTTTGTTCACAAGTGCAAGTTCCTAACAACTAGGCCACCGCTGTCCACTACTACTGTAATATAAAGTTCAAGTTTTTTTCTTTTTTCTTTTTTCTTTGATAAGGTTGTTTGACAACAGAAGTAGAGTTGTCTGGTGTTCTAGGCACACTGACAATACCTATGAAAAGAAAAGTCTCCTTTTGTCAGGGTGATGTCATTTCGAACACGATGATGTTACATAATCAGAATACCAAAAAAAAAAGATGTTTCTGTATATAGCATAGAAACAGCTGAGCTGACCTGACTGCTGTGTCTCAGTTACTTGAAACAAATGTCAAAACAACTTATTTCACCTTTCCTTCATCACATATTTGCAGCATTTGCAAAAGCAGTGCAAACTAAGCACCAGTCATCCAAGCTATACATAGAGTCACTCAAATTTCAGCTCCCGAATGTGGCAGTTAAACTCTTTGTCCTTTCACTTTACCAAAGTGGATAGTGGTCTTCCATGCAATCTTTGCAATTTGGGCCTTTTTGTGAGGAGCAAAGTATAAGCAAAGGATATCATTGACCTCATATGATTGTTTCATATACTTTATATCTTGATTTTGGGATTATCCACATAAAACATCTACAGGTAATGTACTCCAGACTTATTTAAAATGCTCTGATCTGTTCAGGAGATGATATGAGACAATTTTATGCCACATGTTATACTAGTGTAAATGCATCCTCCTTTCAGAGCTACCAGAACCCAAAGCCCCTCCTGGTACTGTGACATTGCCTTCCTTTTATTCTGTTTAAGGGAAATAGTTTTGTTAACTTTTTCCTCATCTTATCATTTTTCACAGTCTTGTTACAATACATTGTTTTAAAGCATCTCATGACTGTAATGATTAGTACATGAGGCTAATTATCCTCAGCAGCTGTCTTTTTGTAAATAATGATTGCCAGCGTAAGGAAATGAACAGTGATGTGCAAAATTGTCTTTTTTTTATAGAACAGAACAACTTAAAGCAACTAAAAGCTGATTTGCACATTACTCGCAACAAAGTAATCTCATTTCATTCCGAATAGCCAGATCCATTTGAGCACCAAAAGAAAACAAATGCGAGTAAAATCTTTTCTAATCATAAGGATACTATTAGTTTAAATGGGCTCTTTGACATTTGCCTCTTTTAAGGATGTCCTATTAAAAAAACTGTTCCTTTAGATAAAGTTACAGATTAAACTTTTAATCTGTATTGCAACACCTTTTTAAGTCTTCCTATCCTTGTATAACAATAACCAGTGGTCATATTGCCCACCTATAGCTCCACAATTCTTCAGTCTAAAAGGTCCAGTCTCAATTGCTTTTCTTAAACTCAGCGGGACACAAAGAAATTTAGCAGGAAACAAAAGAGGACAGGAGCAATGAACAGCCAAAGTATGGCGCCCATATCAGAGCGCAGGGAAAAAGGGGGCAAGCTTTCCACAGAATCAAATTAGCCATTGTGGATGTGTTTCTGTCAGAGACTTAAGTGAACATGGAGAGCAGCCTCAATACCAATATCACCCTGACCTTTAGAAGAATTATGGCAAAATTGTGAGAAGGCTGTTTCCTCTACAGAAGCCCAGCCTCCCCCACACATAAGCACACACACACACACACATACACACACACCGCTGACACCTCCATGCCAGTTGTGGCCTTTCCAGCCTGCGGTTCAGCACTTGTTAAAGGTAATAGTGCTACTAATGCCTGGGCCTCCATCTGGCCCAGGTCAGGTCCCTGACACTAATGGATTCCAGCGCTCATTAAATTTATTCAAATGGTTCTTCTCTGGTCGATCACTGAGGAGGGGGGTTAGACGATCACCTGTGAAGAGGCCTGCAGACCGCTGGGCTGTCAAACTGCGCAACAGGGTGGACCAGCCTGCAGGGGAGCAGAGTTTGGGAAAAGATACGGAGATCTGTCAAAACATTTCCATGCAAAAAACGCTGTAACGTTTTGGGTTTAGGAAGTAAGTGTAAGCTATAAGGGTTTTCTTAGATTTACTTTCATAAACACACAAACACTACAAATGAACATAAACTATGAACATTACAAAACAAAGATTACAGACTTAAGAAACACGCTACAGGAATAAGATAACCGACAAGGACAAAACCAAACTCAAGAGACTAAATATGAACATTAGGGATGAACACCTGAAAAAAGGACACAAGAAACAGGTGACCAGGGTGGAGACAAGGTGGGGCTAAGGCAAAAACAAACAAGACATGAGGACAGGGAGCACATGGGAAACCAAAACAAACATGGCATTATGAGACATGATAAGACGAGATGTGACAACCGCCTTGAGCTTTTGTGGAATTGGGTAACAAGGCACTAAAAATTATCAACGCACAAATGAGCTAAAATACATTAGAATATGGTGACAGTATACTCATGCAGTGAACAGTAAAAAAGTAGAGAAAGGTAGCTGACTTAAAGGTAGCCAAAGTGAAAAATCATCACTAATGCTTACTAGCTAATTAATGCAGAGAAACATACCAAGTGTATGTGGTGGCCCCCGTTACAGACGTCCTGAAAGAACAACAGATTGCAGCAGGTAGTGAAATGCATTAATGATGACAGGGGGGAATGTAAGATGTGTTCCAGGCGCTTTATTACAAGTGTAAACAGCATTCATGAGACCGCAGTGGTGGCTTTGATCATTCTTCACCCCCCAATCCATCTCATGCTTTCTTTTTTAATGGACTATTTAAAGCAAGGTATTTAAAGTGATAGTTTGGAAAACTGAGCTATATAATTACTATATTTAGTAAACACTATTTATATAATATACTGTATATAGTAATTTGTGCTTAGTTTAATGTTTACTTTTGTACATCTGTATATTTGAATATTGTATATATTTTTTATATTCTTTATTTTATTGTCTTAAGGCATTTAAAGCTTTGCTCCATACACCGGTCTGCCATGACATTAACACCCCCTCCGTAATACTGAGTAGGTTCCCTCATGTTGCTTAGAACAGCTTGCGTAACCTAGGATGCCCATGACCCTGTTGCCAATTCACTAGTTTTCACCTGTGGTAGGTATTAACAACTGCATACCTGGAACAACCCACAAAACCTTTTGCAGATGCACTCACTCAGTTGTCTAGCCACTGCAATAAGGCCCTTGTGAAAGTGGCTCTGATGTTTATGCTTGCCCATTTTATCTGCTACCAGTACATCAGCTTTACGAACTGATTATTTATTTGCTGCCTCATATACAGTATATCACCTACCTGACAGGTGCCATTATAGTGAAATAACTAGATAGTCAATATTATTCACTTTACCTGAGAGTGGTTTTAATGTTATGACTGACAGGACTACATTAACTTGTTAAAGACTAGAGAAGCAAACCTAGGACACAAAACATGTCTTGGTCAATTTGTTACTGATAAGTAGAACATTGTGTGTGCCCTCCTACCTCTTTAAAGTACTTTCTAGAAATTAGTCCTGTACCACGTTAACCAACAACAAATCTAATTTAATATAGATCAAACACTGTCATCTTTCAAAATAATTAGTTTGTTTAAGGCATTGAAAGTGGGGGGCAGGGGGCATTTATCCCCTTGATTCATAGGGATCACACTCTGTCTAAATGTTTCGCTCCATTGTTTAACCTATTGTGACAACCATCACTAACACTGATTGCTGAGGTTCACTTAGTTACCAAATATATGTATTTTCTGGTGCCTGTGTCCTGTTTACTCTGTAGAGTGTATACACTGCTATTACCCTTAGCATGTTTTCACAAATATAATGCCCTATATGGCAACATACACAACAATTTAAATTAAAAAAAAATGTAAAACAATTATTTCAAATATGTTTGTTCATATGTGCATTCAAAATGACCTTTATGTTAGTGTCTTGCTGTTTTAGGGGTCTGAAAATGAGTTGCCTCAGTTGCGCCTGTCAAACTAGATGATCACACAGTCAGGTGATTCTGACTTAAAGGTGTATGTGTAGCTTGATGACAAAATAAAGCCATTGACAGAACAATCTTTTTTTTCACAAAGCAAACAATGTTTATACAAGTTGTACATTGCTTAGGCTGATAGATAATTAAGTTTTGTTCCCTGCTGTCATGCTTTCACCTAACCCAGTGTCCTAAATATATTTATAGGAAAGGATATTTTATTTCTGTATTTGGACATAGTCCCAGCCTAAACTACACTATTTTTTTTTTTTTTGGGGGGGGGGGGGGGGGGGGGGGATCCACCCCCCCCCCCCCCCCCCCCCCCCCCCCCCCCCCCCCCCCCCCCCCCCCCCCCCCCCCCCCCCCACACCACATTTCCAGATAAGTTAGACCATTTACTAAAACAAGTATATGTTTTCAGTTGCATACAGAAAGAAGCCTGACATTGTCTTGGTGAAATAACCATGTTGCAGGAAATGATTTTGCCTTGATGTCAGCATGTGTCTCTCTAAAACCCTAATACACGTCTCGGAGCCAGCGGTAACTCGGCACATATGCAAGTCACCCAAACAATGGGCACTAATGCACCATACATAGACATATGTAGGCTTTTGCGCCTTTTGCTGATGATGGTCTGGATGGTCCGTTTTGCCTTTGGCACAGAGAACTAATCACCATTTTACGTATCATGAAATGCCTTCTGATAGATTTCTCCAGATTCCCTGAAGTTCTTAGCAGTCTTGGGTTGAGCAATGCTCTATTTCAACTGACTGACAAATCTTTTGGTTTGGTATAAAGTGGTGAGCCATGACCCATCTTTGCTTGTTAAGACTGAGCCTTTGATGGATTGTCTCATTGTGGAAATTTTCAAAACAGTGTAACCTGAATATTCTATATCCTGTTCTTATAAATGTCAGTATTCCACCATGACTTTTACAGTGTTAAATTATTAGCCCAAAATACACAAAATGTCTCATCAAACATAGTTACATAAGCTTAAAAGTTAAGACATTTTGCTCACAGTTTTGTGCTCCTCTTCAAAAATCTTTCCTGTGCCCCTAGTGAGAAGCAACGCAATAAAAGAGTTCTGTTTTCTGATTTGACCTTGACTCCACTTTGATACACACTTGTTTACAGAGTGTCTTGTCTCTCCTAATGCAGCTCATCGTCTTGATCAGAATGCTATGACACTTGCTGAGCAGTTTAAGGCAGACAAACACACAAAGATGTGTCAAACAAATAGCTGTGTTGGCACAGTGATAATTAAACACTTGCTCTGTTCGACAACCCCATTTGGCTTAGATGTTTAACAACAGAGGACCCAGCAGAGCACTGTCATACAACATTGTTTCCCCCAAAACAAAAAAAAAAGGTCTTATTGCCTTGCTATGCACATTTGTTAAAGCATGCAGGATTGATGATTAAAAAAAAAATCCTACAGTGGAAGGCGGTGGATTGGGGATAAATAAAATATGAAGAATGTTAATATTCGATGCATTTTTCGTCTTTAATAAATGCTGTTCTGTTGATGGATCAGAGGCACTGCCAGGGCTGTTCAGTTGCCAGTCATGACGTAAGTCATACCAGACACATCTGGTTTGAGCTGGAGGGGAGGGTGTGCTGGGGGTATCTTCAATGAGCTCCCTGGAGGTGTTATGGGTCAGATTTTGACATTGGCACGAGCAGTCATCTCACTTAAGACCTCAGCAGGCTAGGGTCTTTGCATCTTCAAAGAGAAAGAGCACTGTAGGGTGAACCAAATTGTCCACATAGGAATTGCTCCTTGCCTTTGATCTGTCTGGATGTCTTTTACATGTGAGCAGCTGACAGTGATGTATTCATTAAAAGGTGCGAAGGGTTATGATCTGCTGCACGCTTCCACCGGGACCCAAAAATGCTTGTGATAGTTTTTTATCTTTTGAAATAGGCATTGCCAAATTCAGCGTTTAAATGCTACCACTTCTTAACAAAAATGAGCAAGATTGGCCTCTGCATGAAACTAGGAAAATCTTCTTTTAGTTACAACATAAAGTATCAGCAAGTTGTAATTCATAACAGGATGCTCTAACGCTCTGCTTTCTGGTGTCACTTGAATATTTTAAACTTATTTTAAAACTATATATATATACAGTGGAGGAAATAATTCTTTGACCCCTCGCTGATTTTGTAAGTTTGTCCGATGACAAAGAAATGAAAAGTCTCAGAACAGTATCATTTTAATGGTAGGTTTATTTTAACAG
>JBBPDA010000132.1:23692896-23715931 GCA_037974385.1 Arnoldichthys spilopterus | reverse complement strand
TAGACAGTAGAATTCATGGTTCCATCTATCACAGCAAGCCTTCCAGGTCCTGAAGCAGCAAAACAACCCCAGACCATGTAGATTTGGAGTTTTTTTCCTCCCTTAATAACGTAAACCTTCATTTAAAAATTGCATTTTGTGTTCATTTATGTTATCTTTGACTAATAGTTAACGGTTTTTGATGAGCAGAAACATTTAAGTGTGACAAACATGCAAAAGAGTAAGAAATCAGGACATATTTTTTCACACCACTGTATATATATACACACTGATCAACCATAACATTATGACCACTGACAGGTGATATGATTAGGTGAATAACAACGACTGTCTATTTTTTATTACAATAACACTAGGCAGCAAGTGAACAGTAAGTTCTTTACATTGATGTGCTGGAAACAGAAAAAAAATAGGTAAGCATTAGAATCTGAGCCACTTTGACACGGATCTTACTGTGATGGCTAGATGACCGAGTCAGAGCATCTCCAAACCGACAGGTCTTGTGGATTTTTCCAGGTCTACAGTGGTTAGTACCCGCCAAAAGTGATCCAAGGAAGGACAACTGCTAAATCGGCAAGAGTGATGGGCACCCAAGGCTCACTCATACATGTGATGACTAGCTTCTCTGGCCTGATCCCAAAGAGGAGCTCATGTTACACAAAACGTGAATGCTGACCCTGATAGAAAGAAGTCAGAACACACAGTGCACAACAGTCAGATCAGCATTAAGTGGAGCTGCTAAAATTAGGTAGGTGGTCATCATAATGTTATGGCTGATCAGTGTGTGTATATATAGTCAAGAAATTGCCAGTATAGCTCTCATGGCTTTCTGCCATCTAATACTGCCTGAATAGGCAGCCTTTATTATATTTTGAACCAATTCAATGTCTATTGGAAACAGCACTTTAGAAAATAAATTGGGTTGAATTGATATATTCATGCACCACTCAGAAATATGTTCTTCTGTTGAATCTGTTTTCAGGTTGGACAAACCGTAATGTACCACACCTAACATATAAAATTTCTCAATTCCAGGTTAAAACGCTACAATACTGAGCTGGATTATGTGGCTGCACTTAATGGAAACTAGCAACATTGGAATCAGCAGCAATTCATTTCCCTCAATGATAATGTTACTTTAAAAATGCATTCAGTCTTTTCTAACAGTGTATTCTTTCATATGTTTTACATAGATAAAATAAACATGCAAAATTAAAATGAATTCATTGATTAAACCAAAATGAATAACCCTGTACATTTAGTTTGTGTTGCAAACTCTAAAGACTTGTTTGTACACAAAAGGTTTTGTCAGTGATCTGTAGATCTTGCCCAACCTTGCAAATGTTGTTGTGAAAGAACCTATTTGGAGCCTGAGCATGGATAAGTCAATTTAATCGACCTTCTACAAACTTATCTGCTTAAACTTCTATCTTACCTACGGGTAACATTATATTGTAAAGGGTTAACAGCTGCTTAAACATCTGTATTCCCTAAAAGCAAGATTATATGACAGGGGAGTAATAACCACTTAGCTCACTGTGATAACTAGGAAAATTATAAAATAAGGAGGGGTTAACAGTCAGCTTTTCTTATACATTCCTTACTATAGCTTGCACAGTTCATTCTCAGAGGCCAGCTGATAAAGGTTGCCTTAGTGAAAGTGAAAGTGACTTTTTGTCATTGTGAATACACTCAAGCACCACAACAAAATGCAACCTCAGTAGGGGAGCAGTGTAGGGGCACAGTACCTTGCTCAAGGGTACTTCAGTAGTGCCCGGGCTGGGACTTGAGCCTGCGGCCTTTGGTTCACAAGGGCAAGGTCCTTACCATGAGGCCACCACTGCCACCAGGGCAGTCAAATGCAGAGAAGGAGATGGATAGAAAGTCACGCAAATACAACTGGCTGTAAAATTTCAAAACAGATTATTTAGATTTTAACAGGGTTAATCTATATCCTTGGAATGGAATGAAGTATTGCAATCAGAGTGGAAGCCTATAACTGTCCTGCAAGGGGAAAGAACACTGTCTGTATATTGCAGCATGGAGTCTGTTATCATATCATGCTCAATCACCTTTACTGATCCTTTCATTGCTCCACTATTGATTTGTTTTGTCTGCCTCCAGCTCCCTCTCTCCAAACAAGAGACAAAAGCCTCCAATGGTCGAAGATCAATCCAAGGTCAGCAAGTGATTCAGCCTATCTTTTACTATTCCCTGGTCTTTTGGCAAACGCCAGCGCTTCTGCCTCGTTCAATTGGGCAACCAAAAGAGAGAAAAAAAGAAGAGAAAAAAATGGTAGTTGCTGATTCCCCACCTTATCTTGCTGACTCTTTTAATCTCCCCAGGAGAGAGGAAGGAGAGGCCTGTCATTGTCCACTGAGGTGAACTCACGACCTTTTCAATTTCGCCCCATGCTTCAAAGCCCCATCCACCCAGGCGGCCGCACGGCCCGGCACAAAGGTGCCATTTGCTTTTCATTTCCCGTCCGATAAGAGAAGGGGAGAAAACGTTGTACATTGTAATGCTCTCTCACCTCTTTGACATCAGTAAAATTGAAGCCCAGGAGAAAGATCGATACAAATTAAAAGCAAATACAAAAAACGCCATTGAGAGAAAGAACACTACAGGGTTAAGAAATCCATCGGCGTCGGCTGACTCCTCGGCAGAACATTGTTTGTACAAGAATGGACCAAACTGGAACAGGATTTTAAAAGTAAAGTAGGTAAAAGTTCAGTTTCCGAGAAAACTTTCTACAGAGCCTATATGCACATTTTCAAATATGGTGCTCATTATTAATAGTTGTTATTTTCTTGAATAGAGGCTGCCTAGATATTTGCATTTCAAGAGAACATCTATATGCTATATAATGTTGTTCAGTCACAATAATGATAATTTAACTATGACCATTACATGTGTGTGTGGGGTTTTGTTATTAATCCAGATCATGTGCAGTTTCAAGTTCTGATTTAATCTGCATCTTTGACTCAAACAGACAGAATCTGCAATTATCTTTTCTAACCTGAAATTAATTAGGTGCCACCTTGTCCTATTGTTAATTATTAATGAATAATTTATGAAGGTCTAATGAGGGGTACTTGGATTAGAATGCAAATGAAGATACATGTAATTTGCACGTATATATAGTTAACGCTAAGCCTGCTAAGCAGTGAGTATCAATTAAGTAATTTAGCTTAATTGCCCAGAATACTGAATTTGTACAAGGAAAGTGCCTATGGTTAGATAACATGGCTAGTTATCGTAAATCCACTGAGAATGCAATGAAATGTGAAAGAATGCAGTACATATGTACTGTCTGGCCAGGGGCAGAAGAAGGGGGTTACTTTGTTGAAGTCCATTTACCATTTACCCTAAAGAAAGGCTAATGAGGCCTGAAAGAAAGCTGTTAGTCCCTCTATGCCATTTCTAAAAGATTTACTATATAACCCAACCCCCAAGCCATGAGGATCACCTGCTTTCTTCACCTCCTACCTTGCTTATTAATGGAACAATTCAATGATAATTTTACCACTGTCACAACACCAACATCAATACTAAATTAACATTAATTTTATCATTGTAAAGACATCATCCATTTGGCCCATGACATGATCATGTGGGCCATGAACCATGGCAGGTTAATCTGTTAATCAAAGCACTTGTTGATCAGATTCTACCAAATGCTGTGTTTTATCAACTAAATTACACACTTAAACATGATAGTACTGTGATCTAAAAACTGCAGCTCACATTTTACTATAGAAGCATGCATCTAGGAATGTCACTTTCAATTACATTCATAATCAAATAATTTACTGAATAAAGAAAATTCAGTTAAAAAAAACCCTAACAATAAAAAGTTAAAATGAACTGTAAATGAAATGAACTTGCTTTGGCAAGCACAAACTACACCTTGAATTTTCAGAATATATTATTGGAGCAACGAGTCTTAAACTGGCTGCATGTTTGGGGTCGTTGACTTAATGAACTTATTTTGACTTATTTTTCTCACCAGATACATGTTCTGAATAAATATACAGCAGAGCTTAAAAGTCAATAAATATTACCTAAAACATTTCAGAGTTTCACACTAAAAGTAAAATTCCAGTTAAACAAATGAAATATAAATATCTGTATCTTATGTAACCCCTTTGTGCAGAAATAGCTGTTTTGGACAAAGTTTAGCCCATTCCTTTCTACAGAACAACTCTGGTGGGTTTCCTAAGATTAACTGCTTGTTTTCAGGTCTTTTTCAACATTGGACTTCTAACTTTAGCCAAGTTCTATTCTGATTATTTTTATGTGCTATGGTTTATAGGGATTTAAAAGAGATATATGCTGCCATCAAGGTGACATCTTTTCCTCGGAAGGCCCTGACTATTTCAGCAAGACAGTGCCTGGCCTACTTCTCCATGCACTAAAACAGTGAGGTTTTTTTAGACGCAGTGTGCATATTTCTGACTGGACCTGCCAGCAATCCATATTTGTCCTGTGTAGAAAATGTTTGGTGCATCATGAAGAGTAAAATCAAACAATGGTGACTGTTGAACAGCTGAAATTTTACATTATGCAAAACAATTCCACTTGCAAATAAAAATGACAATTGAAAAAAAAGCTCATTTAAACAACTGTAAATATGCCTCTATCACAACTTTTCTGAGTGTGTTGTAGACATCAAATTCTAAATGTATTATTTTTATGAAAATACATTTATGTTGGTCAATAAAAAGTTTAATTTATTATTAAAAAAGTTTTATTTATTATTTATGCATTTCCATTTTAGAAAATGCAACTTGGAAATGTGGTTGTATACATGTGTGTGTGTGTGTTAAAGAGATTATGTGTGTATATTTGAAGTGGATATTTGCACAGAAAAAATATATAATCACAAAAACCAAAGAATACTTGTTTCTTTTTGCAAAAGAAGCATTCACTGTAAGTGATACCAATATAATTTACAGTAGGTTATGTATTATCATTATACAAGTTGCCAAATAATTATTGCCGGTTTATTAAGAAGTTCAATTTTAATAATTTCTTTAATGAATAACTGACTTTAACCAAGCAATTGTGACAGTCTTTCACACTCACTCTTTCACACTCTTTTGTTTCTTTCCTTTTTTTCCTTTTTTTTCTTTCTTTCCTTCTTACTTTCTTTTTTGCTCACTGACATAAAAGCTAGGAAGGTAAAGCTTGTCAGCCTACTGCTGGTGCCTTTCTTGGATAAAGTGCTGGCAGGAGCTCCTCTGATTAACGGCTGCTGTCCAGCTTCCCTGAGCGTGTCAAAGAGAACAGGGCGGCAGAAGGTGAGGGATGAGAGATCCCTGAACTGCCATGATTTTTGAAGTACTTTAGGATTTCTGGATCTCTAATGCCGTCACCCCTCCCTCTCTTTTTTCACTGCTTCTTAAGGTTAAAGCTAATTAAATCATTTAACACCTACTAAATTATGCATTACTAGCCAGTTTGTACTGCACATTAAAGATAATAAAATTAAGCAGGCAACATGAATCCACTGTGAGACAAAAAATGACTAATCATTTCAACATGCATTATTAATTTAGGTGTTTTCTATTGCTTGTATATACACTATAGGGCCAAAGGTATGTGGATATCTGACCATTATAACGTATACCATATCTTATTCCAAAACCAGTAAGTCAGTCACTATGCATTCTAAAACAAAGGAGTGTTCACCTAGCAGCTGCTTTGGCTCTTCAGCTATGGAGAACCATTTCATGAAGCTCCTTACACACAATTCTTGTAAGAGGTAATCTGGAATATAGTGCGTTATGTAAGCTGGTATTGTCTATTGCTTAATGTTGCTGATGCTCCTAGATGCTTCCATTTCACATCAACACTTGCGGTTGACATGGATAGATCTAGCAGCACAATTTAGTTCTAAGTTCTAAGTTCACTTTTGATATTCATGAGGTTATGTAATTATACAGACGTAATTCATTTATAACTTTAGTATGAATGGGAGGGGCTAAAGGAACTGTAAGCAGAACAGGTGGATATATTTGACTTTGCCAGTTTATATGACATTACAAAAACATTTACATCAAATTGAGATATGTTTGGAGCTTACTTTCCATATATGGTCTATAATTATATGTGTTATTTATCATTTGCCAAAAGAAAATATTCAAGTAGTAGTAGGGAAAACAGAATTCATGTTAAGAGAATTGCATGTTTCTTGCTATGGAGTTATGGATGTGACTATACACTTTTTTAATGATACATATACCATAGTTGGAAAAATGATGCATTGAAAAATGTATAGTTACATATTTTATCATAATAACAAAAACTGGCCAGCCCTATGACAAGTATGATGAAAAATCAAACAAATTGAAGTTTATTTCTTCAGTAGAATAAGGATGTTTAATCTGCCTCACTAGGGAATAAGGTCCATACTGGGGAGTTGAAAGGTGTCCTTCAAACGCCATCTAAAGTGTGTGCCATTGCAGGATTAAGAAAATGAAAAAAAAAAAGTAAAAGAAAGAAATGAAGAAAGAAACTGCTTGGCACACATCTTTAAGAAGCCACCATGGCAGCCAGCCCAGACAGATATTGTCATGTTTGTAAATTAGTGCTCGAATGCAAAAATGCATGGGAGTAATCCTCTAATCGGGTTCATTTTGGAGCGCTGCAAGGCAACCGCAGCCCGCTGCTGCGGATTACTGGAGCTCATTAAACACACGGATGAATTATTGAAATGGTCAGAGGGCTTTTGGCTTTTTTTGCTCCTGTCCAAATTGAAGACAAAGGGAAGTGGGAAAATGAATGCTTTATCAGGGACGGGCAGCACTCCCACACAAAGCAACTCCTGGACACAACATTAGTGCTATCGACTGCTCCACAGCCACGAGATTAAACCGTTTATTGACCGGCGTGAAGGGCATCAAAGTGGACAGGCTTATGTCAGAGCTCACATTCAGATGTCACCTGTGTCGACACTGCCACGCAGGGGGTGCATGGCTTTGATGTGAAAAGTATGCGTGCAAGCATCTGTGACCTCACTGGGGGTCATTTATGAGGAGCACCTTTGTGGGCAATGTTTGAAATGCAGGCACACAGCTTGTGTACATCATTCCTCCTTGTTCTGTTTACTCTGAGCAAATTCACCTTATTGTGCTGAGCATTCCAGTTCTTAAGAAGTAATTCTTGCAGGATTCATTCTTTCAAATGATTCATTTCTTCAGAGTAATTCATTGACTCATTTAATGATTCAAGAACATAGACTAACTTGTGAATCGTAGCAGCTTCATTGAACTTGGCAACTAAACAAACTAAAGAGTTCCTTAAGCAACAGCATGAAATTTAAGCTACACAGCCATTCAGTTCGCTTAATAACAAAAACCTGTATCCAATAAATGCATGTTTTGCCCTTAAGTGAGTCTGTAAATCCTTTAACAGTAATGTTAGCGTAGCATATTGACCAAATATAATTTCAATTTTCTCTGAAATATGAGGCAAACAGTTGTCAAACACCTAACACTAAGGTCTATGTACAGGCTTACTGCAACTAATAATTTACACTGTACTCTTTATGAGTGCCAGAAAAGGTTATGATGTCTCCTGCTGTTGTTCAAGAATGGTCAGCTCACCTGTATTCTTGCAAATGATGGCTCTATTCGAGAGAGAGCATAGTTACACATATATGAGCATAAAATGACAAAGTGAAGAGGAACTTGTGTCAGCCAAATTATGAAAGTTAGGTTTCCCCAAATTGTATGAGGACTTAACGATGTCTGTATCTCTCTGCACTGTCTTCAGACAAAAACAGGACCTTAATATGGTTGTCTAGGTAAGAACCAGTTAAGTCCTGTTCGTCACACCATGACACTCCAGCTCTTGATATCACTGTGTCCAATAGATAGTGTGATCTGCATAATTTAGCTGAGGGATATATCATAACCTTGGGGCAATCATATTTTACGACGCCATGTGAAGGTCGTCGGGCCTTCTTTTCATGATAGGTTGAGGGCCAGGAGTAAAGCAGCTGCATTAGAAAGAATTATAAGTGAGCTTGAGACCACTGGGGTTAATGTGTCAGAATACACCAGGCCCTTAGAAGAATCACTTTAGTTCCCTAAAAAATCTTCCAATCCATGATTCTTTAGAGAATAGAAATCTGACTAACCATTTTAAAGTTTACAGAACCTCCGCATACGGTAACTAGGAAGGGCAGTCATGGTCTAATAGAGAAGTGGGCTTGTGACTGGGTCACTGGTTCAATTCCTCTAACCAGTCAGCAGGCTGAAGAATGCTCCCCAGCCACTCCGACATTGGCAACCTATGGCTCCAGGTGTGTGCTTACTGCCTCAGATGGGTAAAATGTAGTGATAACATTTCACTCCATGTTGTAATCAAACTGTGTATGTGAAAAATAAATAAATAAATCTCAAAAGCTGGTATGCAACTGAAAAGCTTCTTTAAGCACTTAAAAGATTTCTCACACTTACATCTCCTTTTCAGACATGGCTCTATAATAAAGCAGCAGGTCAAGTGGTCTTCATTATCATTCCTCAGTATAAACTGCATTGGATTGGATTGAAAATAGATATATAATAGTCAGAGGAAACTAATTCTTATGTTGTGCGTCAATCTCCATAGCCTACCAGAACACACAGACCCATAATTAATTTATCTAAGTTAGCAACATTTATAGTATAGTTGAATTGAATAAACCAACAATATTGCATTTAATGTTCAAATTAAAGGGTTATTGTGCAGTTAATGCCTGTTCATTTTGCAAGATTGTGTTTTTTCCAACTAGCAGTAACTCATAATGCAAAAATAGTCACAGGATTGGAATTGGTCTCCAATGTATTATTTTACTTTCGTATTTGCATCATTTTCATAAAACTGCTGCATAAATAGAACAAAGAGAAGACAAGGAGACAAAGGAATGTGCCCAAAGCAAATAACACAGTACTCAGAGCTTAGATAAATACCCACAAAACATGATTTTCAATAACAAGGCCTCAGTATATCTTCTTTAGTCCTGTTGGATGAGCGTCCCTGGTGGTTTCTCAAAAAAACATGCTTGAGATAAGTTTTTATTTTTGAAACTTTTTTTCATATTTCAGACATGTTGACTTATTCTAAAATGAAAAAAATATGAAAAATAATTCCAAACGAATATTAATACTAATTCAAACTATTGACTGTTATTGTACATGGTGTGTCACGCAGCATCCCTTTGTAGCTTTTGGGCAGTGGTGGCCTAGTGGTTAGTGAAGTGAAGTGAAGTGAAAGTGACTCTTTGTCATTGTGAACACACGAAATGTGACCTCTGCATTTAACCCATCACACGTGCACACGTGGAGCAGCGGGCAGCTATCAACAGCGCCCGGGGAGCAGTGTAGTGGGACGGTACCTTGCTCAAGGGTAACTCAGTAGTGCCCGGGCCGGGACTCGAACCTGCGACCTTCAGGTCCTAAAGGCAGTGTCCTAACCACTAGGACACTAGTGGTTAGGTCCCTGTCCTTGTGAACAGAAGGTCACAGGTTCAAGTCCTGACCTGGTCACCACTGAGGTACCCTTGAGCAAGGTTCTGTCCTGTTACACTTCTCCCCAGGTGCTTCTCATAGCTGCCCACTGCACCACATGTGCATGTTTGATGGGTTAAATGCAGAGGTCACATTTCATTGTGATTCACATTGTGAGTGACTTTCACTTTTACATTGCATAAGCTATTTTATTTTAGGCCAACAGGTGAGAAGTACAGTAATATCTGGAACTTGTGAAACTTTTAGGCATTGATTACTTTTGCTTTTAGAGACCAAATGTTTATTAAATTGATTTAAATTGCTGCGTTTATTCTTATTTTTGTTCTTCTTGTTCTTTAGTTTTATTCTTAGTTTCTGTCATTTTTTGACATTAAAACCAATAGAAAAAGTGAACACTCAGTATTCTGTAAATATAACTTTATAATTTATGTCATGTTTGAACAGAATAGCAAAACGAACATAACTCATTACCCTGCATGTCACTGCATTGGCTTGCTGAGCAGAACAAATCTTTTGAGGAGGTGGATCAGTTGTAAAGGAAACATTACATGTCACAGCACGCACAGTAATGGCTGTTTTGAAAGTCTGAACTTCATTATGTTTGTCTGTGGGTAAGCTGCTGTTTTGGAGAGGGCGTACAGAGACACTGGTAAAGGGCAAAGCCTGATTGAGTTGTAGAGAAGGAAAAGGCCAGACTGGCCATGGAGCGTTCGCAGATGGGAATTGTTGCTCTTCTCTGGCCCCCTCAAATCACGGGTGTTCAAGTTAAAGTTCTCAATACACGTTTACGGGAGGGCACACAGTTTAATAATTTATTAGGAGGCCGACGTTTTCATGGTGGGAGAGATTGAATTTTTCACTTACTGTTTATCTGGTCCTTGCAGCTGGGGATGCTGTTCTCTCCCCCACTTCTTCCAAGGTGCATTCAGGGCCTTGTCAATACTCCCTGGCCCACATTGGCTGTGACATTAAATTAAATAGGTTATTGACTGGCCGGCAGGTTGGAAATGAGGCTGCTAGAATTCACGCTCACTGCCTTCCTGACCTGACCAGCTCCGGGTCATCGCGCCAGAAATCAAAGAATAATGGATCCTGATTTCCTGGCATTACTTTCGTGCACACCTCTTATTTGTTTTTAATTTGTATTGATGGTAATCCCATTGCTCCTGATAGATAGAAACTGACTGCAACAACAACAGGATGACCAAGGCCCAACTTTCTTTCTCTCACCCTCTTTGCTGATGCAGTCAGCATTCAGTTATTAGTAAGTAGACCCGTAGCGACAGGATGCTGTCAATGAAGCCGATGGCCATTTCCAGGTCAGATTAAGCCAAGACCTCTTATCCAAAAAAGAGCCAGTGTTAAATATCCCCTGGGATTCCAAGTCTCCACTACGTCGCTGAAGCTACAAGCATTTAAAATGTTGAAAAGAGAGGTGCGAAAGGTTTACTGAAGCCAAAATACCTTATCAATGAAAATCTTTCCTTTACATTAACAATTCAAAGGTATAGTGAACACTGTATTACTGTTTAATGCTCACGCATTGACTCATGCTTTCTCAGTTGGCTGTTGTCATAAACCTCATGCTCTCATGTGTAAACATGCAAAGATGAATTATAATATGAATATTTCATTTTGTTAACAAAATTGTTTATCACCGTAGTAAACAAGTGAACCACAGCTGCATTTGTTAGACTTGGTGAAGCTGAAACTTGGTCAAGAACCCTAAGTTGAGCATGCTTTGTGAGACAGGCTTTGAGAAAGCAATGTTGAAAACACAAGCATAAATTAGTTATACCTTATAGATCTGCATAGAAGGGTGAACTGGCCAAATCAGCAACTGATAGTAGCAATAAACTATGCCCAGGTAATAGAAATTATATGAAAACAGAGGCACCCCAGAGATAGAGATGGAGAGGGGCACACCCAGACCAGGGAACCCATGAGAAATATGACTGAAATATCTGGGGTATACAATCATTGGCCTTGAATGCAATGAAAGAGCCAGAAATGTTTGGACTGTAACTTACAATTGATGATCAGCAATAGTTGCCTACAAGATACATTAATGCAGTTATAGCTTACAGATAATGTGCTTAAATGACTGCTGATGTTTTTCACATTTGTTTTGCAAGTAGGTACTGCACAGCTACAACTGAGTCTACAATTGTGTCCCTGCCTCTGCCAGATATACTGTATACTATGCTGGCTTTCAAAGAACTCATTTTAAGCAGTCCACCCTCATTCAGTAGGCCTGGAGTGCACACATATCCGCCATAAAAAAAACAGAAATAAAACCTTTCTTTTCAGACATTCTCAGAGAGATGGTCCATTAAATTTCTCTACAGAGAGGAAAAAAAAAGGTCTGATATCCGCATAGATTTGCATTTCATTTTTGGGTCCTAGCAGGCAGCAGTAGTGTAGAGAAGGCACTTGGTTTTAAATGAGAATCCAGTAGACTTTGAATGAGTACCTTATGGACTGGGAAATTTGATAGTATGTCTGTAAAGAAATTTCTGAGTAGTGTTCATGCAGACAGTTTTCTTTATCTTGTCTACAGGAACACTTGTGCTTTTATTGATTTGATAATACGCAAAATGAAAGCCGTAAAGCCATCCACATGTTACTGTCAGTGCAGCAACTTCTAAAGATCCTGATTTCTTATGCTAGACAAGACAAGCCTGAACAATTTCCCATCTTAATCCTTAAGGTTGTAGTCACCAGAGATAGCAAATGCATGTTGTAGTTATATTCATCATTTCTCATTCTCATTATTCTGTAGCTTAAGCAAGCAGACAAAAATGGTGTAATATGTTCCTTTTTAGAAATTGAACTGGTATCAATGTACATCTGGGCTTTATACAAGTCAGAGTTCAGTCTGTATATATGTATATAAAAATATATATACTTTTTTAAAATTGTCTAAGCTAAACTCGAAGATAAAAGAACGTAATCATGAATAGGGTCAACCACTACATCACTATTAAATAAACTGAAATGTTTCATGCTTTGGCCTCTTGAACAGAATCCAGTCCTCCCCAGTGCTCCCAGTATTGTCGCTAGATATAATCCCATTCAGGTCAGTTAGTGGATGAGTGCTGACAGTGGGTGGTTAGGTCTGTCTACAATATTAAGGTCAAGAGCAGAGCAGGAGCTAATTGTTGAGTGTATGTTTGGGAGTAAACAGCATGTTTGGGGGTTCTAGTCTCTGGTCCTCAGGGTCTTCACCACTGAATGTCCCTCTGAATCTTGTCAAGCACCTAAAAAGTCCACCTCCCAAGGCCACAGTGACATTTACCACAGGGCTGCTGTGGAAAACACAACACAGCCAGCTGCACTGTCACAGCATCACAAAGTACACTCTTAAAACTGAGCGTCGTTTTTAAACACGATGTATGAGTCTAAAACCACAAACATAATGTAGTTCTATTACAATTTTATAACATGTCAGTGTTTTATAACCATTTAGAAACCTTTACATTTGAGAGTGTACATTAAATACACCAACTTCTTTATTCACTTTCCACATCTGACTTTCTTGTATGCTGTCCTAAATCTTCTTTTTATTCTTCACTCAAATTTTTCTTGCAAAGTTTATTTTTAGTGCCCTCATTCTTGCACAAACGTTGTTTAGGGATGAAAATGAAACATAACAATACTGAAAGCTTTTGCCGTCGACTGCTATAGGCTACAAAGTACGTTTATCTACTTTTTATTTGCTTATGTCTAGATATAAAGTGTATTATTTTTTAAGCATGGGGCAGGCAGAAAGCTAAACAGCTTCAAAATTCTACATTTTATGTCCACATCAAGCTGATGAAGATCTACATTGGGGGCAGTCAAAAAGACAGAAAAACAATGCATTACAGTGTTGAATATGTGTAACTCCATTCATCCATTCATTTTCAAAACCCCTTATCCTTAACCCGGAGAAGCTGGTGCCAATCCCAGTTGACTACGGGCCCAAGGCGGGGTTCACCCAGAACAGGAGGCCAACCCATCACAGGGCAACACATAGACATACAATCATTCACACACTCACACCTACGGGCAATTTAGAGTATCCAATCAACCTATCGCAAGCATTTGGACAGTGGGAGAAAACCGTAGCACCCAGAGGAAACCATCGAGAACATGGGAAGAGCTTGCAAACTTTGCACAGAAAGCCATCTGTAGCTGACCAGGTGCTTCTCCTAACATTCTTTCTTTTAAATCAAGACCTAAAACCTTTTTATTCCAGGTCTTTTGAGACATTATGATCCATGATGTGTGTGATCCATGTTTTTTTTTTTTTTATGTTTAATTTTATTTAATTTTATTTATTTTGTTAATTTTATTATTTATTACTTTTGTACAGTACTTGGGAAACGTGTGTGTGAAAATTTGCTTTATAAATAAACTTTACTTACATAATTAAGGACAACACTTTTTAAAATAAAGGGAGTGATTGTGACCAGCTCAGTTTGGTGATTTTCAAACCCTAAAAAGCCTTTAACTGAATGGTTGTTTTGAGAATCCTTTTTAAAGTTTACAGAACATCCACAAAATGTCAAGGCTATAGAGAACATGCATGAAGGTTCTTTGCATGCACAAATATTTAATTTTAATAAAACTTTGGGAGAGCAAAATGGTTCTTCCATGGCCTTGCACAAAGAACCCAATTTACCACCTTTTTATGAACAGACAAAGTTTAGTAGAACACTGGTGTATCTGGGTAAGCAGCCCTGTCTCCCTTTTTCTATGACAAAAAGAGTGTTTTGCTTGGGTGCCCCTAACTGTGGACGTTTGTGGACTAATCCGAACACACTTATCCCAAGACACGTGCGGTGTGGCTGCGTGTGTGGAAGCGCATGCTCACTGGTGTGTGTCTGCTGAGCGGATCTGTCATGGCCAATCACGGGAGAGAAGTGTGTGACAGATGCAAACACCCCCCCTCAGCATCTACACACACACTCACACATACACACACTCGAAGAGTAGTGTAGGATCTCACTCACACTTGTGTTGGCAATCATATGAAGCACCTTGATGAGTGACAGGTCGCCGGCTTGACTGACAGGGCTGCTAACAGGAAGTGAAATCGGAGATGGGCTGATACAAAGAGCAGAGGCGTATGTCCCCAGCCATGACACTGAGGCAGTCGGACACACACACACACACACACATACTCACACAACACACACACATGTTTGTATTGCTATCTTTGTGAGACTTCTGTAAAACTGTATTGTACTGTAACTGTACTGTACCTAATCCTAGCCTTAACTTTAGTTAACAAAAGAAAGTCTTTAAATTTTTCCTAGAAAAGTTGAATTTCTGGATAAAACAGCATGGTTCTCTGTGAGGCCCATCAAAATTTCCTCACTTTAACAGATTTCCCTCAATTCCTGTCATGATAAGAACATTTGGTCCTCACAAGGAGTCAAATACATGTGCCCCCACACACACAGCTCAGCTCAAATCACGCACGATGATTAGCTGTCCCCTCCACTGCCCATATCATTAGGCTGACTGCTGGAAAGAACACAGGACTGTACAGGAGTGCATGACCAGTGAAAACACTCTGTGTGGGTATCAAAACATTCTTACTGTTGAACTAGTTAGATTTGTGCTGGCAGATTCTACATAGTAAATACATGTACTTTAAATCAGTGGTCTTCAAAACCAATCCTCTAAACACATCAAAGAAGCTGAAATGTGACCTATGGTAGGTGGAACTACTTTGAACTTTTGAACTTTGAACTAAGCTCATACAAAAGTAAAGTATGGAGTCCCACAAGGTTCAGTCATAGGACCCTTATTTTTTACATTATACATACTCCCACTGGGAGCAGTTATCCACAAACATAGGATTAGGTTTCACCGCTGTGCAGCTGACACACAGTTATATGTATCATCCCACCCAGATGACAAACTTAAACTGAGCAAGATAGGGGAGTATGTGCGTGATATAAAAGTCTGGATGTATCACAGTTTTCTACGGCTTAAAGCTGAAAAATCAGAATTCCTTCTTTTAGGACCAAAACTTGCTAGAAAATAACAAGCCTAATGCTAAACACCGCTGATTCTCCAGTCACTCCTGCCTTTACTGTAAAACATCTTGGTGTTACAACAGACTCAGTTCTGTCTTTCGACTCACAAATAGGTAATATTACTCAAACATCCTTTCTTCATCTCCAAAATATTGCAAAGCTAAGAAACGCACCTTGTATTGCAGAAACATTAGTCAATGCTTTCATAACCTCAAGGCTAGATTACTGCAATGCCCTGCTATCAGGATTTTCCACTACAACATTGAACAGACTACAACTGGTCCAAAATGCAGTAGCAAGGGTTCGTACTAGAACTAGAAACTTTGATCATATCTGCCCAATACTGTCTAAATTACACTGGCTTCCAGTTAAATTTTGTATTGATTTCAAAATACTACTATTAACATATAAAGCCATACATGGCCTTGCCCCTGAGTACCTTACTGAACTTATCTCTTATTACGAACCTTCACGTCCTTTTAGATTGCAAGGTGCTGGCTATTTACTAGTTCCCAGAATCCTTAAAAATAGTGCCACAGGATGTGCTAGGTGCTAGTGTCACAGGATGCTCTCATGTCTGTGATCCCCCTGACTCTGTCCCTTCTAGCTAGGCTGTTATAGTGAGGTCTGCCGGAGTCATGTTTCTCACTCCTTATGTTTATTTTGTAGCCTTACACTGACACCAAAAAAGACTAACTGTTCTTTTATTTGTCTTTTATTTAACCATCATTACCGAGGGGAGCCGATGTCTATGCGTTCAGCCCAACCAACCTGGCACAGCTAGCCGACTAGATTCTCTACTACATTCGGACAATAGGAGCAACCCCCACCCCCTTCAGTTCTGATCAAAATTATTTGATATTAAATATAAATATGATTCATAACAATTAATAATAAAAAATAATGGCAATTAAGTGTGGAGAATTAACTGTTTAAGCTAGCTACCTAGCTATTCCATACGCCTTCCTTGTATTAGCAAATTTAGAAAAAAATTAATGAATTAAGAAAATGAATAGGCTCTAAAGATTGTACCATTGTTTCTCATATAAGTTTAGCTTCCTTTTTGTAATTAGAGCCGGCTTCATTTAATATCATCATTAAGTATTTAACCCTGCACTGTAAATGACCCTTGAAAGACCTGTTGGGTCATTAACTCTCAGGGTTTATGGATTCTTGCTGAACTGGTCCAACATCTCATTTCTTCTCCAATGATACTCTCAATGGGGCTTCATGATCTAAATGACCCAAGACATTGCTTGTAAAAGAGATGCGGAATTCATGCAAATGTGTTTGTGCTCCAAGAGCATGTGCCAGGAACAAGATAAAGAAGGAAATACTAACAGCCAAATGTAACTGATCATATATGAAGGGAATGAAGTAATTATTCTTCGCTCTGGGGGACTGAGGTGCAGGAAATCATGTGTGTCTAATAGCTTAATTGGTGTAAGCGACACTGGATGCTACATGGCCTGTGTCGGTAATAAAAAAAGAGAGAGAAAGACAAGGACAGAAAGGGAAATGAGAGGGAAATAAGTACAGGGAGACGTTCATTCTAAACAGGCCAGACAATTAACTCATCACGCAGAGGTAAATGATAATCAATTCTGCCTTTTAATTTCCTCCTAATATTAATAAGCGTAATATCTTAATATTTCCTTTCCACGTTTTTTTAAATTCAAAAAATCTTACCAGGCTTAAAAGGAATGGACATCTCAATCAAATGTGATATAGAATATTGCAAAGTAATAAAATATTACAAAAAAAAAACTACTAAAGTGCCCCCCCCAAAAAAAATCCATGCCATGACAAAGTATTTACCCACTTGATTTAAACTTAAATTTTAGCATATCTGCACTAAATTGTTTAAAATCCTCATGCACAATGAAGAAAACCTCAAGAAGAACATGAGAAAAAGCTCCCAGTCATATTTTATGATTCCTGTGTGAAAAGTAATTGTAAATCAATTGTTAATCAACTGCTTAACCAATACTAGTTGATTACTGTGATCAGACTAGACACATCCATTCATTTTTTAAACAAATTTAATTTAAATACATTTTTCATGGTTTAAACAAGTTGCAGGCTCTACTCTTCCCTTCTCTTCATGTTGCTTATATATGAGGACATACAATGTTAGAGAAAAGTTACATTTCTTATCAGAAAAACTCACTTTTGTGGTAAAACTGAAACTCTGACTCATTCCCAGCATATATGTCTCTATAGGACCAGTTTGAAGAGGGTACAGAGTACAAGAGAGGTTTTATGAGGATCCCTTCAAACACATTTAAGAAAGTCACACACACACACACACACACAAATCCACACAACTTCTTTGACCCTTGGATGCTGTGCTATGGTTGACACATTGCCTGTCACACTCTGCTACTCAGTTGTTTCGGAGCTGGGCCAGAGGAGAGCAGACGTTAATTAAGAAACACAGTGCTCAACAGACTTAGACACACAAGCCTGTCAGCCACGACATCAGCCAAACATACAAAAACATGCACACGTACACATACACACATCTCCTTAAAATTGGAACACCCTTTTTGCTATCTTCTACCTGAAATAAACCTGAAAATTACGCTTTTGTGCAGATGCTCCTGCATGCCTGAAACATTCTGGATATGGCAACTCATATTACTATGCAATCGTGGCATTCCACTCAGTGACTAATGAGTATCTGCAAAAAACAGTGTTGATTAGGAGAACATCAGACATGTGGGGGTATTTATATCCCTTTCCCTTATGCCTGGATCTTCTCAAGCACCAAGTAATTAGCAGTTCTCCTGTACACACCTGCAGCATAAACCGAGCTTCCTGTGTGCAGTAGTGCAGAAGAATTTAGAAAGCTATTTGTGTCCAGGACTAATGCTCTCTTAGGCATATATATTTATTGCACTATACAATATTGTATATTACAGTATTTATTGTAGCTCCGACCGCCTGTATTTTACAATTAAGAGAAATGCATTGGACCTCCTTGTAGCACTCACTTCAGTGTTGCCCTGTGCAGCTCTAATGCCTGATTTACCTATAGCCCAAGCTGCACATTCACACAGCCTTTTTGTGAGTCCATGTCAAATGCACTGTTGGATATTACATATAATCAAACCTCCTGCTTTCATTCTCTCCACTGTTTATTAAGTCAGCAACATCTAGCTCTGCCCTTCCACAGTGTGTGGTCAGTACTGGCATGGGTGAGTCTGACTGGCCACTAAAATACTGAACATGCACCCAAATATGAACATTTTTATTTGATTAAAACCAGCTATTGAATATGACCAAATTTTGCATTTCATTACATGGCAGTGCTAAGGCTCAAGACAACATTTATGTTAGCTGTATTATTAGTGTCAATGGTGATATAGCAGCTATACACAAACATCTGGAGCTTTTAACATGAAGGTTTGAAAAAAAAGCTGAATCCTTCATTTTCATCCTTCAGTATTGGTTTGCCATGTTCTGTTCATGTTGTGTTTCTTTAAAAAATGACAATACAGATGTGAAATGTAGAGTGATTGTTCTGTTAGCTCACTGAAGCTGTTTGGTAATGGTACAGGCAGCTCACTTAATTGTTTATGCCTGTAGTTGAGTAGGGACTCTCAAATGTGGGAAATGTGGTGCTGCTGTGTGAAGGCTATTAAAAGGTGTTATTGATAGTTCTGCCCTCCCATCCATTATTATGACCAGCCATCACTAGTTGTAGCTATTGATTATTTCTGTAATCAGTTAACATATTGACAAATATCTTTAACTATTCGACTAAATAACAGAAGACAAATTGTAATAGAATTGTTTTAAAGGTCACATTCATTCCCTGAAGTCCACTTATGGTATTTGTGTTTCTGTACCAAAAAGTCATTTTGGGTGACTTTACAGTGTCTCTTTATCCCTTAGAAATAAGCATGCTGTTTTTGTTTCTGTGCCATGACTAATATACATACATTCTGCCCTTTATAGAGCCTCATCTAAAAAGCAGTCTAGGATGAAACACTCATTATAATGTTCTGTGTGAATGGGCAGGGCTAAACTGTTGTACATGTAAGAGTTGGATGTATGTAAATTAGTTTATTTTGGTGACACCACAAAACAATTCAAAGTGGACTGCTTTTGCAGCTTAGTTGCCTTGTATAGACTGTATGTACTGGAGTTATGCAATGTAGGCTTTGGAGCATTAACAGTGTTTACATATTATATACACAGATCAGCCATAACATTAACTCCACTGACAGGTAAAGTGAATGACAAACACTGACTATCTGGTTATTTCATTACAATGGCACCTTTTAGAGGAAGTGGGATATATTAGGCTCTTGAAACTGATAAAAATGGACGAGCATAAGGATCTGGGCCATTTTGACAAGGGCTTTAATGTGAAGTCTAGACAGAGTCAGAGTCAGAGCATCTCCAAAATAGTACGTTGTATGGAGTGTTCCAGGTGTGCAGTAGTTGCACCTACCATAAGAGATCCAAGTTATAACAACTATTGAATCGGCGACACGGTCATTGGCACCCAAGGCTCATTGATGCATGTGGGGACTGAAGAATAGCACATTCGGTTCAATCCCACAAAAAATGCTGACTCTGATAGAAAGGGGTGAGAACATACAGCGCACCACAGTCAGAGCTGTTTCAGCAGCATGAGTTATGGCTGACTGGTGTATAACTCAGGAACCGAGGAAAAATCTCTGCATTTTATCTTTATCAAGCAAAACAGTCCAGATGGTCACTTAGAAGAAAAACAAAACATTTTTAGAGATTTTAGATTTTGGGACATTGCTATTGGTCCATGCACTGTGACATTTAAGGGCAACTGGTGCTTTACAATAATGTTAAAAATGCATAAGCAAAATAACATGTTTTTTGATAAGATTGTGATGAATCATGTTTCAGGTCTTTGGTTGCTCTTGCAGTGGCACCAGCATTATGGGTGCATAACTGGAATCTATGGCTAAGATTAGAACAAGATGATATGGCCTAAATAATATCAGCCATGTAAGGGCATAATCTTAGCATAATTATAATAGCATAATAATTATACATGACTGTGCTAAATAGCCGGTCAGTTTGTCACTATTACTTGTTTAAATTTAAAGTACACACAAAGTGTTTCCACACAATGGAAAATGGTACTGTGGCATACAACATTTCCCTATTCTTTAATGCAACAGAGTCCCACAATAATTAATACATTTACACAAGAAAAAGTACTGTCACAAGGTCTCACAGTCCTCAAGGTAGGCATGGCGAGTCCATGCCCTTGTAGGCCAACTTTCAGCCTTAACAGCTGGGCCTGGTTCTAGTCGGGTAAGGGATCAGATGCAGGCTGAGCATCTGACAACTGAAAACATGAGAGACTCAGGAGCAGGCTGCCTGGAGTGTGCAGTCAGATGAGCATGCCAGCATGAACCATTGCTTAGTCTGAGCACTGCAGCCCCAAGTTTGTTCAATTAGATGTCTGGCTGGAGGGGCATCTAAAACATGTGTGTAAACTCTGCTTCACCATAATTTGGTGAGACTGCTGGTAAGGGGGCATGAAATGAGTGGGAACACATTTTTTATGAATAAGCACTAGAAAGCATGAAGATTCACTGTAACACTGAATTGACCTACAATGCAATCTTAATTCTTCCTTTGTCTTTTCTCGCAATTTTCCACAAATAACTTGTGGACCATGATGTCCCTCAGCTTAATAACGGCAATGTCCAGCTAGTGCCCATAGATTTAACCACATACTGTATGTATAAACAAACCATTAAATCATCTCAGCTGGTAATTAAGCTCTGTTTTACAGGTGGTATAGTCACTGCAGCACTTGTTAAAGTGGCTGTGAAGCTGCTGAACTAGTTGTAGGAAGCAGCTGGGGACACAGCCTCTGAGATGGCTTTGCGGATCTTATTTCCTGCCTGACCAGGACAATGGTATAAAAGTATTGCTGCCTTTTGCATATCAGTAATGTTGGAAAAGTTTAGTGCATATAAGTAAGCCTGAAAACATTCCAGTCAAGCAGGCCATGGGACTGAAAAGTATGCCAGGTATGGTATTGGTGGAGCCAGAGTAAATTCAGCCATCCTTTCACCAAATATTATGTTTAAGACTATAAATGAAGGTTCACATAACAATTAAATGAAGCTCTATGCCCTTTACACTTCTTCACTTAAACCACCACCATCACTTAAATCAAGTGTACATTGTGTCATTGTTTAAAATTTACAGTATTGTATTTTTGCACATATTGTATTTTTGCACATTCAGCTGCTACCTCACACCTGGTGGTCCCATAAGTGCACTGGTTACTGTTGCACTGTCTTTGTTTGTACCCGTCTATCTTTGCACTGTCTTTGCACTGTCCTGCAATGTTTGTACATCCTTGCACACAATGCACTTTATGTTGTCAGTTGTATAGTGTTTGTGGTCCTGTGTTTCATGTAGCACCATGGTCCTGGAGGAACATTGTTTCGTTTCACCGTGTACTGTGTGAACTGTATATGGTTGAAATGACAATAAAAGCCTACTTGACTTGACTTCACCTGTAAAGGGTTGAGATATATTAGGCCGCAAGTGAACAGTTCTTGAAGTTGATGTATTGGAAAAGTGGGTAAGCATAAGGGTCTGAGCAACTTTGACAAGGGCCAAACTGATGGCTGGATGACTGGATCTTAGTGTCTCCAAAACAGCAGGTCCTGTAGGGTATTCCATTTATGAAAGTGAGTGACCATTCATCATTGTCAACATACTACAGCACAGCACACAGTGCACCACCACAAAATGTGCAGTGGGCAGCTGATGCGAGCATCACCTGGGCAGCATTGCTTGGAAAGAGTACCTTGCTCATGGGTACCTCAGTGGTACTTTTACCGGTCTGTGGTTTGAACCAGCGACCTTCAGGTCACAGGGGCAACCCCCCAACCTTTACACCACCACTGCCCCTATATCAATACTGAACTTAATGCGAACACCAGATCGGCATAGTCCACTACAGCCCAGAACCCCTCAGTTCAAACGGCCCACCAGCCTCAGCCTCCAATTAGCTTGGATTTCAGGCACATACCACCATACCCTGCAGAGCAGAGCCTTCAAAAAGTAAGCAGAACACATCAGAGTTCTTCTCCACTGAAATCTTTAGTAAATGATTTAAGATTTGTATATGAATGTGTAACCTGAGCAGTTTATGCAGTGGTTCGTGCCTGCCAGAAGTGGCAAGTGTTCAAAGAAGGACAACTGGTAAACCAGTGACAGGATCTCAAGAGGTTATTTTTCAGTTCGAAAACAAAGGCTTGTACATTTGATCTGATCCCAAAGAAGAGCAGATTTAACAGAAATTGCTTAAAATTGCAAAAAACTTACACAGAACCTTGCCACTTCTGCACATGGGACTGCATAGCCACAGACCAGTCTGAGTGTACATGCTGACCCCGTTCCACCGGCAAAAGCACTTACAAAGGGCATGTGTGCATTAGGACATTATTACTGAATCATTAT
>JBBPDA010000132.1:23663045-23684181 GCA_037974385.1 Arnoldichthys spilopterus | reverse complement strand
TAAAACTGTACTGTGCCAAAAGGAAGCCCTATGTTAACAGTGTCCAGAAGCGCCATCGACTTCTCTGGGCTCGGAGGTATCTGGGATGGACCATCACACAGTGGAAACGTGTACTGTGGTCAGATGAATCAGTATTTCAGATATTTTTGGGAGAAATGGATGGCGTTTGCTCCGGACCAAAGAAAAAAGGATCATCCCGACTGTTACCAGAAACAAGCCCAAAAGCCAGGGTCTGTCATGGTATGGGGTTGTGTCAGTGCCCCTGACAAAGGTAATTTGCGCTTCTAATGCTGAAAAGTACATAGAGATTTTGGAGCACAATATGTTGCTTTCAAGAAGACATCAAACCACAGACAATGCAAAAAAGCACATTCTGCACACATTACAAAGTCCTGGCTGCAGAGAAAGAGGGTACAGGTACTTGACTGGCCTGCCTGCAGTCTCAACCTTTCTCCAGTAGAGAATGTGCGGTGCATTTTGAAGCATAAAATGCAACAACAAGGACCCTGTTCAGTTGCCCATCTTAAGACTTGTTTGCAGGAAGAATGGGACAAAATTACACCTGAAACACTTCATCACTTGGTGTCGTCAGTCCCTAAACATTTAAGTCTTGTGAAAAGGAATGGCAACATTACAAAGTGGTTAATGCTTTACTGTCCCAACGTTTTTTGGAATGTGTTGCAGGTCTGAATGACAGGAAAGGATGTATATTTATAAATGAAATGAAATGAAATGAAGTTGACCAGACAAAACATGAAATATTTTGTGTTCATATTGTCTGCAATGAAATACAAGTCAAAGTAAATTTAGATATCACTACTTTCTTTTTTATTTTCATTTTCCATACAGCCATAACTTTTTCTGATTTTGGGTTGTACAGTCCATTTGTCTATTTGATGTAAGCCATGTGTAGTGACTTGATTAAGTAGGTAAATTGAAGCTGTATTTATAAGCTACAATTATCTGAAAAAAATTTGTGTAGCACTGAACCATATTTTGTGTATATGAACCTAAAACACGTGGTGTTAATGTGTATGCTGAGTTATTCATCTTTATTGCAGTTTAACCCATTCATCTGTTACCTTATTTTCTAGGCAGTGTATTTGAATGATTGGTGTCAGATGTGTGTAGTTAAAAAATGTGTGTGATTAAAGGTGTTCCTTTGAGGTGCATTTGCTATCTAAATGGTGGCCTGTGATCAGAAGGCCATGAGTTCAACCAGTGATGCCAGAGCCATCCAGGACTAAAATCTAAGGGTTAAATGCAGAGGTAACATTTTGTTGTAGAGCTTGAGTGTGTTCAAAATGACAAATAGTTACTTTCACATTCATTTGATTGAGAGATGCTTTTCAGCACCATGGACAGAGACTGATTTACACGTTAACTATAATGATGATGATGACGATGATGATAACAATGATTATTACATAATACTATTATTATAATTACGTTATCTTTAACTCACTGCTAAAAATAGCATTATCTTTAAAAACACATGAAAATCCCAGACACTGGAGCAACTGATCATCTTAATCAATACGATCAATGCTTTATATCTAGTGTTAACACACTCTGTAAAACTTCCTTACTTTACACGGGCAGAGCCTTGACACAAAAATGTGTTTCAGAAATGCTTTGTTGTGACCTGACACAAAATGTGTTTAAAGAAATCTGAAAATTGTAGTAAAAGTGTTTTTCAGAGTGTAGTAGTTAGACCAAGATGGAGAGACTGGAATGCACTGTAGAAGCACTTCAGAAATGCAAATGTTTATTTTTATACTAGTTTTAAGCACTAGCATACTGTGATTTCCCAACAGAGCTCATGTTTGAAATTGACTTGACCTGTGACTTCATTCAGAACGATACTGGGCTCCCTCAGCAGTGTGCTGGAGATTCAGTGGGCTGGCAGTAACAGAGAGGAGGGGGGGGGTCATGCACTCCACAGTGTCTAGGGTGAGCCGTCTCCCCTGGCGACGGCACCATCTCTGCATTAGCCCCATGCTGGGAGCTGTAGTGATGACACCAGCAGCCTATTATTAATGAAGAGGGAGAGAGAGAGACAGAGGGCGAGAGAGAAAGAGAGACTGTGGTGGATCTCCCACTGAATATTTTAAAGGCTCTGTCAGAGGGAAAGCAGCATATTCTCCCAGCACCCCTAACAGCCTCCAGGGAAGGAGTCATGCAGTGTGAGCTTGGAGGAAGCTTCCCCTTGAGCACATGCATTTGCCTCCGGGTGAGGGATTGTTGAGGATTTACACACGAATTAGAACTGTATAGTCATGCATAAGTGAGGAGGACTGCCTAGTACATGGAATCAAAATCCGTTTTCTGATTTGTAGTGTTACTGTTTTTAGTCTTTTTCAATTTGAAATATTTTTTAGTTTGGAGAATGTGTGAACTGGATTTTTGTCTCTTATCTTTCTCATGAGAAAAACAAATATATTTTTTTTCAGCCCATCTGTTGTGAAACTAAATATCAACAATATATTCTGGAAGCTAAGGTCCAACAATCACTAAAAAACAAAAGAAGGAAACACATTGCTCAGCCAAAACGGGTGGCCTAGTGGTTAGGGCATTGCCTTTGGGACCTGAAGGGCCAGGTTCAAGTCCTGGCCCGGGCACCACTGAGGTACTCTTGAGAAAGGCACAGTCCTGCTACACTGCTGTTGTTTGTTGCTGCATGTGTGATGGGTTTAAATGTAGAGGTGCTCACAATGACAAATTTTCACTTTACTTGTGTCACTAAAACAGCTCTGACAAATCAAGACTTTACAAATCCAATTGCAGCAGACACTTTTAATTTATGACGTGTGGGTTCCATGGACTGAACTGGATTACCCCGCACATCCTGCAGATCTTCATTTGGACTGAGATCTGCAGAATTTGGAAGCCTCTTTGTCATGTTCCTCAAACCAATACTAAACAATTTTTGCAGTGCAGGAGGGTGCAGTATGGTGTTAAAAGAGGCCACTGCTATTAAGGAATACTCTTACCATAAAGGGATGTATCTGGTCTGCAGCAAGATTTAGTTACGTGCTTCATGTTACACATAGTATCCACATGAATTCTAGGACCCAATATTTCCTAGAACCACATTACCCAAAGCATCATACTGCCTCTGACACCGTGATGTCTTCCCCACCATCATATCCATATGATATAAAAGCTCCATGTCCAGTTTTGAGGTTCAAGTGTCCATTGTATTTATTTTCGGTGGTAGACAGGGTCAGCATGGGCACTCTGACCAGTCATTAGCTTCTCAGTCACATATGCAGCAAGCTGCGATTAATTCTTCTTAAATCTTCTGACACCTTTCTATCATAGCCAACAGAAATGTGTGCTAGAGTAGCCATTCATTATCCACATGCATCAGTAAGCCACTCTGATGTCCTTTCTTGGACCACTTTTTGTAGATACTATCATACCAGAAACACCTAGCCCACTTGCTGGCTAATAAATCCCAACGATGCCTTTGTAAATAGGTAATCAATGTTATTCATCTCACATGTCAATGATGCTATGATTGTGGCTGATTGTTGTAGCTTGTTGTAGCAGTACAACAAGACAATAATGGAAAACATACATATATCTACTTTGAACGCCGGAAAGAAAATCAAGAATAGAAGAATTAACTGGCTACAAAACATGTTCTTGTCTTGTCCAAGTAGTGACACAGAACATTTATGCACAATGCACATTTTTTGTTTAATATGGTAAACTCAGATAAATAATAACCATGAATTGAAATGAGCAGAAACATGTCATATACGTCATATAAATCCATATCGGCTCTGATTTAGCTATAGCTTATAATCAGTTCAGTTGGGAATAAAATAAATTAACCAAATGCAAAAAAAAGCACAGCAGTTTGGCAGGGGTTGCATTTTGATGGGCATAAGACATGCATCCACTTTAAAAATGTTTCTAGTGTGAATTAGCCTTTAGGGACTGTGGTCCATCTGTTGCCATGAACAATTTGCCTTTTCTAATAGAACAGTTTCTGACAATATATATAGTATATACTATATAACATGGACAATGAAAAATGTACAATAGTTTTGTTACTAGGAAAATTTCTATTATTTTAGAATTATTACATATCACAAGAAAAAGGTAAATGTATAGATAATACTGTTTATATTCACAACATCACACAGGCTGGCAAGTCAGGTAAAAACTGTAATTAACAGTCTGTAATTTTAACTTTGTATTTAAGAATTATTTATGTTTTCCTCCAAATGTATTTGGTATACAGATTTTTTGGGTGATAATAACAGCCATTGCTGACAACTCCCTGAGATATTTAATAATACCAGTGAAAAAAATGTTGAAAAAAAAGTCTCTGTAATACTGACTTTTTCTGGGGTGGATTCAAAATCCTGGCTTTAGGAAAATACATACAAAATAACTTGGCTCTAAATCCCAAGCTGTTTCCTTTTATCACAGCAAAACTGGTTGTATTTTTAAATACAAAAAGCCATTAAGGTGAAAATAAAAAAAAATCCAAGCACCTAAACCTATGTTTTATCATGGGGATAACATGTTTTAACTAAAAAAAACATTAGCATTAAATATGTTTTACTTGTTCTCTTCTTTCAACACCTGCCACCATGCGTGAAGCCATCTACCATGTTTTATTACTAATACTGCTTTAATATTCAGTGTTAATCACTGGAGCTTGCTAGCAATATTAGCTAACGTTGGCTTACTTAGCAAGCTGGCTTTTCATGCATTTAACTGTCAAGTTTTTGGGCACATTGTTGCCATTTCTGAGAATCTGTAGCATATGCTGGCACAGATTAAGCTAGTCTTTGAAAAAAAACATTCTGCAAACATTGTCAAAAGAAATGAATCTTAAAGATATTTAGTTAATCCTTAAGACAGCTAACCTTATATAGCATGTTTGCTAACTTATAGTGAACTTATAGCTGCCTTTAACGTTGGTTAATGTTCAATGTTGTAGATGCAAGGATTAACATGTAAAAAATTATCTTTTGATCTTGCAAAGGCACTTTTGGCTGACTATTTAAAGTAGCAGACCACTCTCAACCCAGTGTGACACCAATATGTAAAAACTCCAGTGCTGCTGTGGATGGTAGCAGCACCATTGCCATTACCTTGCTGCTACCATGTCATTGTCACTGTTGTGTTCTGAATGACCTACCAAGTTAAATGATATTTGGCTAAGAGCAGTCCTGTGATCAGACCCTAACCAATGATGAATAAGATGGAGGGTGGCTAAGAAATACAGAAAAAGGAGCAATTATCAAAAACCTATACCTCAAAACATTCTGAGTAACCCCATCCTCAGTGGACTATAAACTGATTACTCCTGTGTAGTGGACATATATGGGAGATGGATGTCATAAAAATGCCTGTGAATAGAAGTACAAAGTATGCATTTTAGTTAAAGTAGGTGCCTGACATGCGTGACACAAACATCACAAAATGCATTAGAATGGCCTGGGATACTGCAAAGTAAGTTACAGCTGCAGTCGCCAACCATTTCTTACATGCTTTGGCAGCAGCCTCCACAGGAGAGCACAGCAAGATTTTTTTAAAACCTTGCTCTGGGAAGAAAGATGCTGGACCTGTAAAATCAATCCCACCTGACAACAGGAGAGGAAGTGGGAGTCCAGCGATGCCATGCTTTGATTACTCTCTAGAATGGAGCGTGCTCTTTCTGAGCACTGATCGATAACGATCTATAAAAAATGAGCAGTCAAATGCACTTACACGCTGCATCACCCGGAAAAATACCACAGCATAAAGCTAGAAAGCTGCTCTTAAAAGGTAAGGGATTTAAGAAAAACAGACTGACATGGTGACTTTTTTTTGATAGTGTAGGAATAAAGCAATGGCAGAGCAACCTTAAAAATTAAAAAAAAAGTATAGCACTTTTTCCATATGTTAGCCATATTGATAAATAGTAAATTAAATATTATTATAGAAGGAGTTATTTTTAAACTCCACAATATTTGTTGTATTGCATAATATAATATTATAATATAATTTTATACTCCATATATAGTCCATCTAAGTATCTTCAAATTAGTGAGATCAGCTTTTTTAAGGTATACGGGCAGTGGTCGTCTAGTGGTTAAGACCTTCCCTTTGTGAACTGAAGATCGGGTCAAGGTTCAAGTCACAGCCCAGGCACCACTAACCTGTACAGAAAAGCACTGGCAATAAAATGTGATCCTATGGAGTGGTTGTGTATGAGCTTAAGCTGGCCATGTGTTGGCTAAAGGGCTATGTAGGCCCAAATTTTGCAACAATAAAATAAGGATGTTTTGAAAATTAATTTTAATTATTGTACATAACATGGTCAAAATATAATAATAATAATATAACTTGGTCAAAAATGTTATGCAGCATTTTAACTGACAACAGCAAAGGGTTATACTTATACTTAAATAACTTTATTTATAATGTCAACACATTATTACAAGGTTATCACATTTAAAAGTTGATCACTTATGTCAAATAATTAATCTAAAGTTCATATTCCACAATGTAATTTGTCCCAGAGATATTTAGAGCAACACTGTACACTTCTCTTCTAGTCGATAGACACAAGCTACAATAGATGGAAGGAATTTGTGCAAAACAGGTAAGTGTTTTCTGCAATTCACATTTTAATAATTTGCCATTCCCTTCCTGTGAGTAGCTACATTAAGTGATATTTTTGTTTGATTTAAAACCAACCTATGGAACCAAGACATATTTTTAATTGGAACAAAAACTTGCATTTCCATTTTTAGGAATACCATACTCATGCCTTGTATACAAGTTAAAACTGTTTATCAGTCTTTGCTTGCTCTTCCCATAAAACAATACAGGATATCTTGTTACCAACACGTTGACTAATAGAGTGTACTACAGCTCGACTGAAAAAATCTGAAGTGACTATTGTGCAGGCTTGGGCAAAAACAGTGTTATCTATAATCTTAGGAAACAGCCTCACCTTCCTGTGACATGTGAATGTAAGTGTTAAGTGTAAGTGTTACAGACAAAGACAATCTATGCATTCGTTATAGTGATTTTTAATGTGTTTATGGCATTTCTGAAAAATTCTTAGATAAAAAATGAATAACACACATTAAGACAATTATATATTTGTTACAAATAAGCTCATAAGAGAAATGGTGTAAGAGGGGGCAGGTGTGGACAGTGTGTGACTGCACCAGTAAACAATGTACTGCATCTGTTCAAATTTTCTCCATATGAACTATATATATGTGGGGAAGATAACAATGCCAATGACTAATAATAGAAACAGACCATAAATTATACAAAACACAAAAACAATTATGCAAAAGACAGTATATGTTAGAATTCCTTTTTTTATTTCTGTTTCTTCTTTTTCTTACTATTATTATTGTTATTATTATTATTATTATTATTAATAATAATAATAATAATAATAATAATAATAATGATAATATATTCCTGACTGCTGTTTTTATTACTGGTCTTTACTTAAAAGCATACTTTAGTTGGCTGCCAAAGTAAAAAAACTTTCTGCCACACTTTTTCTAATTAGTCAGGTATAGATAAATTAGAGTCATTCCGAATACGCTTTATGAAAACCTGCGTCTTGTTCATGCACAAAAATTCATTAGAAATTCAGATTACAAGATTAGTACAGCTCTCCTGAATTAATTCGCCAAATACACCCCATTCTATATTAATCCCTTACTACCTGCCTTTTAATATCTTGCCATCAATCTTCACCTTCAATTTCAGTTGTATTTCTGCTAGCTTGGCATAGATGAGGTGAGACTGTAAGCTTTGCAAATTGCGTACATGCATTCATCAAGAAAATACATAATGAATGACTGCAGAAATCAGCCAGGTAGGGTTGAGCTGCTGTGATACTGGTACATGGTAATACATGTGTACATCTGGTTGCATGTCTAAGTATCCGAATGTGCTTGAGACGGTGTGATGCCAAGTGTAACAAACTCAACCATCCGCACAAACACTCCCCAACTTAACCTCCACTTGGTCCCCCATGGAGATTACAGCTTCCATTTTTGTTGAATTATTTCCAGTTCGTAGTACAGAGACATGATCAGTGAAATGCCACCAGGAGAGCATATTCTTACCTGTCAATCAACACCACATTGATTTTGTCAGTTAAAGAGGAGATATTTCTCATGGCATTTGGTTTTAAAGATATATAGTTGCAGTAGTACAACACTGGCAGTGTCTTCTCAAAAGACTGTTTGACTAGGTTCACTAAGACAGCCATCAAATTGCACCCAACCTTGCTCTAACACTCTCAACAACTGCTAATGTTCCCTCTCAATCAGTGGAAACTGATTACCCGCTAACTTCTCCTGACATGCCATAATTACTGTTAGCCCCATTAAGAGAAGCCAGGCACAGATCCATAATGGATGGCCGTCGGGATTGCTCCCACTGTGCAAGGGGTCTGCATAGAGCAGAATAAGTAGGGGGCTTTTGGAGGATTGTTGCCTTAATTGCAGGATACATCAGTCAGGCCTATTTTTGGTCGGCCATGGTGTCACCAGCTAATTCATAGCTTAAGCGCTGGCGATTTTTTGATGACAGGAGAACTGTCTTTGTTCAGTTTATCATATTTGGGCAATAGCATGACACAGTGATCATTCCATTCTACTAACTTTACTGAGCACCTGTACTGTTTTCGTAATCATGTGTTTCTACTGGAAAGTACAAAGGATCAACAGTGAAATGTCATTTCAGTGCTTTATTTAGAAAGAAACAGCCAGTTACGATAATCATTAAAAAGGAATGCAACTACCTCTGCCACTGCTCTGAATATAACAGCTAAAGCTAGTTAAAAAAAAAAACAGGTGAGACTGGAGCTCTTTACTTTATTACATGGATCTTTTGTCATTTATTATGAATAAGCAGCTTCTGATTAGATGCCTGGATGGACAGACTGCTTATTTAATTCAAACTAAAGAAGCTGCAGTGTACCACAACAAAATGTGACCTTTGCATTTAACCCATCCATGTAGGAGCAGTGGGCAGCTGACGTGGGCAGCAGTGCTTAAGGGACGGTACCTTGCTCACGGATACCTCAGTGGTACTTGCACCAGACTGGGATTTAAACCCACGACTTTCAGGTGATGGGGCAACTCCCTAACCTTTACACCACTACTGCAAGTTAAGAACTTTTCAAACATTGACTTTGTTCACAGTTTTTTAAATGCAATTAACAAAAAAGAATTAAAATAATCAAACATTTACAAGATTCTGCTCTTTTTAAGTCTTATTAGTCATAATATAACCTGTCCGATACACTGGAGCCAACGATTACATGTGCAAAAAAATAGGTATAGGTAATGCGTACGAAGAATTGATCTGTTTTGTTAAGCATTTATGTGTCATATACAACTATATTACCCACTTTGAAACATGTAGGTAATGCAACACTGACAAAAGGTCACCCCCAATACTGATAACCAACAAATCCATGTTTAATCTATAATATCTAATGTGACATCACTGTTTGCAGCTTATTTACTACCTGTGTACACCTGTATAATAGCATTAGTTTTGTATAGTGTTCTTGATTTTTCCTGTTAGAGGCTTTTGTAATCTGCTGTTAATGTGCTGCAGTGACCATAAGGAAAACACAGGAACACAGCCAAGGCTCTATTACGTTCTTCAGCATCTCATACATGCTATACCAATCCAGCTGAAGCCTTTCAACATGGCTGGCGCAGACCAGTGTGCTTTTGTTATCAATTTTTATTCTAACACCACCATCACCCCCCCACCCCCCCACCCCCAAACTAAGATCCGCCCAGGCCCTGTGTAGTCAATTTGAAACCAGCTGCAAGAAAGCTGGTCAAATATCCATATTTATGCCCATCTGGATGAGGAGAAAACAAAAAGAAGATAAGTGTCATTTGCAAACATGCCTGTGACATCCTTCAGTAAGAGCCCACCAGCATAATGTTGCTGATGCTAATCTCTAAAACAGAGTGATGTTATCAATCAGTGTTCATTAACCTCCTGCCAAGGATCATTAAAAAGACTACAATCTAGTAGCAGGCAAGATGACCTAAAATTATTATCACAATGTCTTTTACTTTTTGGATGGTGATGGTATTATACCATGTTATTACTTTTTCTGAAAGAGTAACAAGTTCTATCCCGTTATGCAAATAAAAAATATTTTGATAATATGCCAAGTACATTCAATGTATTATTTCAGTTGGGAAACAGCAGTTATTTTGCAAATACCCTGAGGATCTCGATATAATCTTTTATGCTACCAAAAAAAATTCAAATGACCAGTTCTGTACCAAAAGAAGAACACTTTTGTGGTCTCATGGTAGCTGTGAGCCTAATTGTATTAAGGAACGCAAAAACCAAAGATTAAAGCATAAAGGCACAGTGATTAAAACAAACAGTGAAATATTTAAATAATGGATTATCCAGAGTAACTTTTGTCAATAAGGAGGGAAAGGTAACAATGCAATAGCTGTTGCTGGGGATCACGTTTTTGAGATGGTCACTATAACAAACAATACAAGATAAATTAAATAAAGGTCCTAATAATTTCACAAAAGTACAGAACAAACATGGTTCTAATAGTTTGACAAAGAGACAGCCAAGTTCTTTTCCACTGTTAGCCATTACCATCATCAGCTAGCTCTTTAGCTGAACAACAGTGCCTTGCTGCTGTGGTGGTGCTGCTGCACTGTTTGAAAAGATCTAGCTAGTGCTAACACTACTCAGGGACAAAATGTGCACATTACTGAGCTAATTTTCTGTCATGTTATCTAAAAGTGAGCTAGTTCCTAATAACAGAGATTTCCCCCATTTGGACCCCTCTCCTGTCAATGCCTTGGCTGGTTCCGACATTTTACTGATTTATTTATTATTTTTAGATCCTGATAATTATTTTTTAACTTTAACTCTGTTAGCCTATGTAGCTTAACTGGTTACTGTTAATACAATGCTAATTGTACAGTAGTGGCTTTAACCACACACTTTGCATGAAGGCAGCCATGCATTTATATGCTGATTGAGCAAATATGTTTCTCTTTTTAATTCGCTATTATATATGTAACTGGGTTTTATTGTTTAATGTATCTACACAAAATCTGTTTATTTTCAATTCATTTTTATTCATGCCTGACAGTTGTTTCCTCCAACATCAGAGTTTTGAACAAAAATTCACACAACGCAGATCAGTTGGTTACATATACCTTATTGAAACAAATATTTAGACTGCAACTGAAGCTTTGAAAAAATAAAATGATAATTTTTTTAATAAGCTGTTATATTATTAGGCTGTTGACTTCTTGCAGTGTTAATGGCAGCTAAAGCACAATCCGTCTTGTGGTGCACAACCACATCAGTAATGACCATAACACTGATAAACTGCCCACCCCTACTGCAACCTTTACAGTTCATCAAAGAACAACTTTGAAAGAGTTTTCATATGGCTTCTCCTTCTTTGCTTTGGTGGACATGGGTTTGGTGAGATGACTTGTCACAGAATAATGCGACAAACAGAGAGCATTTCGCTGTAACGTGGCAGGCTAAAAAGGGAGGCTTCTTAGCTCAACATGCAGACAGTAGCTAATTTATCTGTCACGATGGAGGCATATGCCGCAATTAGAGTCATTTTCTCTCAAACATATTGTTCCAGGTGGCTGTGAGTAGTCCCCATGCTTTGTATGGTGACTGCTCCCAGACAATGGCACGCATTTGGACCATTATGGCTTTCCTTTAGAGTTACACTGAATTGAATCCCTATTGCGAAACCTCTTACATGGGTTGACTGAAAGAATATCAGGGTCAAAGGTAACATTTGTCCCCAGGCTTTAAAAAATGATGAACCTATAAGGATTGTCCTATTTTTAAGCAGTGAATGCTTTTGAGAAGGGGAAAAAGAACTCTTACAGCTAATCAAAGCAAGGAATCTTTACATCTTTTAGTAGCACCACTATCTGCTCTTTTACCCTAAAGAAAAAAACAAATTTTGGCTTAGATTTCTTTCTCTTGAGTTTCTTTTTCAGGTCTCTCCTTCACTCACTTCCTCACTTTAGCTCTATTACAGCATCTCTCAGTGGTCTCCATGCTTTATTTCTCCAGGACATAAAAGATGGCAACCTGCTCAACCCATAATGAGCTTTTTGATTAAGAAGGAAACTCTGCCCAAGGACCGAAAAAACGTGCAATCCAAGACGTGCAATTTCTCGCATGCTTTACCGACACGGTTGCCCGCCCATGGAGGAAGAGGGAAAAATAAATGTCACCCAATGTCCGCCTTGCTTCCAAAGTCAGGAAGCCCAGACAGCAAGGATCTGCTATTAGGCAAGCCACTCATGCATCTGTGTGTATTGTTATTCAGAATGAGATGGCCACGCTGGAGCTGTTTTCCCTTGACGTGCCATCATTACTGGGCCAGAGAAAGGCAGTTGCAGTGGTATGGAGACTAGCTATGCATGCGAAGAACCTGGATGGACTCAAATGCTGGGCGATGTCATCTATACAAGCTTAGTTCTTATGGTAGTTGTAGACAACAAAAACATAGTCTTGTTGAAAAGTTTGTAGATTGTTCAGTGTTTCATAGAAATTACATGGTACTGATATTAACTCACTCTGCTATTCTGCAAAGACTTTACACTAAGGGCTTGGTGGAGTAATCTTTTCCTTCAGATTCAGAAACAAATTTGATACATTCTGCCAGGATGTTTTGGAAGAAACTGGCCCATGAGTATAGTTTTGGGATGCGTTCATGGTGGGCAGTGGTGGCCTAGTGGTTAGGGCACTGGCTCAGGCACTACTGAGGTACCCTTGAGCAAGGTACCGTCCTGCTCCACGTATTGAAAGTCGCTTTGGATAAAAGTGTCAGGTCAATGAAAATATGATTCTCATTTATGTACTTTCTATGGAGGGCATGGGAGGTCTAAACAAAAAGTGGATGAAGATATTACATGTGTGGCTAATTACAGATTTAAGCAGGTTTGATGGCCATTTTACCTTTTAAATTAGGTGTAACTTTGCATTAGGATCATAAAAGTTGTGCTTTTGAGATCTTTTTTAACAGTGGCAGGAGCCAAAAGCAAAGCACTGAAGCAAAGTTTGAACTCTCAGAATGTTCATGTGTGAGAAGCTGTTTTACAACATATGCTGTGATGTGGCCACAATTTTTTACATTATTTCTGTATTATGTTTCACAAACTTTCTTTTCTTACCCAGAGTTGAATCATAGAGATTGCTTCAAGGGGAAACATTTGTTTATGAACACCGCTATCTCTTCGTCCTTGAGCATTCATTCATTATTGTGTCTCAAACTCGTTGACAACTGTTATTTTGTTGTGTCTTCTAAACCCTTCGCCTCACAAGCATGCACATTGTGAGTGCATATCACTTTAAGGCACGTGTTGTGCACCGTCTGCCATACATCTTGGAACATCGCTGTGTGGATTTGTGTGCAGACAGGCTGGATGATAAATGCCATTCTGTTTCATCCCTCTAGCTTATGCTTGACCCTTATTATGGCTATGCTTTTCTATGGAGATTGTACTACAAGTCCTACAGTTGACTGTATTAGTAATGGGTGCACCATATTGACTGAATTAGCTGAATACATTAATTAAAAGTGGTGTCCTGACACTTTTGAACATATAGTGTATAATTGGAAAATATTTTATATTGATTTTTACCAGGGTGGCACGATGGTGCAGTGGTTAGCACTGTCGCCTTACAGCAAGAAAAAAAGGTCCTGGGTGTGATCCCTGGGCCAGTCACGGGTGCCTTTGGGTGGGTTTCCTTCAGATGCTCTGGCTTTCACCCACCGTCCAAAGGCTCACAATAGGTTGACTGTATAGCCTAAATTGTCCGTAGGTGTGAGTGTGTGTGTGAATGGTTGTCTGTCTATGTGTTGCCCTGTAATGGCCTGACCTCCAGTCCTGAGTGTCCCCTGCCTTGGGTTCATAGTCAGCTGGGATTGGCTCCAGCTTCCCCATGACCCAAAATTAAACAAGCACCTTAGACAAAGAATGGATGGATGATTTTTATGCAATGAAAACATTTCTTTGTCGTCTCTCTGGTCCAGTACTTATACTGATTTCTTTCGGCACATTCGTAACCCTTTTGTCTTTCTCCTGCTTCTCACCCCATTTCTTAGGACCTCTTTTTTTTCTTTATGCCACTTATTCTTTCTTTTGCTCTCCCTCTCTAACTCTCTGTCTCGGAAAGCTCATTATTCTCATCCTCACTTCATTACAAGCTAAAGATGGGCTGTCATCAGTGGTGAGTGACATGCATTAGGGTTTTCAGCCTCAGTGACTTGTGACTCATTGCCTGTGTGTGAGTGTTTGTGTGAACATGTAAATGGTGTGCTGTTTAGGACTGCTCTTGTAAACTAAGACGAACACTCACTTATTCTGTCATGAATTTGTTTTTTATTCTTCAGGGTGGTGGGGAAATATCTTTACTGAGATGCTTCTTGTCATATGAGTCACTTTTTGATTCACTACTATAATATTTAAGATTCGACCACCTGGTCTTTAGCTGTAAAAGACACTGAGGTGTTGTCATTGAGGCTTGTGGGGGTGGGGGGTGGGGGTAGAGAGAAAGAGACAGAGAGAATGAGAGAGAGAGAGAAAAAGAGGGAGAAGCATAAGGCCATGCCTTATAATACTAAAGATAATTATCCCAGGCCTTCTGAAAGATTACATTTTTAATTACAGTCCCTCAGAAAATGATCCTTCAGAGCGATAGCTGGATTACCGAGGGATCAAACAAGGTGCACCGACACCTGCTCCTAGTACAGTGAAGATGACTTAAATGGAAATGGAAAGAGAAAAGTGTAGAATATTTAAGTATGGCCCCAAAATTCTTCTCTTTCTGCTTTTTTCCTGCCCAAACTTATTCTGGATGATGACTAAGCCTGAGTAACTTGGTCTTTTCTGGCTGTAAGAGTAAATTCCCCCAGGAGTCTCTCACCTGCCAGAGAACATCAAAAATGTGAAAGACACCATCAGGACTAACTCTCTCTATCTCTCTCTCTCTGTCTCTCCCCCCTCTCTGTAGCCCCCTTTAAATATGCCTTTCTCTCCTTTTGTCTCGTTCTCTCCTACTTCGTCAGTCTATTTTGTCTTTCTTTTTCTCTTTCTTTGTTGCACTAACTGCTCAAACCCCATTCTCTTTCTCTATCTCTCTCTCTCTCTCCTTTTTTTCGTTTTCCTCTCTCTCTCTCTCTCTCCTTTTTTTAGTTTTCATCTGATTGTCTTTCTCTCTTTTCTTTTGTCTGTGTCTCTCTCTTTTCATTTCTTTCTTCTTGAACTCTCTCAGACTCACTTCATGTCTTTTTTTCTCACTACTTTCAATCTCTGTCCCTCTCTCACGCACACTATCTTCTTCTCTCTATCTTTCTTTTATTCTATGTCTTCCCGCACTTCATGTTATCCCCCTTCTTATTTTTGACTATAGTTTTTCTCTCCTGCATGCCCCCCCCCCAACCCCCCACCCTGCTCTTGCTTTCATTCTCTCTCCTTTTTTATCCACTTTCTGGGAGTCTCTCTCTCTCTCTCTTTCACTCTCTGACACACACACACACACACACACACTTTCGATCTCTGCATTCTATTTTTTTCTCTCTTTTCCTCTCTCTTATTCTCACATCATTCTATCTCTGTCTTCTCTCTTTTGTCTTTCTCTGTCCCTCTCCCCCTTTCTGTCTTGCTATTGTCTTGCTATTTTTGTCTCTCTCGCTCTCTCCCTTTTTCTCTCTCTCAAACACACACACACACACACACACACACACATACACTTCCTATATCAGTCTCTATACCTCTCTCTCATTTCCTCTTGTCAACTGTCTTTCTGGAACATTATTTCACACTTCACCTCAAGGGGGCAGTGTGACAGCCTGTAAATTTGCAATAGTGCAGTTTGTGTTCTGCCTGAGCTCTAGTGCTCACACAAAATATTGCTCAGAGTTCTGGGAACCAAAGCAGACATCTTCTAATGAACCTCACCTTTTCCACCTTTTGCAGCAATTCTAGGAACAAGAAGGAAAGACTCACCTTAATTGGGGCAGGTGGTAATGCTAAGCTTGGCTTGCACGTATCCGGACATAAGCAGCAGTGGCATGTTAACAGGCTCTGGCAGAGCACCTCTGTCTGTCTGTCAGCCTGTGGTACAGACAGGTAAAGAGACAGAGTTTCTAAAGGCCATCATCAGAGAGTACAAGGTAATATGTACCTTTCACATGCACTATGCCTTCACTTGCTTACCGTGTTTCACTCAGGGTGAAGGGCCACAGCTGAGACTCTCCAACAAGCCACTTAAGGAGTAAAGCGAGAGGGAGCGAGGGAGGCAGATACACGGCGAGAGAGATGGAGAGAGAAAGAGCGCAGTATCCATGGTGGGCTGAGGGAGGCTCGCATGTCATTACCCACTCCAGTGCTTTAACATGTTAAATGAGCAGCACTGAGATACTGATTACATGTTTTCAGGATGTAACTATGTCTTTGAAGCCCGACTCTTCTCTCACAGTCCGATGATTCTGCCGATTGTTGCGGCACTCCAGGCAGCCCAGGGAGAATATGCAGCTTCTTCTTTTCTTCAGTCGAGAGTCTTTGCTCGGCGGCCTATCATGCTCTGATGGAATGCATTGCTGCATGAAGTGCGTAGATGCGTGATGGTGCTTCAGCGTGGGTAAGTGCTTTAATGCGCAGGCTTTTCTGCATGAAATCCATGCGCTACCCTGTGAGGAGTGTATAATCAGCTGCTGCTTGACCTTGGCTCCCGCCATTTACCCACCAGCAACTTCTCCCACCGGCTGTGGTTACAAGTATGACCTTGCGCTGGTGAAGGTCGGGCATGCTCAGCCCGCTCCTGCAGTGAGAGCACACACATGTTCCGTGTTCTCTTTCTCTCTCTCTCTCTCTCTCCCACATACACACACACACATAGTATCTCATGAAGGAGGCCATCAGTGCAGTGGATGTGGAGAAAGGAATTGTGATGAGGTTTCATTGTATGCCCATCTGTGGCACTCTCCATGCCTATCTTATCTGTCAGGTTTTCTTCCTTTTTTACTCTGCACTTTTTTGTCAGTCATTCTCTCACTCCTTCGCTCTAACCTGTTATAGTGATTTTCTATTGTCCTTCATTTCTATTGAGACTCACTCTCTTCATCTCTCATCCATCTTTCTCTCTCCTTTATTTTTTCCCACTTCTCCATGTTTATCTCCCAAAGTCTCTCTCTGTCTACCTCTGTCTCTATCAATCTTTCACTCTTTTTTATCTCTCTCCCCGTCTCTCTTTCCCTTTCCCCTGTCTCTTGCTCTCCCTATCTCTCTCTCTTCCTCACCTTCCTTATCTCTCTCATCTATCTTACTTTCTCATGTTTTTCACTTTTCCTTTCTTTTTCTCTCCGCATCTCTTTCTTTCTCTGTCCCCATATTTTCCTTTATCTATGTCTTTCTCTTTCTTTCTTTTCTTCTCTCCCTCTGTCTCTTGCCCTCTTGCTCTATTTTTCTTTCTCCTTTCCTTTTCTCTATTTTATCCTTCCTCATATCTCTTTTTCTACATCTTCCCCTATCTCTCTCTTCTTCAGTGCCAGCAGACTGGAGCCTCCATCAGGCTCTGTTCGTGTGGGCGCCGTGTGAAAAGCAAAGATGGCACCTCTGGTGTAACAATAGGAGCCGGTCAGAAGATGAGTTAGCGGCTGGGGGAATTCAATTAGGGCCCGCCGAGGTCTCTGCCATTCACTTTCTACTTATAGAGCTGCTTACAAAGTCATCCTGTGCACCCAGATAAAGCTGCAGGCCACTGCCTTTTGTTAGGCCTCCATCAGAAGACCTCCCCATCCCAGAACCCCCCACACTCATGTACCCACCCACCCATCCTCTGGCACAAGCGACAGGGTCTCAAATGAAAGATCGCCATTCTCCTCTGGAGTTTTGTCTCAAAATAACAATTTCCGTCATCCTCCCTCCCCCACCACTCTCTGACGGCCGTCTGCAAATTTCATTAAGGCCTCCTCTAGTACATTACCCAGCCAGAAAATCAAATTGCCATTCTCCAGAGGGAGAACTGGGGTTAAATGAGCCTTTCAGGAGACTTGGACCTAGCTTGGCTCTTATTAGCTCTGCCAAGCGGCACACTTCTTCTCCTTGGCATGCCCTCTGGGCTCAGCAACTCTCCCCACATCACTCCAGCACAGCAATTTCTTTGCCTCTCCAAGCATCTCTGTTGGACCCTGATGTGGCATAAACCTCTGTCACAATACTAGAGAAAGCAAAAAACTGATGAAAAGATTGTGTGTATAAGAGAGAGAGAAAGGGAAAGAGAGGAAAAAACACAGAGAGAGCATGAATATAATTAAGGTTAAAACTATTGCTCAAAAGTTGCATATTGTCTTTATGTTATTCTGGCACAACCTTTAGTTCACATATACAGTGATTTGTCTTTTAATGGGAGAATTAACCATGTAACAGTCAGGAGAATTACCCCCACTGACCTCAAGCTCAATCTGGGGATGGGGCATTACATTGTTCCTTTATTTTCCCACCCACTAACCGCTCTAGACTTTCCCTCTTCACTATTTAATTTTTTTTAAAGAAAAAATTTTACTTTTCCACATTTCTTTGTTATACATAGAGGTTTTGTTTTGTTTTATTTACTTCAGAGTGGTTTGGTCTGCAATGCTCAATTCTAGAGAAACTCCCAGAGTCAAAATTGTGGTGACAGAAACCAGACATGTAAAGTGCTTGATGGCTCTGAAATTTCAGTCCATGTAGGGCAACTGTTGAATATGTGTGACCTTTGAGCCCTCATAAGGCACAGCATGGAAATCTATCATGGCTCTGTGATAAATATAGCTACATAGGCATGGGAGTACTTCAGAAACCACTGTCACTTAAAACAGTGCACCACTGCCTAAAGAAATGTAACCTGAAACTCTGTTACGCAAAGAGAAAGCCACATATTAGTTTTGGAAATATTTTCTGTGGACAGATGAGACCACATTTCAGCTTATTTTTTGGGAAAAATGGATGTTGAGTTCTCTGGTGATCATGGACCATTGAGCAGCTGAAGTCTTGAACATGCAATCATAAGCAAAAATCAATTTGCAAAACTGCAACAATTAGAAAAAGTTTGCATATTGAACATTGTTCAATGCTTTATTATAAGGAAATCAAAAACAGCCAATTAATTAATTGTTACTGAATAAAGCCTATTATGCTTGTGTTTCAGTCCCACCTCACATCTTTTTGTGCTTTTGAGATTTTTCTTTTAAATAAACAAGCCAAATTTGTACTTATCAGTTGTTTTTGTGAGAGAATTGGAATCCAGCTATAGGAGGACATGCCAAGGTCAAGAGAAAGTAATTTAATGTGAGGAACTCCCACAATAACCAGACTCTTCAAAACACAGGTGGGCTTGTACTGTGATGAGCCAAGAGTTTAAAGGCAGAAACCACAATATGCAAAGCCTAAAGGTGGAGGTGGACCACACAGAAAATGCTCGACACTGAACATAACTCCTGCACCTCAAACCAATACAAGTGCTCTTTCTGTCTGTCTCTCCACTATTTAAAGAGCATTCATTCATTTGCTTTTGATGTCTTGTGGGTTCTGTAAAGTAAAAGGGAAAGAATAAATGGGCCTGTCAGTTAGTAGAGCAAATGGTTTCACTTCTGTGTGTGTTGTGGATTGTTACCAACACTGAGAACTTGGAAATGGATCCATATGTGGAAGTAGGGGCACCTTTGAGAGTAATGGCAGGCTTCAGGGTGGGAAAATAGTAAGAAAAACAGTGGCAGTTAAACATTTTGGTAATGGGTTCAAATCAACATAAATAATGTTTCAAATATAACATTTTGAAATGGAGGTTTCCTATTACATAATGAAATTCCATTTCCTGTGTTTGGTCAGCTGAATTAGAACATCAGTAACATGGCAATGGCACAATTTATTTTCCTTTTTAACAGTACACGCATGGCCTATTTGAGGTGAAAATTAAGGTGAAATGACTTTTTGGCTGCACAGGAATATTCCAGACTGGAATGTGTGTGTGTGTGTGTGTGTGTGTGTGTGTGTGTGTGTGTGTGTGTGTGTGTGTGTGTGTGTGTATAGATTCCCTTATGGCCGGTGTGTAAACGGGATCATCTTGTAGAAGCTCATGCTACTGCAGTTGTGGGATATTTCTCAGTGACCCACATTAGCAGGTCAGGGACCCCCAGGCCGGTTCTACTGTAATTGGTTTAATGGCGAGTGAGGACGCAGTTATCTGGATTAATTAAGGGATTTGGTTTCACACCACATTAGCCAGAGAGGTGGGGTTGGTGTAACATAGACCACTTTGAGGGTCATGGATAAATAAATAAACATGTCTATTTTACAGGGAACTCAATGAGACTCATACATACACACACACACACACATACACACACACACACATACACGAGTTCTTCAACCCAACAGTGAAATCAACCAAGGTTGTCTCTAATAACATATGAGCTTCCACTCTTTAAAGACATGGTTTGGCAAAAAATAAAACGTACACTTTTCCCTTTGAACATAGTAATCAGCTAAGACATAGACATAATTAGGCTAATGTAGCTAATGAGTAAGGCTTATACCCTACCCAATAGCATGCATTAGAAAGTAAACAGCATACCTAAATCATCGCACACATGCCTCAAATCTCAATTAGACTTGCTTATGTGGTTTCTGGCACTGTATGAAATACTCTTATCTATAAAAATTGACAAAATACTAAAAAAACAACACTGTCCAATGTGTGGTCTGAGGGTCAAAGAGGGTTCTGAGGACATCTGGTATGACATGCCAAAAAGTCCTTTGCACTTCGGCCTCCCAGAACAAAATGTTCAGCCATTCATATACATCACCACACAAGAAAGACAAATGATTCAGCTAAATAATGTTATAAATATAACATTTTGAAATGGAGGTTTCCTATTACATAATGAAATTCCATTTCTGTGTTTGGTCAGCTGAATTAGAACTCCAGTAACATGGCAATGGCACCATTTATTTATTTATGGGCAGTGGTGGCCAAGTGGTTAGGACACTGCCTTTGGGACCTGAAGGTCGCAGGTTTGAGTCCTGGCCTGGGCACTACTGAGGTACCCTTG
>JBBPDA010000132.1:23629797-23644038 GCA_037974385.1 Arnoldichthys spilopterus | reverse complement strand
AATGTAATTTGAGTAGGAGTGTAGGAGCAGTGGGTAGCTGACATGTGCGGCACCCAGGGAGCAGTGCATGTAGACCAGTCCAGGATTTGAACCAGCGACCTTCAGATCAGAATGTGCAATTGCCTAACCATGACAGCAACACTGCCTCTCTGTGGATTGTTCTTTAGAGATCCATTTTTGTACTTAGATCTGATTGTGAGGAGCTTTTGTAAAGTTTACCTAATGTACAGGTTCTTAGAAAAACTCTTAAGTTGGCACCTGTTAAATTTCGTCATACTCACAAATCTCATTTACAGAAATGGTTCTTAATTAGGTCTTAATTTTATGTTCTTAAGGTTCTTAAATAGGTTCTAAATTAATTTGAGCAGTTTCTCAACAAGTATTTCACATCCAGACATTCTATTTATTTACAGCTTTACATGTTTAATTTTGCAATCATGCAGAAAATATTTAAAATATATTTTAAAATGCATATAAAGTAAATTAAAATGTCACTTTCAAAAAGTAGTATCTCAGTGGGCAGCAATAAATTAGACACAAAAGCTAAATAGGGGTAAAAAAAACAGGTCAGAATCTATCAAAAGTGGGTGACAACCGATATCTGAACCCAACCTGAGACAAATAACAGACCAAATTCTTTGCAAATGCTCATGTTGGATTCAGACAGATATTTCCAGCAGTATTTTTCATCATGCGAGCTTCACGAGAGATCCATCAGCTGTGATCAGAGCGACTCAAAAGGATGATGTATGTTCTCCGGGCACTGGAATGATAATGCAAAGGTGAGCAACCATCTAGACAGGAATCGAACAAAGACATGACAATTTATTGTAGAAGTTGACCTTTCTAGCCCTAGACATGGGTTTGTACCCTCGTATAATAGAGTTCAGTTGGTGGTAGTTACCGTTTCTTCAAAGAGGCTTTGTACCCGCGACCTTTAGCGTGTACCCTTTCTCACACTTATCCAACAAGGCCTTGTGTGTGTATATGTGCGAGACTGATAACTGTTGTTGTCCCCCCTGCCTCACATGCTTGTCCTCCTCTGCGTCTCCCCTCCTTTCTCTCCGTCACACCTCTTCAGAGTGACAGGGTGAAGAAGAAAGGAACTCAACTGTTTGTGATTGTGCTGTGGCGTTGGCGCTAACCGTAGGCCATCTCTCTGGGTGGCCCAGTAACAAGGGGCCAACACCTGTGCATCTGTGACAGGCCCCAGTTGGCCCACAGAGCCTTCCGCTGCTAACAGCATTAAGAGAGTGCATGTGCATATGTGTGGGTGAGAAAGAAGTATGGGTGGGCAAAATTAGATTGATTTTGTTGTCATGATAATTTACATTATGGTGTATTTCTAGATCACAGGTCAACTGTCATAAAGAAAGATTGACTTATCCATGTTCACCTTAGAGATGATTTCTTTCATAGAAGGTTTTATGACCATGCTAGCATGTTAATGCTAATGTTAGATTGGTTACACACCAAGAAGCCCTAAATCAGATCAATCCTACCAGCCATCTGCATCATTACTTTCATCTGAAATGAATAAAGCATTACTAGCATGTGAAGAGTTAAAACTGCTATAGCCCCAAAGATTAGGGAGAATCTTATGATCAGATATTTGGCCATAAATGTGTAGGTGATTGGATGTCTGCCCTTTATGCAACTTTTCACCAATTTTTCAAACCTAATGTAACAGGTTTTTCCTTTTTTTTGCCATGCTAAACAACTTTAGGGAGGACAGGAGGCTACAAAAGAAAACATCCGTCACTACTAAAAGGAAGCCCATTCAGACAGCCAGACAGGCTGTTCCGAAAGGCCTTGGTCAGGCCTCAGACCTCAGCCCTCCCACACACTGCACAGGACTTAAACCACCTGTCCCTGCTGAGAATGAGCACTGTAATCTGGAAACCTAATGCTCTTGCTGACCATGATGGAAAGTCCTGTGGTGTCCCTGTAGCAAAAAATCAAAGACACAATGAAAGACATGTACAAAAAGGTCTTAATGCTGTTCTGTGCATCAACAGTTCCACTACTAGCAAACCGCTAAATCTTTGCTCTGATGCTGTAACAGGGAAGTGAAGAAGTGAGAACAAAGTTTGTGAACTCTTTTCAGTCCTTTTTCACTCGGGGGCAAAATGTCCCCACTGTGAGGTATTTCTCCCCTTCAGAAGAGTGAAGCTTATAGGTTTATTTTTAAGATGAGTTTACTTCAGTCGTCATTTAATTTAATTAAATTATACTCTATTAATCCCAGAGGGGAAATTAGTCTCGACATTTTACCCATCTGAAGCAGTGAACACACATACACACATGCATACACACACACACTGAGAGCTGTGAGCAGTTAGCACACACACCCGGAACACTGAGCAGCAACAGACACAGCATCTGGGTAGCAGTTGGGGGTTAGGTGCCTTGCTCAAGGGCACTTCAGCTGTGGGTGTGGAGGGATGGGAAGGCACTGTTCATTCACTCTCCCCTTTCACATGTTTTCTTGCTGGTTCACAAAATCAATCCAGAGGCCGAAGGGTCACAAACCTTCTTCTTTAACCTTTAGGCCACAGATACTCCCATAGGTGAAGGGCAAGCTCAAACCCTGGATTCCACGAAGGGCTGAAAGGTCATACATGCAGAGCAACTACTTTAAGGCACTTAGAAGACACAACATGCATCATTGTATCATGTGCCACAGTAAATACTGTGTTTATCCCCACTTTATTGTAGCTAGGGACTTTCTCAAGTGGACATACAGTTAATCTCAGATGAACATATCTCCTCAACACTAGTTAATCAACAACATCCTTTTATATCTGAATGACAGTATGTAAAACATCTTCTCAGAAACAAGAATATGCATTCATGTCAGTTCAACAAAACCAAGGACATTTTCAGAGCAACATTCTTAGCCCACTGCCTGTGGTGAGGGTTGTGAGTCCAGTGGCATGGCTGAAAGAACAGCAAGAATGAAAGCCCTGCTGGACCTGCAAGATTCCTCTGTCCTCGTGATGTTCTCACACACAGTGATGGGAAGGGGGAGAAAGCAGCAGAGGGAGAACCCCTTTGAAACCTAACGGCTCGCTATGAAATCACGGCTGGCGAGCACTTTGATCCCCAAATGGTTGAGTGGCAGCCCCGCTGTGGGCCATCAGCTTGCATTACCCACAGCACGCCTTCATCTCGCCCTGGACCTTACTCGCCCAGTCAACTGATCACCCAGCAAATCAGCTCAGGATCATCACATCTTCAAGAATTCGACTCATTCTCCCTTAAACCACCAATTATGCCCTTTGACCTAACCCCACCTCACCTCTTTAGGGCTGGAAACTTTTTCTTCCACATTTTGGTGTTTTCCAGGCTCTATGCTCTTTACAACAAAGGTGACGAGGGCTCTTTAAAGGCAACATTTTCTTGAATTCAGTGATCACATTTGTGTGTTTTTAAGTTGTTTAAATAAAGCCATTATATGACCATTTATGATCATTTATTCACAACCTCAGGTTATGTACAATTACTTTCTTTCCAACTCTTCATTAAAGAACCAATGGAACCTCAGGACCAGGATCTGCAGCCAAACCAGTTCTAATCAAAAGTTTGGACAATTGGAACCTACTCCTGAAGGGCTTTCCTTTTTTCCTCTTATACGTGTGATTGCTTATATGTATGTTTTAGGTTTCTAAATGAGAAACCAAGTGTTTTTAATGACTAGTGTTTAATGACTCCACTATATTCCAGCAGAGCAAAGTTTAACAGGGTTAAAGCAATCTATTATTGCATTTAAGAATGTCTTTTAACACCTAACGGCGGCACTACATGGCATACATACATCATGAAGTGAAAGTGACACTCAAGCACCACAACGAAATGTGACCTCTGCATTTAACCCATCACACATGCACACGTGGAGCAGGGAGCAGCTACCAACAGCACCCAGGGAGCAGTGTAGTGGGACAGTACAAGGGAACCTCAGTAGTGCCCGGGCCGGGACTCGAACCTGCAAAATTCACCTGCACCTGCAACCACTAGGCCACCACTGCCCATATCATATGCATATGTATATGTATATAACAATATTGAGCTTTTATACCTGCTACATCTTTCACAGAAATTGCTCATCACTTTATTTACTTTCATCTTTAGTGTTTGAACTATTTGAAAAAGTGATAACATCAATAAATGGTGCAATCACCAGGTATTTCAACAAATAATGAAAGATTTTCCAGAACATATGGAAAATACACAACCCTATTAATAATAAGCAATTACAAAATACCCATCAGCATCATCTGATAGATCTCAGCAGACCGACACATGTATGTCCCACCTTTGAGAATAATTGTGAACACATAAAACTAAAAAAATAACACATAGAAGTATGCAGACTCCAAAAAAAGTATTAAACAAATCACAATAGTCTTATATTTTAGACTCTTCGAAGTAATGAAAATAAAATTAAATAAAACATACATTGCCTTTATATTTGTTTTATTTGATTTGTAAAAACAAATATATATGTAGATTAAATAGATTTAGATTAGATTTTAGATTAAAGTGGCTTTTAGATAAGAAAAAACATCAGTGAGGTGTTTCCAGACTTTTGAGCGGTGTTCCAAAACAATTTCCTAATCCTAGTTTCCTAATGCCTGCAATTAAACCTTTTCACCCAAAATAAAGATGCTTGTTTCCTGATTGCAAATGCGTTCCACGGGCTGCCATTAAGGTGCTTTGGGGAAAGGCCTGTCAGCTGGTCCTCTGGGAATGGCTGCAGAGATGCGCCAGCGCATCACGGCAACGGAAAGCTGTCACCAGTGTGAGCGATGACTCACACACTTTTGTTTGCCCGTTCAGCGGAGAGAACGTTGGGCCTGGCGGCTGGCTGGCAGGGCATGTTGCACACATTCACACACACACACACACACACACACACACACACACACACACACACACACACACACACACTCAGACACACCCATGTACATCTTTGCTGTGGCAGATTCCCAAGGGTTTAATGCAGGAGCTTGACAGTGGAGGTGTTGCTGAGTTATGGGCCAGTCCTTTAGCATCCTACACTTTTGCATAGAATTATAGGTCCCAAGAGTTTAAGATGAAGCCTCTAAACTCAGAGACCCAAGGTAGAAGACCTATTACTTGACTAAGACCTTTACCCATTTGAAACAATGTGCTATAAATATTCATTAAAGTGATGGTTTGGAACCAAAAATCAGATTTTATTTTTCTCCCCTTACCCCAACTGTTGATCATCCAAGACTATGGACAAAATCACTGGCAAAACACATTTTTTTCCCTCAAACTGTCAAGTATTTAGCTGTTGAGATTTCATTAAATTTAAATAGATGGATAAAATATGACTTACAGTGTCAGAAAGTACGTCAGCAATCTAATTGAAATTGTATACATTGCCTATCGCTTTAAGGTACTTAGGAATTCATCAGCTCTAAGTGAGAAAATGACAGCTGTTGTGAACTTTTTGTATCATTGTAGGAGAATTTTCTGCTAAAGGTACTTCATATAATCCACCACTACTCCATGTGCATTGGTAAAATATTCCCTAAATGCGTTCTTTAGATGGATCATTTTGACAAAAGCACATTTCCCTCACAGGAGACCAAGACCCCTTTTACATCAGGTTCTCTAGAGGGATCTTTTTTTCTTTTTTTTTTTTTTTTTGGTATCATCCCTTTTTCCCCACACTGCACATTCTGGGTCATTTGTAATGTTTTATGTGTTATGATTCAGTACAGAATGTGCCATTAGGAGCTTGTGTGAGAAAATATGTGCCAATTACCATATGCTCCAACCTGCATTAGTGCACCGCTAAAACAGCTGTCCCATCTTCAAAAAGTAAGATGACCAGCTATTTAATTAATTTAAGGAATCCCAGGTCATTGTGACCTCCTGTGTTATCTACAGGTTCAGTGTACTTTTTAAAACTTTGTACTTATAAACATAATAGATAAGTATTTTTAACTTTCTTGCAAAGCTGTTATTGGGAGTGATGATCCATGATTATTAGAGCAAAGCCTTCAGTTCTGGCCATAAAAATCCAAACATGGACACAGCCATCTGAAGCATGAAGCAGACATTCAGTTTTATTTGAAGCATGACATTAGCAGGCATATACAGTACTGTGCAAAAGTCTTAGACACCTGAGAAGATGACAATCAAATGTCAAATTGCCCATGTGTGTGAATGGTTTTCTATGATGGGTTGGCCTCCTGTCCTGGGTGTACCCCACCTTGACCTTGTAGTCAGCTGGGATTGGCTCCACCTTTCCTGTGACCCAAAATGGATGAGGTGCTTTAGAGGATGGATGGATGCTGATAATAGTGATTCTTTCTGTACTATTTTGTACCATAGTACATACATCTCTATGCCATGAATGGATTATAAACAATGTCTGGAGAGTCAATTATCTGGGGAGTAAGTGTTCTTGTTTTCTAAAGAAAAACACTAAAGTTTGTACAAGTACAAATACAAATAACGGTGGTAGGGTAAACAGTGGTTTTATGTGTTAGCTTGTTGTTTTGACCATTCCCAGAGCTCTCCTAATGGACACCCAGTATTACTTGTAGTTCCCATCAAATCTCTGGTTTGGTCTCATACAGTCCTTCATTGGATGAAATGTGCTGATGGAACACACATCCATGCAATGACTGCATGGAGGAGAAATCTGGAGCCAAACCTGTTCTTCTAACCAACTGACACATCATCAACTACTTTTTTGACAAACAAAAAAAACTCTGTTTTCCTGTTTGTTTGCATTTATTCTAATGTTCACTTGTTTTTTGCTAACATTGGTGCCTTAGACTTTTGCACAATACTGTATTTACCTTGTATGTAGCATTTAGAGTGTGTCTTTCAATAGTGTCATTCAAATCTTGCAAAAAGCTGCAACAATCTGACAGAAACCCCTTTGTTTACATTCGATGGGCAGGTTTCCATTGTAGTTTTGTAAAAAATAAAAGAGGTGTTTGTAAAAAGTTGATAAATCACACTTGCCAAAGTATTGATGTTACGCAATCAAAGCTGGATTTTCTCTTCTTGTGATGATGAGATCTTCTTTATTTTAGCACAGTAATTTTATAATAATCTAAAAACAACTAATCTGAGCATAAACACATTTTTGTCATATAAGTTTTTTTTAATTAAGGTTTCCATTATTGGTTTATTTCAAATTGTGCATTAAGTAGTTTAATGAGAACCTGGTGACATTTTTAGAACTTCCAGAAGGCCAAAAGAGATGAAATTGGTCCCATTGGAAATCAAAATGTGTCTGGACAATTCCACTGTCACTTTGTATGTTGTTGGTGAATCTGACATGTTAGGACAAACTAGTGGAAGATCTCACTTACCTATATCTACCTAGAGACCATGACTGATGTATTTAATATTAATTTAAGAGCTTTATAGCATTATTAGGCAATTGTGTAAGGGTTCATTCTGTCAATAAGAAATCACAATCTCTGCCAATGCCATAGCTGTCAGTGGTCTATTTCCAAGCAAGTGTAATTGGTCTGAAAATGACCCTCCTCCTCTCACATCACCCAGATGTGGGCACCTGTTCGCTTATGTAACTGATTTGGCAGTTGGCATTTCCTTTGGGGGAATGCTCATGATGAGGTAAGATGGCTAGCAACTGGGAACTGGCCACACTGAGGAGAAAAATTAGATTTTTCTGGTTTATAAAAAGCTTTGCAAGTGTTCCTAAAAGAAAAGATAGGTAAAGAAACTTTACTTAAGCCAATACAGTGATGAAATAGCCCTTAATAGTGTATATTTAAGGCCTGTTAAAATCTTTCAAACTAGTTGAGAGTTAATAGTAATATAAAATATATGGTTTAATAATAATAATAATGATGATATGAGCTGACTTAAAATATCAGATGGATGTATTTTTTATATATTTAATAGTCGGCATATCCAAGATGATCATAAATACTTATAATTACATTCAATTCAAACTTTACATTTTTATGATCCAAACCTTGTACAAGCCTACATCAGACTTCACTTCCTAGAATGATTCTTAATTGTCTAGTGAACTCCCAGTGGATAAGTCATGAACCCATTTTAACTGAGCTCCTGCCCTCCTGACATACTTCACATGCATCTCACTTTTTCGACATCTGGAACCTGAACCCAATTTGGGCACTTTCGTTGCCTATCAGAGTTGAACAATCATCAGTAATTAAGCTCAGATTGTACCGTCTCAGCCAAGGTCAGCCTGAGATAATGTTTCACGGATTGTACCAATTATAGCATTCGTTCCAATGCTGGCACTTGAGCCAACCTTGAATCTGGGCCCTCTGTGGCAGAGGCCCAGCATGCGTGCTTTCAAGTCCACAGCTGCACAGCTCTCCAACTCTGCACGTCTCTTCCGTATTTAGGTTTTTTGGATGTCAAAATATGTTCCATCACATCTACACTCAGAAAAAACGTTGCTTAACATGTTGTTTAACTGTCTGTTCATGCTGACATTTTTAGATTGAGTGGAAATCCTGGCATAATTACAATAACCGCACACACCTTTGACATATTATATGGTTATTAATCTTAAAGAACTGCCAATTTTTCTAGATTTCAGCATTATTCAGTCACTGATATTGAAATAATTGTGGTGATGGAGTGAGCCAAGGATTGCATTTTCTAAAAAAAAAAAAAGAAAAAAAAGAAAAGAAAAACACCTTATATGTCCAAAAGCATGTGGACACCACATCCAACCATTGGGCTCAGGTTTTTCAGATGCACCCATTGCTAATAAGATCATGCACATTTCTATAAATATTTCTATAGACACTGAATGTGTTTACATGTGCATAATGATAACTGCAAAAAAACAAAACAAAACAAAAAATCTGAATCTATCAGCAATCCAATTTCTTTCTAAACGAACGATGGGCACCTCTGCTGTTGCTTAGCAACTTGCCAATGAACCCACCAAAGCACAGCACGTGATGACAAATTGTTGTTTTCTGGCAATGTCTTCTTTTAAATCCAAAGTTATATTTACAGGCAATATTTTAGGGGGAGTTTATGTGGCTCCTGATTGCACAACCTGTGCTCATATGTCACCATTTCATAGCTGTAGTTCTGAAATGCAGATTAAGTGTTTATTGATTGCTGGGGAGCTCATTAACCAGCTCTTTCTCTAAACATGCACAGATAAAGAGAATTAATTACAAACCCCATTACCAGAAAAATTGAAACATCTTGAATTATGCAATAAAAATCTGCAGTTTGTAACTTCTCTTGAACTGACAAAAGACATTGATTTTGATGTTTTGACTGACCTAATTGTTTGCTGCTGCAACAAGAAATGTCACCTGAAGCAATATTACGCAACGAGAAAGAAAAACAAATGCTGAGTTCTCTGGGCCCGAGCTCATCTCCGATGAAACAATGTGGAAACATGTGCTGTGGTCAGATGAGTCCACATTGCAGCTTCTTTTCCTGAATCACAGATGTCAAGTTCTCAGAGGCAAAGACAGAAAGGGCCATATAGACTGTTAACAGTGAAATATCTAAAAGCCAACATCTGTAATAGTATAGAGGTGCAACATTTGGTAAGTTTATATGCAAAGGCACCATTGATGCAGCAGGGTATATGGAAAGATTGTTAATTTTAGCAATACAATGCCAGTCCTCATTCTGCACATGCTACAACATCCATCCATCCATTTTCTAAACCGCTTCTTCTGTTTCCAGGTCGCAGGGAACCTGGAGCCAATCCCAGCTAACTGCGGGCCTAAGGCAGGGTACAACCAGGACAGGGGGCCAACCCATCGCAGGGCAACACATTGACAGACAACCATTCATACACACACTCACACCCATGGGCAATTTAGAGCATCCAATCAACCTACTGCAGCCTTTGTTTGGGAAGAAACCGGAGAACCCGGAGGAAATGCACACGAACACGGGGAGAGCTTGCAAACTCACCTGTGGCCAACCCGGGGATCGAATCCAGGACCTTCTCATGCTACAAGAGTGTGCCTTCAAATATACACCACAATGTATCAAGTATGTGCTTTTTACTGGCCAGCCAGCAGTACAGATCTGTCTCGTGTATACTATTCATGAAGGGAGGGATCTTACAACAGCAACCACAGACTGTTGAGCATCTTGCATCAAGCAAGAATAAGCAAAAAGATGCAAAACTTCAACAGTAAGTGTCCTCAGCTTCCAAAAAATTTAAATAAATAAATAAAATAAAATAAAGGTTATGTAACACAGTAGTCAACCTTATTTGAGAGTGTTGGTTTTATGGTGTTATATTTACAAAGTGCATTTAGGTTTAGTCAGTCAACACATTCGAAATCTTTTCTTCAAACATTTCTAAGTTAACTAAGGTTCAAAAGAATTAACAAATCACCAATTCTGTTTTTATTGCATTTTACAAAAATGTCACAACTTTTCAAGAACTGGCATTTGTAAATCACAGGTACACATGTACTGAACAAACTTAATTGCTGAGTTAAATTCAGGTCTTGTTATCAAATTTTTCAAAACTGAACAATGGCTCTAATCTAGTCTTGGATATCAGAATATGCTGTTGACATGAACCACTTAAATAAGCTAATTACAGCTAAAATTAATATTGAAATATAATAATAATAATAATAAGTATTATTATTATTATTATTGGTGTGCATATTTAAATACACTTACTAGCAGTACAGTGGGTCAGTGAAAACCTCACTGACTTTAAATGTGGTACTATCATAGGATGCCACAAATCAAATCGTGCCTTGCTAATCAATTTCTGCCTTGCTAGATCTGCCCCTGTCAACTGTAAATGCTGTTTTTCTTAGTCACTTTGATGCAGTTTTCACCTCAGGAATGTAATTCTCCTTAGTCTTAATTCAATTCTCAAATCATTAACACGTTTCCTTACCCACATTGTCATTTCTCATTGTGTTTGTAAACATTGTTATTTTTTCTACACATACTACATTATTAAAGACGTTTTGTCACCGTGTTGATGCATTTCTCATCTGATTCTGACAACTCATCAAAACAGTTTGTGCTTTTGTCAGTCTACAGACCTACAGACTCACTCAGCTTATACCTGGCAAGCACTGCATTGGAATTTTTCGACCAAATCACTTTAAACTTTTTAGATATGTATGAAAGAGCAAGGCCAATTGTCAGTGTTAGTAGCAAATTGTGCTTCAATTAAAAGCAAACAGAAATATGTTCTTATAATAATAATGTTTAATGACAGATGCATGTCACGGCACTGCAGTATTGTCAGAACAGTGCCACGACAAGTCCCGACCCTGCTCATAGCTGCCTACTGCTCCACGTTTGCACGTGTGATGGGTTAAATGCATAGGTGACATTTTGCGTGGTGCACTTTGTGTGTGATTGAGGGTGTTCACAATGACAAATTGTCACTTTCCCTTTCACTGTACATTAGCTGGCACTACGTTCTAAGTTGTGTATTTTTCCTCTTTGTCTGTTTTCTGATTCAAGTAGTTTCACATGTATCATTTTGCTTTTCTCAGTTTCGGCAATTATGTTGTGTAAAGTTTCAAAAAAATCCTCAACATTCAATGTTTGTTTCAGATGTTATGTTACGTTAGGCGTACATTCTTGTAGTACTCTGCAGAAAGTCAATATGTTTTGTGTCTAAATCTGACAACAGTGGTGAAAGGTTTTTATTCATTGCTCACACTGCTGAAGTGATTGACTGTGCACATTTTGACACATGTGAATATGTGAATTTGATTGCTTTAGTGTCTTTTGCACAAGTGCATTAGGAGTGGTGAGATTTACATTCCGGATGTGAGAATTGATGTTGCTACCCAAAACCACCAGTAAACTTACCGGAGTTTATTTTATGTTGCTAACAGGAGCGACACAGTGGTTAGTAATGCCACCTCACAGCAAGAAGCCCCTGGGTTCAATCCCCGGCCACGGGTGCCTTGCTCTCCCTGTGTTCACGTGGGTTTGCTCAAGTTTCCTCCCACTATCCAAAGGTTTGCAGTAGGTTGATTGGATACTCTAAATTGCCCATGTGTGTGAATGGTTGTGTATGATGGGTTGGCTTCCTGTCGTGGGTGTACCGCACCTTGACCCTGTAGTCAGCTGGGATTGGCTCCACCTTTCCTTTGACCCAAAATAGATGAAGTGCTTTAGAGGATGGATGGATGCTGATAACAGTGATTCTTTCTGTACTATTTTGTACCATGGTACATACATCTCTATGCCATGAATGGATTATAAAAAATGCAACTGTTTCTCAAAACTTTCATAAGACAATATCTTGGGCAACGGGCAATGTATTAACAACTGTTTCATATAATGGCTTTTATAGTCATTATACTCTTCATTTGGATCCTATCACCTGCAAACAATGAAACATTTCACATCAAAACACTCTGAATGTCTTTGAGTTTTACAGTGTAACAATTATTCAAGAAATACTATGGAAGTAATATGTAGGTTGTGAGGAACTGAAATCTGTGGTTACAAATGGGCCCTTTGGGGCTTAGGGTCTGAATGAAGCTCATACAAAGATTTCTTTTTTTTGGAGGGTGCTTTTTAAAGCAAAGATGTACTTTTTGCCTAAAAGTCACAGTAACCTTACAGAGGCACTTCAATTATTTTCTAATCATGCCTGCTCCCACTGCTTCCTCCAAACAGACTGGTGACTAATGGATTGAGAAAACCTTGTATTTGATTACTAGAGAATGACTAAGATGCATTTGAGAATTAGAGCAGTGGAACTTCAATATGGACGCCCTCCAGGTATTGACTCCATCTTTTAGAACGGCTTAGGCTTTTAGTGTACTTACATACCGGTTGCTCAATGTCGCCGTCCCCCTGGCAGTTTTGCAATACTTTTGATGCTTGCCATCACTCCCCTTCCCACTCTAAATTATTGATGGATCACAGGATAAGTGGCCCTGGAATGCTCTCTTCTAGACTCTCTACTTGAGTGCAAAGATGAAGAGTTCGGGCTAATGCAAAATCTATTTTTTTAGACTGAAAAATATCAAGCTATTGATTATACACACAGTGCCATTTTCAGGGTTTCAAGTTCCAGGGTTGCAGGTACTGTACATGGCGATTTACACAAACTGCAACAGCTGGATTTGGTTTATCATTTAGGAGCTCGGAAAGATCTCAGGCAACTTTGGCCCAATTTGAATATGAGCCTTTTCAATAACAAACGGTTGATTTTTTTAAATGGCATTTAATACAGAAAGGAGGACACTCATGACCTGAATGTGTTAGCCACACACTTACTGACGTACACAAATCAGATCATTGTGTCACACTTTTCAGCAGAAAACTCCCTCTGGGTAAAATACAAGCTGGAAACAGCAATAAAATACAATATAATGAACTCTCCCTGGATGCAAGACAGGAAGAAGTGATGTTTTCTTGCCAGTGGATAAAATGATCAGTCTGTTCGTTATTACAGCTTTAAATCGAAGGCCACACAGTTCCACTTATTATATTAAGTAGAGTTATAAGCAAATAAAAGCCAAAAGGCGAGTACCCTGTGAACACATTTGATGGTTAACAATGAGAAAGAAATGCATTTATCATATCAATGTCTAAATGACAAATTTGGTCTGTGTTTTACTGAACATTTTGACAGTAAAGAACAAAATTCAGTATCAGAAATCCATCAACTGATCTTAATAATGTGAACTTGTGAACTAATCATGTGGACTGAAGATAGTGCTGTAATTCCAGTTTTCTGCCCATAGATGGCACTGCACTAACAGAATTGCTGACACTCTCACGCTCTCTCTCTCTCTCTCTCTCTCTCTCGCTTTCTCAGTAGAAACCCATGCTGAAAAACTCCCGAGCATTGAACCTTTTACTTCCTAAATATTTCATCCTCAGTTCAATGTTTCTCATAATGTACAAGTACACGACATTGTTCCCTGTAATTAAATAGTCTGTGTTGTCTTTGTAAAATGTGTTCAAGAAGTCACTCTCCTGCAGGCAATGTGAAAAAAAAATGTTTTTTAAAGTTACTAAGATTATTTTGCAAAGATTTGCTGTAGAAGCCCTGTCAGATTGATACTCTGAAAGGAAAAGATGTCCCGTCCATGTGTACATGATTTCCAATGTGCATTATTATTCTACATACTAGCCTGTACGTGCTCACTTTCTCTCTTTCTCTCTCTCTCTCTCTCTGCCTGTCTGTCTCTCTCTCTCTCTCTCTCTCTCTCTCCCTCTCTCTTTCTCTCTCTCTCTCTCTCTCTC
>JBBPDA010000132.1:23584709-23628075 GCA_037974385.1 Arnoldichthys spilopterus | reverse complement strand
AGACACACACACAGACAGACACACAGACAGACACACACACAGACAGACACACACACAGACAGACACACACACAGACACACACACACCCGGCCTAAAACCAGACCTATACTACATGACTTTAGTACTGTCGGCATGACCGGGACACGTCCCTCGTCAGATGGCAGCGTGGCCGCCAGCAGCCCGGTATTCCGACCTGAAAGCCATCAACCACTGTCCAGACGCGCGGGACATGGGAAAGATGTGCCCGGTAAAAGAAAGCTAGATGTGGAATCTCCCTCCAGGTTTTTAGATTTAGGAAAAGTGGGCGCGATGGAGCCCTGGATGTTGATCACAGCGCGGGTGTCCAGTGTCCCTGCAGCACGCTGGATATTCAGTTCAACATGACCGTTCTTAATTTAATACAGGTTTTGCCGCTTTTACACTCGATTCGACAGATTTTAAATCTTCACATTCATATGCAAGAACATACAAAAGTCGTGAAAAAACTTCCCCTCCGCCGCTTATAGTTGCCCGTCGCGTCTGATCGCGCCCCTCCACTGCCGACCTAGGCATTAGCGGCGAGGGCAGTTTATGCTGCTTTAAGCAGAAAATCGCCCCACGTCTGCAGTCAAACAGTCGGTATGTGCTGTGGACGCGGAGAGTCGCCTCGGTCCTGAGCGCATTATCAGCTTCCTCCGTGTGGAAACGGGGGACATTCAGATATAGACTTGGGCGATGGTAAAAAACTGAAAATTGCTCTTTTGGAAGAGCAGGTGCTCGGTATTTCTTCCTAAGCGTCCGGTTTAGCCTGGCACGGGTGTTTTCCTTACCATCCCCCCACAGAGAAACAGAGAAGCGGCCGCACTGCTTCCAGCTCACGGGGAAGGGGACATGGCTGATCTGGCAGGGTTAAGTTTTAACAGTGTGTCAAATCATTTACTACAAGAACCATGAATGGGATAAATGAAGCTGTGAGTGTGTTTTTGGAAGCGGAAATGTTGTCATGAATGATTAACGCGCATGTTCTGAGGAGACACATCTGGATGGAGAAAGCAGCTGTTTTTGGAAGTGTTGGCGACTTTTATAGGAACACTGAACCAGTGATTGCTCACATTCTCGTTATCACATAACATCACTCGGTTATTCAGTCAGCTCAACTTTTCCCCACACAACTCGTTATCAGTGATTTGATATTTGATTCTTGAGAAATTGTTGACAGTGCTGGTGGTTAAGAGCCCGAAGCCTTTCATTCCTTATAATTACATGCACTGGTTGTGAATATGCTGCTCGATGCCAGAGGTGTGAGATAAAGGTGTACTAAAGCATATTTTTTTTCAAGGCATATTCAGATTGCCTGCCAGGCAAAAAAAAAAAAAAAATCAGAAGAAAACCCTTCCCCCAGGTTCATCATTTTTTTCATTATCAGTATTACATATTATAGCAGTCAGGGGGGGAAAACCCCACTTCTCCATAATGGAAACTTTACAGGGGAAGCAAAAAATCCTTCTCTGTTTAATATGGAGGTGAGTGTGAAATGATGTTTTTACAAGTACATCTGTCCCATTTGGCATGGTGCATTCATCAAAACCTTCCACATAATGGGTCAAATGGTGTAAATAGACAAAATGACAAAAATGGAGATACAAGATTCTGTTCAGTGAAAGTGTAGGTTCACCGGTGGGTTTAGGTTGCAAATAAAATGGAACGCTTGCATTGTAGACACTGTCATCCCGGCTTCCTACCATTACCATTGTAAAGAAACCAGTCAATACGTTTCTCTACAAAGCACCATTCACATTAAGCCACTCTGAATGACTGACTGACGACTGAAATATAGAGAAATTGTGAAAAAAATATATAAAATCCCACTTAAACTTTGTTATCTGCTGATCACAGTTGCAGTAGCTGGTAAACTGGCTTATTTTAATTCAGAACGTGACGTTCACTTTCCTGTGTGGTGTGTTTAACGGGGTTGGATTACATACTGCTTCGAGCGCGAACCCTTGTGTGGCTTCATTCTCTTTGATGAGGCAACGGGAGGCTAAAGAGACCGTTGAGTGTCTCCACATCACACAGTCTTCGGTCAATAAGGTTAACTAGACAAAGCCGAGAGGAGAGGACTTCACCAGGCACACGTCCGTCATCCGAAATGCCCCGCACTTCCCTGGAACTTGATCTACAAGTCATATAGAGCAAAGTAAATGCTCCCCTTGACTCTCGTCACAGCATGAGCTTCTTCAGTGGGATCTGAACACAGAGAGGGATCGTCAAATAGGCTTTCAGCACTTCATGCCCAGGCGCGTGGTATTGATTTGCTTAAATGTGGGTCGGACACATTCGATGTTTCCTGTGGGGTAATTGGGGGATATTATGCGCTTTAGGAGACTTTGCGGACTTCTTTGTAACCAGTGTTCATGTGAGTTCGGTGAATTTCTGGTCGTTCGGAATGCACGAGCCCCAACCTTCAACGTTCCTGCCCCAGTCAAGTCAAGCTTTAGGAGGTTGCGCTTGTAGGCACATTGGAGCAGTTGGCACGGTTTGTTTCAACAGAAAGAAAACAGGGCTGGTGTTACTTGCTGATTGCTGTAAGGGCAGCTAGACTCCGCAGCTGTGAAGACACACCACGAAGCTGTTAAAATATTTGCTCTCTGATCATTGTGTGCCACTATTCATCCGGTTCTTTGCTGGGGAGCCTGTCTGTCCTCACATGACTTAAGCAGCTGCTAGATGCTGGAAGGATAAGCCTAAAGAAACCGTCCCCGACCAGGGTTTGAAGTACCAACAACCCCCCCATGAGAATGCCCACACAGCTCAATAGCACCCCCTATGGGTTTTTAGCCCATCAGGAGAAATTCTCGCTTACTGACCCAGAGAGAGCGGTCAGTCAGAGAGAGTCCTTAGCGACGCCTCTGAATTCCAAGCTGTGACATCAGGCATCGTAATGGCTCACCCCCTCCTCCCCGAGGCGTGTGAGCTGAATGCATTAAGAGAGCGGTGCATGTGAGGTCGGTGGGTCATGAATGAGGCAGTGCTTGTTTTAGTTACACGCTGCGTCACAGGTGAGCACTGCACCTCACCAGCTCTTCCTAAGGGTCTCTCTCTCTCTCTCTCTGTCCCTCCCTCTCTCTCTCTCTCTCTCTCTCTCTCGCTCTCTCTCTCTCCATTCTTTTTCATTAATTGTCTCTCTCTGACTTTTTGTACCTCTGCCTTTCTCTTTCTGTATCTGGAGTTCTTTCTTTCATTACACCCCTCTCTTTGTCTCTTACCCCCCTCCACTCTGTGTCTGTTTCTCTTCCGCTCTCTCTCTCTCTCTCTCTCTCTCTCTCTCTCGCTCTCTCTCTCTCTCGCTCTCTCTCTCTCCTGGAGGCGCATGGGCTTGCCCCTGTTTAGCCTGAGAGATTCTGACAAGTCGCTATGCATCCAGCCGGAATCCTTGACCTATTTCTTAATGAGTGAACAGTACAAAATGCGTTTATGGGGCTGTTTTCTGTGCCCATCCCCACAGTATCACTGATCTCAAACACACACATTTACACTCACTGGCTTTCCTTGCATTAGTGTGTGTGTGTTTGTACAGTATAGGCCACAAATGCACAGATGTCTTTATATGAAAATCACAGAAACAGAAAAATTTACTTTTTATACACATACGCACACACACACACACACACACACATATATATGTATATATGTATATGTATATATATATATATATATATACACACACATGTGTGTGTGTGTTTGTTTGTGTATGTATAAAGTGTATGTTTGTGTGTGTTGTTTGTTTTACTGCGCTTGGCCGTGCCTCCTGCTTCACGGCTTCACGGCTTCACGGCTGGCCTGTTTATCTGGACTTTTCACCAGTCCAGCTGTCACAGCACAGATTTCTATCATGCTGACCCTTAGTTGCTTCACTCTCTAGAACACAGTGTGTGTGTAATGGTGTGTGTGTGCGTACATGTCTACATGTTTATCCGCTCACGGCACAGCACCGCACAGATAACAGTCCACGTGTGACATTGATGAAGGTATGAACAGACCGACCATGAAAGTAGATTCTGTTCCATGTGGTAAAAACAGCAGAACTGACTCTTCCACATTCTGTCCTTTGGTCCTTAGGTGCCCTCGGTGACACGTCTCTACCAGTGTTTGCCTTTATCACTGGGAAAGGTTGTAAACATCGTGCTGCGATAATTTGTCTTTGCTGCCACCGTTGCGTTCAGCTTTGAGCCCGCGTTGACCCTGGAGCTGAGCTAACACCTTAATTAGGCCCTTGTTTTGCGTTGCGGCTAATTATCAGGAGCAGTTGGTGGACAGGCTCTCGCTTGGAAGGTGCCAGTGTCCAGATTGGTCACAGCAAAGTGTGGGTGCTGACACATTTACAGCTTCACAGTGTGGGCCGAGAGGAGTCAGCCCTTCGCAGGTGGCGGTCATTGACTGCATGGGCTATTGTGTGCAGTGCTGTAGTTAAAAACTAATTGTAGCATTAGAGCATATCACTGCTGTCCCAACCAATGAAACGCTCCAATTTTGATACGTTACTTGTAAATTTAGTCCTTGTTGTGACTGTAGTGTTGCCAGTGTGTAAGGACCTTGTAGGATCTAATGGGCACCTTCTGCATGGGCGATATGACAAAAATATCTTATCACAATATTTTTGAGAAATTTCCCTAATATGCGATATGTCATGATATTTATTAAGGTGGAACAAAGGAAAAAAAGAGCCATCAGTGTCATATTTTTTTCTAAAAAATCAGTACAAATATTTTTTATTTGGTGTTTTTTACATGGCAGTACAATATGTTCACTAAAGCAAGACTAATGATGCTCTCCTTAAATTTAAACATGAAGACTGACAGTGTTTTTTATGTACTAACAATATCAAAGATATGATCAGAAAAGCATATTGTAACCACAGTTTATAACGATTACGATAAATATCATATCACTCAGCTCTAGGGCCCCTGTGCAAAAATATTAATATTAACAAACGTTTGAACAAATAACATTAATTTGCATTTTGTGAAACACATACTCTACAGAGATCTTACATATGGCATGTTCTGTGAGTTTTCCTACAAAATGAACATGAAATGTGACTACAAGCCTTTGTACAGGGCTGTATATCTGTGAGCTAAAATACAAACTCTAAGTAAGTCAAAGTAACCTGAAGGTCACCAGTTCAAATTCCAGACCAGTAAAGGTACCACCGAGGTGCTGTCCCCAAGGTCTGCTCCCCAGGCGCTGCCCATGTCAGCTGCCCACTGCTTCAATGCGGTTTGGTCAAATGCAGAGGCTACATTTCGTTGTGGTGCTTTGTGTGCTGTGCTGTGGTGCATTCACAAAGGCAATCACTCACTTTCAATAATTAGATCAGTAAAGCTCTAAAGCCATATGTCATTGCTTTATTCCTGAAAGTTGTTTGCCGTACTAGGTGTTCGTGTGATAATAGTGCGAGTTTCTCTTCGTACTGTATGCTGTCATTTGAAAATGTCCTATTTATTTGCTTTCCATAGTCATGCAGGCACTTCCCCGCGATGCCGTGCACTCACACAGCATTATGGCAATAAGAGTTAAGAGAAAACTCTACGCTAGAGGACAGCTCAGTGGGTGAGGCGGTTGCGTGTAAGTAAAAGGCCACTCACTCTTTCACAGCCTTCATCATCTTGAGTGCTTGTGTGCTGCGCGCTAGCTTGCCGTCTCATTGAGGCCTTTTCAGATTGATAGCCACGGGGCTGCAACAATGTCAAATAGGGCTGCTTTAGTATGAGCAACACATAGCGCAGAAGGTAAAAATCAATGCTTGTGCTCTGCACCCAATTCTGCAGTACATGCCCAGACCCTGCGCTGCCTTCCTTTAAGAGGCCAGCCCGATAAGATGGTGGAGTGTGTGTGTGTGTGTGTGTGTGGTGGACAGCGGCCTCAGGAAGCCAGGCCTGGGGAGGATGGATGGGTGTGTGTGTTGTTTGCCTGTGTGGCTTTTAGTTGTTTAGGCCTTGTCTGTCAGGAGCATGGCATTGAGGGGTGCTGGAGGGCAGTGTTTGGGTGTTTGTGTGTATGTGTGTGTGTGTGTGTGTGTGTGTGTCACAGTTAGTCTCTCAGGAAGAGCCAAACATCCAGAGGGAATGGAAGGGCACAAAAGAGCCAGCGAAAGGGAGACGGGCAAATGGAATAGGAGAGAAAAGGCAGGTATACACTCAAGATTTGACCATGATAATAAAATAAAGCACAATTTAGTAATAATAAACTTTTATTAACAATTTATAATGATTTAGTTATAATAATAATAATAACAATTTAAGATGTAAATATAGCCTGGCATGACACATGTAGGCCCATCGTAGGCTGAATATTATGATATAATCAATATAAATACAAGATACCGCACGATCTGCTACTGGATCTGGCTTGAGATTCCATTGGCATCATCTCATACAATGTGACATGCAATAAACCTACAAGACGGCTGTTATCACAGAATTTGCAGCAGGCTTTGAGAGAGAGAGCCAGGGAAAGATAAGGATGGATGCAGAGATAGAGGCAGAGAAATCTCTCTCTCTGCCACAGAGACTCGTCCAGGCAGCTCATGCCCAGCCAGGTCTGGGGGCCGCTGTTGAACCCAGCTCGCCCCTCTCGTCTCCACTTCTCCCCTGCAGCCGCCAGCTTGCCAAAACAAAGGCTTTTGTTTAGATCTGCAGTTGGGCAGATGGAGGAGAAGACAGTAAATGAAAAACAGTGTGGAAAGGGGAACTAGTGGACCATGATGGAGGGAGTGCACACTGGGGCCATTCCTCTGGGAAGACTAACGGTCTTACAAAAAAAAATACAAAAAATCAAATGCCGCCACAATGCTCCTAAGCCGAGACGGTGCCAGGGCAACTGTGCAGCCCTCTGTTTCTTTTTTAGCCGAAGCCACCGGTCACGAGCGTTAGCCGGTGCCTCAAGGCTCTCCTGGGCCCTGGCAGCCTTTATTAAGATGTTAATGGAATTGCCTTCATGACACATTTCTATAGGACAGACTCCCTCGCCTTGGCCATTTTTCAGTGCCTCAGTCTGCCTGCCATGCTCAGTGCTTCAGCTCCCTTGAACAACAGGTTCTTCATACATTCACTCTATACTTTCTCTCTCTCATTCTTTCTCTTTCCATTCCTTCTTTCTCTCATCTTTCTCTCCCTGTTTCTCTCTCTCTTGCTTTGTCCTTCTGTTTCTTTCTTTCTTTTTTTCTTTCTTTCTTTCTTTCTTTCTTTCTTTCTTTCTTTGTCTGTTTGACTCTGTCCACTCCTTCTCTGTTCTTTCTTCCTTAATTTTCCACTTTTTTCTTTCTTTCTTTCTTTCTTTCTTTCTTTCTTTCTTTCTTTCTTTCTTTTCCCGTTCCACTCCTTCTCTCTTCTTTCTCCCTTAATTTTCCACTTTTTTCTTTTTCTTTCTTTCTTTCTTTCTTTCTTTCTTTCTTTCTTTCTTTCTTTCTTTCTTTTTTGTCTTTCTTTCTCTTTCTTTCTTTCTTTCTTTCTTTCTTTTCCCATTCCACTCCTTGTCTGTTCTTTCTCTCTTAATTTTCCACTTTTATCTTTCTTTCTTTCTTTCTTTTCCCGTTCCACTCCTTGTCTGTTCTTTCTCTCTTAATTTTCCACTTTTATCTTTCTTTCTTTCTTTCTTTCTTTTCCCGTTCCACTCCTTCTCTGTTCTTTCTCCCTTAATTTTCCACTTCTTTCTTTCTTTCTTTCTTTCTTTCTTTCTTTCTTTCTTTCTTTCTTTCTTTCTTTCTTTCTTTCCTTCTTTCTTTCTTGTCTCTGCCCTTTCTTTTTGTCCTTCCATCTTTTTCTGTGTCCACTCATTTATTACTTCTTTCATGTGTCTGCTACTTATATATTTTTTGTCTATGTTTGATTGTCTCTATTCCTCTGTCTGTGCGTGTGAACTACTTCATATTTGGCTATAAGTCAGTTCCAGACCCTCGTGTTATCCACACAAGAATGCTAATGTCCAACTTGAAGAGTGCCTCCAGAATGAAATGTGCTAAGCTTGCACAGGCCCTTAGTCTCCCGCACAGACCACTGAAGCTTTACCTCCCACGCCACAAACTTTGTTTGCTAGAACGGTTCCCAAGACCATGCAACAGACAAACTGCTGAACACAAAAGAAACACTAAATGAGTTACTACCATTGAGTTACAAACCTTTCTCTTTCTTTCTGTGTGATTTCCAAAAGCCATTCTTTCACTCTCTGCATGGCTCTTTTGCTTAGTTTCTGTACAAATTTGGCACTAACCCCGACGGCGTCAATAATCAATTAGCTCATGTCATGCCACGAGATTGCGTTACGCGCGTTATTGTTTGCGCATGGAAGTTGACAATAAAAGAGCAGTGAAAAGAGACGATACTGAGAGGGCAGCTGCGCTCAGCCAACGTGTGTCAGTGTGTGTGGGTGGGGGAGTGGGGGTGAGGGGGTCTGAGAAAGACAGAAGACACATATATAGGTACAGCTGTAAGGTCCATACTGCCCCCTCGTGATGCAAGGACTCCTGCCGGTTGCCATGGTCACAAAGAAAAAAAAAAGGGGGGGTTGTCTCTTCCATTGGTTTGAGGGGAAGAGGAAGATGTCCTAAAGGCAGTTTTGGACCCGCCGTGCCATGCGCCAGTCACAGAGCCAGGCCAATTATGACCCAGCGGCGCAGCCTGACCCTTACCGAATCAAAATGCCTGGATAATGCCGTTTACGTCTTGTGATTTAGGATATGGAAGCGGTTATTCAGAAATATTAGCTAATCACTATTCATATACTGGATTAAATATAAGAACAAAAATAAATAAATCATGTATTTTATTGTAGTTTTTAAATATGGTTTTACCTGACAATGTGACATAGAACTCATAAGAATGTGAAGTCATGTGTTACGTGTGTTTTAGTAGTTCATACACTACTGTGCAAAAGTCTTAGGCAGCGAAAGCACAAGTTCACATTAGAATCAATGCCAACAAACAAGAAAGCAGTGAAATGAATGAAGATGGGTTATATATAAACAGCAGCTGATGTTGCGTGAGCTGGTTAGAAGAACACAGGTTTAGCTCCAGATTTCTCGTCCATGCCTCCAGTCACGCATGGATGTGTAAAGCTCCATCAGCAGCACCTAATTTCATCTAATGAAGGACTAAATTGAGCCCAAACCAGTGATTTGATGGCAACTACAAGTAATACTGGGCTTTCCAAAGGAGGGCTCTGAAAATAGTTAAGCCAACACACTGATACACACAGAAACATTAAAAACTGTACAGAAGTATTCTAACTGCATACAAGAAATCAGTGTTAAACCACTCGTCTTTTCTTTATAATTCATTCATCGTTTGTCATTGGATTTAAAATGCAAATAAATAAAGTTGCAAATTCAAATACCAAAACATTGTTAAAATTTGGTTTCAAAAATTGTTAAACTAATATGTACTCTTGCTATTTTGAAACCTTTAGTGTGCCGATCAGTAATTTTTTCGAGTGCATTTAAGTCCCTATATCTGAAATGACTGTAACATGCACTCAACTCAACTCAACCTGACTGTTCCATCTCTACCACTTAGTTTAGGTCAGTTATCATCAAACAATCCACTGGATTTCAGTGTGTCTTTAATCAGTAGCCCTTCCTTACTGGACGTTAGTCAAAGGCATGCTTGTTGCAGGTGGTTCATGTTTGAAGAAATTTGATGGATCTCTTATCTCTTAAGTTTTAAGAGAACCCAAGTATTTTATTAGATTTTTATTGATGTGTTTATGCACGTAGATTATAAAAAGAAGTCTTGACTGTTTGATAGAGGGCTATATTTGAAAAACTAAAATTATTTTTATTTTTGTCCCAAATGTGGTTTTCATAGCTTTTTTCTTGGTGTGGCCATTAAAGGGTTAAGGTGAATGTAGTTTTCTGCTTCTTTCTGTGGTCCTTTCTTCACCCAAGGTAAAGATGGTAGGGAACACATCCAAACGGTACAGTTTCCCAGTGCATCAGATGTTCACTGCCATGAGGTGAGGGGTACAATTCCTTTGTTGTGGGCAGATAATTGCGTCTAACCTTCCTTCACCTGCCTGCAATTCTTTGGCTGCGGGCCTGTGCACGTACTCTTGACGTGTACTCACCTGCATCCGAGCCGTCTGCTTTGTTACAATTCTCAAACTGGCCGTGGCCTTATCTGCAGAGATATAGCTCGTCTTTCCTGTCGGGAGGCAGACGCCTTAACACATCCTCCACGCCTCAGCTGGGAGAAGAGCAGAGATAAGCCTTCCAAATTCATTCCTGAGCCAGATAGCAAACAGAGACCGTCAGAAGAAGGGGGGAGGGGTAAAGGAGACACATAAATGGATCCTGTCATCCAGATAAACATTTTCCATAGTGCCGACCCAAACAATCCCAAAACCAAAAGCAATGATGAAAGACCTTGAAACTCATGACTTCAAAACTCTGAGAAACAGTTGAGTATCCCTGTTTGGCACTGCTCTTTTCCTTCCTTCCTGGTAGACTCTGGTTCGTGCGAGCAAGCTAGGGGACAGCAATCACAGAGGAGTTACCAGCCTGCTGCCAGGGGTACTTTGAAAATGCAGGCCAGTCATTCTTAGAATAAGACACTGGAAGGAACTACAAGGACTCTTCTCGGATGGAACATCTTCATTCCATTTTCTCTCCCTCTTGGGTTTAGCATCTGTCATATCTTTGAAAGCCAAAGACATCCCAATAATGCTGCCTATCTGCCATGTTTGATGCACATTTGGTTACCTGAAGAACCTTTCAGACAACTTTCACAGTGTAAACTACATATCCAACGTTTAAAGAATTGCCACTTAAAGCAAAAGGTTGTATTGTAGAACCTTAATTCCAAGCCAGCAACGTCTTGGGAACAGCTATTTATGAAGCTGGCTGTTAGGGCTGCATGATATGGATTAAATATCAGTATTGCGATTATGCCGCTACATGTTACGATTACGATGTTTTTCAACATATTGAAGGGTCCATATAACATTTTTGTAATTGAAAAGGCTTGAATTATGTAAGTATTGTTAAAGCTTCACACTGTACATTCACTTTCCCCATCTATACGGTCTACATATGGAAACTAACCTTTTAAAACAGTTCGTTTTCAAACCATAGTTTTTGTGAGATCACAAATTTACATCTAAGCAATTTACATCTGAGCACATTTACATCTATCTTCTTATTTAACTAACAACAGTTTAGCCCCACCCCTTCACATGGAAGTTTTTTAGAAGTTCTGTGATTGGTTAGAGGCACAAACTGCAGCCTTCTACGATATCTGTACTGCAGAGACCGGTATTGCGATAATGATGTTCAGACGATATCTTGTGCAGCCCTGCTGGCTGAAGGGATATGAGTCTTCAAAGCTGGAGGTTGAAAAAGGACCCTTTAATGTGCACAACAGCTAGCGGAACTGATGGCGCTCCAAAGCAACATCTTGTTCCAAAACCCTGTGGTCTATGGATGTTTTTGCTATTGACTCAACCCTGAACGACCTTCAGAGACAAGCTGGCATGTTTGCACAGCGAAATGAGGTTGGCACTCGGACATGAACATTGCTGAGGTTTCCCCTCTCGCTGCTCGTCAGGCCTCTCATCAAAAGCTTGGAAAAATGACAATAGTTATATATGTAAACCCAACAAACAATGTATCTGGAAATGTCACACTGTGTTCATGCGATGTCAAGGGACACACAGATCCAAGCATTGTTCCCTTATTATGTTTTAAAACACACTTGTATCACAAGCCTCATCGTGGACGTGTGGAGTAGCAGTAAAAACCATGCCGGCCTTGTAGAAGTGCCTTTGTGGATTTAATACGGCGGCGACTCTTCTGTTGTCAAAACTAATGAAATGTGAGACGTGACAGCAACATTTCCCCTCAGCCTCGTGCGCTGGCGTCCAGGATATCACAAAGTAAGCACGATTATGAACATAAGCGTTTCGCTCTCAAATTACACCACGGGAAATAAATAATCAAACGGTGACATCATGTATAATTCACACATCAACAGCAATGTAGGTCAATCACACTCCTTTTCTTTGGCGTTTAAGGAGAGCGACTGGCGAATTAGGGTATCTAAGACAATTATCCCAAGTGTGACAGCGCTGAGAGCCTTGGCAGAGGACTGGAGAGCCTCTGTGTTGTCCGCCGAGATGCTGATTAAATATGACTGCTCTGGAGTCTTCCTCCAGAGAGAGATAGGGAAAGAAATGGCGAGAGAGAAAGAGAAAGATAAGGAAAAAGAGAGAGAGAGGGAGAGAGACGGGGGTGGGTGGAAAAGAGCTGGGCAGGTTTGTACTTGAAAGACGTGAATGAATATAGTCTCATGTTGCATTGTGTAACAGTTGGGGATTACACACTAATGCTGTTTAATGCCTGACACATAAAAGGTGAGAAGGTGTCATCCGTGCCACTCGCTTACTGTCATTGCTTGGCTTTGGATTGCAGTTTACCCAGTGCGCAGTACACACCAGCCTTTTGGGTTTATATGACATTTATTATGATGGTTATTGACTCATGTTGGGTTTAGTAGTAAAATTAGTACTGTTTTCACATTATGCCAGATGAACAGAACTATATAGCCTAAAATAGTAGTAGAAAGCAAGGCTGAACTATGACTTTATATATCAAAATTGCAATTTTCACATTTGAATTTGAATTATATGTTATTCAGTATTTTATTTTTATTTATTTAATTCAAGTTTTAATTGAAGAAGTTTCATTATAATATTCAAATCTAATGCAAAGCTTGGGTATTGGCAGTCTGGTATGTTGCATATAGCATTCAAGCCTTAAATCTGGCAAAATATATAAAATCACTGTAAAATTGCAGTTGAAATACTGGTAAAAACAATCGCAATGAGATATGTTCACCTTTGTTTTTGGTTGTTATTGCTATTAGGTGTCGAACAGAGGAGGATGTGTTTTCCTTTCTGAGCCCAAGGTTTCTTCCTACAACTTAGGGACTTTTTCCTTCCATTCTGTAAAGCTGCTTTGTGGCAACATCAGTTGTTAAAAACGCTATAGTAATAATAGTGTCTTGACCAAATCGTTCAGCCCTGGTAGTATGTGTGTTTTGGAACACTTTACATCTCAGCACAATTGATTTAGGCTTTCAGCATTGACTTTTGGTATCGCTTGGCTGCAATAGCTTCCTGGCTACACTGCAGATGCAAACCATCGACACCCAACATCGCATGGCTGATTGAGTACATTTTGGATAGAAGGAAAATGAGATTTTCCCCTGAACTGTCGCTTTGAATCTATGTTATAAGGCAGATCAGACCTCAGGCAATACAGAACGGCGCTACTGTAGCTATTTTGCTTGCCCTTGTTCCTGCTCTGTCTGGCTTTATATCACACGCATTGTTTGGCGAGAAACATCAGACTGTTCATTTGCAAAAATGTTCTCCCCACCAAAAAGCTCCTGGACGTCTTTTAGTTGAATTGCGTACTGTTCATTTTGGCTTCGACCTAAAGCACCTCAGCTCAAGGCTGGCAAGGCATGGTCCCCCATGGTCTGGGTTTAAGAGCACACTTGCCGACATAGGTCAGAGGTAAAGCGAGTCAGGCCACCCACCTCACATGGATGGCCGTATTGACCGAAGCGAAGGCGTTATGCAAGAGGATGGATCGAACCTCGAGTGCACTGCTGCTGTTTGTGTAAGCGATAAATATTTCATTATCTCTCCCTGTCATTACCATACATTGGAACAAATCTGTCAATTAAAGACTCTGCTGAAGTATTTAGCTAGCCACGCTGGAAAATAACGCTGTTTACGACAGAGGGGATTAAAAATGCATTGTCTTTTCTTCGTTTGTTTGTTTACACGTTTCATCTGTGGCTTTTCAAAGCTGACAATTACCAGCTTGTAGCAAAAAGCACCCCCCCCACACACACACACCTCCCTCCCTCTACTCCTCCTTCTTCACTGTGTTCTTGGGCTTGTTTTCTTAGTGGGAGGGAGGAGAAAAAAAACTAGGGAAAGTGTAAGGGAGGAGACTGTGTGCGTGTGTCCGCGTTTGTCTTGCACTCTGGATATTAGTATGCCCTCCGCTGTCAAGCCTTGTCTTAGCTGTAGCATCGCCCTTTCCCCAATGCTCTTTGCAGGACTTTGGCAGGTGCCCAGTATGGTACCACATTAATGGGCTGAAGACACACACACACACACACACACACACACACACACACACACACACACACACACACCTGTCTCTGCACTGCAGAATAGATCTTGCGGCTGTCTCTTGCGTGGCTTCCTGTCCGTTCTGCTGATGAAGGCCCTTTGTTGGCTTGTCTGGAGATCCTCAAAGCACGGACAGCTTGAGCTGTCGTCCTTATTCCGGGCTGAACGCCTCTCTGATCCACTCCGGCACCGTCACCTGAGGCCACCCACAAAGACTGCATGCTCCTCAGATCATTTTTGCCGTTCGTTTTTGCAAGAGTTGCAGAACAGGTCCATTGAGACTGCACCTTGGTGGGTTAATGCAAGATAAATACCTTTCACTGAATTGTCATAGTGACCCATCCAGTAATTTCTGAGCTGCTGCTGTTCTTCATTGCCTTTGATATCTGTGTGTGCCATTATACTGTCTAAGTGATACTGGACAGTAGTGTTTTTGATTTCTGCCTTGGTACAGGCAACAGGACTATCATTGCACATCATGTACCATCAAGGGTTAACATGACGCTTTCTCTAACAAACAACAACAACAAAAAATGCTAACAATTTTTGCTACCTATGAACATATTTAATATACACTACAATAATTGTTATTGTAGCTAAAGGATGGCTAAATATCGCTCAAAAAGATTACAACCCAGGGACGGGCAACACATTTTTAAAAACAACATGCAAAGGAGTAAACACATCAAATTTAATGAAGCATTTGGTGATGCATGGATACACTTAAAAGCAGACCGCAGCATTTTTTCAGGTTAACAATGCAGCTAGCAAGCTTAGCTACTGTTAAAAAGACTATTGCTTCCTATAAAGCTTAAGAGAAGTAATTAGTAATGTGTAATGTATTATTTCTGTAACTACCCCCAAATTCATTGTTAATTAATAAATGATTACTTCAAATTCTTGTACCTAGTTTCTGAATGTGCATAACACACTATTATCTATAACATGGCTGCTGCTAAAGATTTTAGCTATGCATTTTGATGTCAAACAATCACACATAAGCAAGACTGTTTGAGATTTGATCTGATTGTGAGGCAAGAGTGTGATCATTCATAATTATTTCTGACAATATACCAGGATTAATATTTTCTTTAATAAGATATAGCAAGATATTGCAACCAGGAAATAATTTATACCTTTATTTAATTCTGGACTAAAGTGTATTTGTGAGAATCCAGTCTAGAGTTTCCACCAGCCTACCACATACCAGACTGGATCCAAATCCAGTAGTCCACCCCAGCTCTTGGAGAAGCCAAGAGTTAGTAAGATCATGCTCACCTGAGTTACGAACTATTTAAACAGGAAGCAATCACTAGTCTTTGCAAAGTATTGCCTTGCCTAGCCAAACATATGGAGTGGTTTTCTATTGGATGTTTCTCTGGTTGTTCGGTTTCTGGTTTTCTGTTTTGTATTTTGGTTGTGGTATTTGGACTAAAACGTTGACCTGTGCATTTGAGCCTGTGTTAGTTCCTTACAGTATCATAGAACTTACATTTAGAACTTTTGGATCATTTTAGACTTCTATTATCCCAATCCAGTATTTCACATGAACATGAAATGCGCCCAGGCCGTTTTTGACCACCAATCCCACCCAGTTTTGTAGAACTTTATCACATTTTACTTATTTGGATCATTTTATATCCAGTCCAGTGCTGGTGGAATGAGTTAAGGGCCAGATGGACAAGCGTATATACACATTTACTATCCAATAGCATTGCAAGACTAAACAATAGGAACCACTGACTATGTAACTCTGGTCAATAAAATATTTACAGTTATTTTTTGGAGAGTTAAAGCTAATGTTGTAATTTTGACAACAGTGGGCCCTAACCCAGGATAAAGCGTGCAGTTTACATTTTGCTGATCTGTTGGGTACTAGCATCCGTTCTCAGGGTTTGGGGTATTTTCTCATGCTCTCATGTTGCGCAAAGAAATCACAGCAGTGAATTTCCAACCAACCTACACACTCAAAACAAACATGTTAGTGACCGTTTTTATTTCTGTATGACATCTGATATGGTCATATCAATGCCAATTGAGAGAACATTGGCCATATCTCCCACAGGTCCACATGTCTTATTACACTAGCACAGTATAATGTGTGAGTAGTGCATAGAGTGATTTTCTCTGGAGCAAGGAGCAACATTAGAATCTGCATTCGTTTTTTGTTTCCGAAATTGCTCTGATACAATTCCATCTTCTTTAGCTCAGCTACTGGCATGCTCAAGTTTGAACACTTGTTTGGTTGGCCTCCATCTAACAAATATGTATATATCAATAACTATATTCTACTAATTTGTAAGTAGCAGTGCATGTTTATAGGGAACTGATGGACTACAACAACAAAAAATGCAAATATAAGCAGTATTCACATTACTGAGCTGAAAAATTATATTTTTGTATATCTTGCCCATTCACTTTGATAGAGGCTAGAAATGCAACAGTCAGTCCAAGGTGAGTAGTGCTAAAGCTTCAGATTTGCTGACTTTAGAATGCACAGCTAATGACTGTAGGCTATTTTGGGAACGTAGTAGTTGTAAGAAAATGAGCATGGAGTACATGGAAGAAGAAGAATGTGTAGGAAAACAAAAATGTTACTTTAATCTCACTTTAACCACCTCAGTATCTCTCTCCAGTTGTCTCACTAACATTTGCAACCCTGCATCTTTGTCTCGACTTTGAGGTACATTTGAGGTAAAGCATGCAAATTAGATTTTGACTGATTCAGTACGTTTGAGGTAAATCATGCTAATTAGATTTTTTCATGAAGCTATTTCCTTAATAGCTGGGGAGTGACTTTAAAGTTGTTGTCTTGACTTGCTCAGCCTGTGTTGACAGACAGCATCCGTGGTCCACGGAAGCCCATTCAGTGCTGGGAAAAGGAGGAAGAATGCCACTGAAAGAGGTTGGATTGTGCTGGATTGTTCCCTGTGACATTGAGGCCGACAGGAACAGGAAGGAAGCAGTGATGGGAGGGGGCATTATATTAGCTGCCTTGGGCGGAAGTGTGACGAAGGGGCATGGCATTGGCGTAACCATTCTCACAAACCCAAAGAGAAGGTGTTTTAGGACCTATATGTTGGCCACTAGGGGTAAAAACCAGCGTGAGAAAGATGTACAAATTCTAGACAAACAAAGTCATAGTGAAGAGTTCAAGCATGACCTGCACCTGTGTTTTCTCAAGGAGGTAACATTAAAACGTTTAACTCAGTGAAGCACAATCAGATGTTAAACCAGCCAGACAAGCCCAAGTGAAGTATAACCATAAATGGTTGTGGATTTACCACCTTATTTGTACAATAAGAAACAATTAAATACATTTTAGATCAGGTCTGCCAGGTAATATATATCATTATTTATGAAAATGCCATATGTGTTTTACTTTTATTGTTGTGGGCTGGTGAATGTCCATTTTTAATATTCAGAAGTGGCAATGGAGGGGAAAAGCCAACTTTAGAAGCAAAAATGGGCAGAAATCTGAAATTGCACTGCTTCACATATGAGGTAAAGGTACTAGCAGAAATGAGGTGCAGATAACAAGTACTGGAAACCTGGCATTGTGAAGAATTGACAATAATTGTTGCTAGCTGGCTCAAGCACACTGCTTCATGAAACTGTATGGTATGACACACAGGTATCCTGACAAAGGACAAAGATACTGAAGTAGGTTTGAGATACATGGCAAAAATATAATACCTGTATGGCCTAAAACACCAAGCCAAAAATAATAAGATTTTGCAATTGCAAGGGAACCCAGCTGTAAGTGCGCAACATCCCTCACTGGAAACACAGACCATTCACAACTTGTGTCAATGTTTTACAAAAACACTTCAATTTGTGCAAAATTGCAATGGAAACATGCCTAGTCATACGTGAACTATTGTAAACCATTTCAAATTAAAACAAAAAAGTCCTAAGATTAGATAAAGACAACATAATTAAACAAAAACCCAAAACTATTGTACTGAGGCATTTATTTATTGAGGAAAATTATTTTAGAGGTCTTAATCAAAAGGTCTCTCATGTTGTCTAATACTAATGCTAAAAATCAAGTGGACAAGCTTAAAGGCAGAGGTTTTGGTAAAAAGTTTTGTGGACAGATGAGACCAAATATGATTTTGCAATGTTCGTACAAAGGGACGCACTGCATTCCAACAGGTCATCTCCAGTGTAAACATGGTGGTAATGGTATCATGGTTTTGGATGTTCTGCTGCATCTGGACCAGGACAGCCAGTCATTATTAATGGAGCAATTAATTTAGAATTTTATTAGCAAAAGGATAATTTCAGGACATCTTTCTGTGAACTGAATCTCAAAAGAAAGTTAGACATGTAGCAAGACAATGACTCCAAGCACGCAAGTCATTCCACCAAAGAATGGTTAGAGTAGATTTTAAAAAATCAAAGTCCTGACCTTAACCCAATAGAAATGTTGTATAATGACCTGAAAAGAGCGGCTCATGTGAGGAAACCCACCAACATCCCAGATTTGAAGCTGCTCTGAATGTAGGAATAGGCTAAAATTCATCCACTTCAATGTGCAGGACTGATCAACAATTACTGGAAATGGTTAGTTGCAGTTACTGCAAAGGTTCACGTACTGTTGACACAGATGTGCAAGTATAATGTTTTTGGCACAACACACACTTACCATGTGTTTTCTGAAACTAATATAATAAAAACTAAACTGAAACATAAGGTTGCGTGTAAAATCAATTCACTAGTGTGAAGGTCTCAGAGCTTATTTGACACATTAGGCCTTAATCCAAGCCAGGTGTAGACAGCATCAGAGCAAAATAAATTATATGACCCTTCAAACCTCTCAGGGTGCTGGACTTACACTCAACAGCCATGGGCTCATCTAAGCATCTGACTGAGGATCTGAAACTAAAGATAATTGGCTCTTACAAAGCCATAGAAGACAAGAGATACCTAACACTGCTTATCATTTTCACTGTTGATAATGTCATTAGGTGATGGAAATTAAGGTGAACTGTGAAGACAAAACTGGAAAATACTGCAAACAAAAACACCTGCATTAATAGGAAGCACCACCAAAATATGATACATTGGTACAAACAAATCTACATAGATTGGTCATCTGAAAGAAACTTTCATCATGTTCACATCACAAGTCTGCATCTGAAATATTCAGCACACAAAGTAGTGTGTTCAACCCCTGTGGTTCAGTTAGTTCGCGTATTTCAGAATGAAGCAAACCACAACAAAATAACTGGCCCGAGACTCCCCAAGAGAGGCTGCCTTGTTTTGCATTATCTCGCAAACTCTGATGTGATCCAGGATCAAAACTACTCAATAGCTACGAATCATAAATAGCTATGAAAAGGAAGAATTTCACCTGGCATTTTTTCAGCTACTCTATAAAATGAACCATTATTTGCTCTCTCTTTAAGCTTCAGTGAGTAGGTTCTGTTGAAGACCATGGAAATATCTAATGGATCTTTAAAGATATTTTTGGATAATGAGCAAGTCACTGTTGAGGAGGATTAATGTATGTCTGATAGGTGACTTCAGTGCACCATCACATTATTGTTCAGCTTCACTTTAAACTGTATTATTTGCTTCTGATGATGCGAACAATGTAATAAATCAGGGCCAGGGCCAAGGTCAACCCATGTAGTTTTCCCCCTGTTGTTCTTTTACAATTTCTGGTCCATTTAAGTGAAACTAAACCAAAACCAAATCATAATGCAACATGGTAACAATGTATTGCCTGCTGCAGACTTAAGCAATACAGGTCTGAAAATGCCTTTTGTAAAAAATACAGAGATCAGTCAGACTTCTGGAACTGCTGATGTTCACAATAAGCTCAAAAAAACATAGTGTAACATATATTGTGGACAGTCGGGGTGTAACGGTAAGGGAGTTGCCCCTGTGATCTATGGGTTACCGGTTTAAATCCCAGATCATTACAAGTACCACTGAGGTGCCTGTGAGCAAGGCACCGTCCCCAAGCACCAATCCCAGGAAGCTCTCTACATTCGGATGTTCCCTGTTGTGACTAGGTCACATTTCGTTGTGATGTGATGTGTGCTGTGGTGTGTTCACGATGCCAAATAATCACTCACACTATATCAAATATTGTCAACACTATGTGAAATTACTATTTTTGTTTAAATATTTGCAGCTGCCATAACTTGTCAGAAATGAGGTAAGCAGGTCTGTTTGAGGTTGCTCGTCATAATTTGAGGTCAGTTTGTGATTTTCACTGGTGTATATAAGCTTCCAATACCGTCGACGAAAGGAAGTAAACATGGTGTCTTGGTCATCAACTACGTCTAGGGTAAGAATTCCTTACAGCATCACTTCAGAAAGGTTCAGCCTCTGTATTACAGCGTATTCAGATTTTCCGATATGCCTCTTTGAACACCACCTGATTTGTTTTGCTGGTTGCCGTTGCGAGTGGCGGCACCTTTCACTCTCTTCACTTTCCAGCTGCAGAAAACAGCGGCATGAACGGGTGCTTGCTGCCACCTGCTCCACTCTGGTTTTGTGTGAGAGATGCGTGTTTATGTTGATGAATGAGAAATCACAATTTGCTCCAGTTCACTAGGCACATGAAGCGCATTCTCGCCCCGCGCGGGGCGATTATCGAGGGACTACAGCTGGGTCCCTCAGCCGCCTGGGCCACGTTGGACCTCATTTCGCTGGCTCACTGTGCCTCGTCTGTCAAAAAGCAGCCTGATCTGTCGGACCCCCCATGGCCGCGCCTCTGATGGTTTTATTAATGATGAAAGGCAGGGAGAGGTAAATGAGGTAAATCGGCAGCATGCTCCAGCCACCAGCTATTATTGCCCACTCACAGCTCCCCCCACCCCCCACCCCTCCACGCCTTTTCTCTCCGTCTCTATCCGTCTTTGTCTGTCCATCCATGTTGCGCCGTGTCTCTCTCTGGCACTGTCTCTTTCTCTCTGTCACACGCTTTCTGGCCGTCTCTCTCTTTCTCCGCCTGTCACTCCAGCTCCGTTTCTTTTTCCGTCACACTCATTTTCTCCCCCTGCCTGGCTCTCTTTATTTCCTTCTTTCTTTCTTTCTTTCTTTAGATGGCTTCAACATCTTTTACTGCTCCTTGCCCAACTGAAACAGATGCTAATGTTAATCATCGCACATGCGCAGATTGGGCTTTGATCAAACTAAATACACGAAGAGTGTCTGCTGCATTGGAATGGAGATTGAAATGGAGAGTCTTTTCCAGTGCCTAGATGCAGAGCTCAACGGAAAGCAAGACAGAAGAAGAACGACAGACGGAGTTAGAGCGAAAGATGGAGATAAAGATAGAGGGAAGGTTTTTAGGCAACACTGACCGCTGTACTTGAGTAAATGCCTCATACGGTGCTTTTAAAATGGGTCCCTGAGCGCTCCAATAAAAGGGAAGCTACTATAAAGCCACCTCTCGCCATCTTTCTTTGGCAGGGCCAACAGGTATAGTTGGGTATTAATGTGGTGTGTAAAGCCTTTCGCCACAGCTACTGTTCTATTACTATTCTGTGCACACACTGGGCTGGATTTAGTGAATCCCTGCTCAGAATTTCAATTCCCCCTCTCTTAAAGTAGGCCCGGGTCCCGGCATGTGATAATATCAATAAGCGTGTTGCATTAACCCTGGTCTCTCCATTAGAGCAGCCGTATCAGAATGAGTTATGGGGTGATTTCTGACGCACTCCCAAGCAAAAGCGGGGTTGTGTGGGGGAAGGGGAGAAAAAAAAGACAAATCCTAGGCGATCTCAATGCAGGGGATGGAAATACGAAGGAAACTTTATCAAAACAAGTGTTTTAATAGAGGTGGCCTAGTGGTTAGGACGCTGCCTTCGGGACCTGAAGGTCGCAGGTTTGAGTTCCGGCCCAGGCACTACTGAGGTACCCTTGAGCAAGGTACCGTCCCACTACACTGCTCCCCCGGCGCTGTTGATAGCTGCCCGCTGCTCCACGTGTGCACGTGTGATGGGCTAAATGCAGAGGTCACATTTTGTTGTGGGGCTTGAGTGTGTTCACAATGACAAAGAGTCACTTTCACATCACTATATATATATATTTAAAAAACCCAGGTGCACACCAAATCAAACTCTGTATTTTTAATATCACCTGCCGAGTTAGCTTGGTGACAGCTGCCATGGGAAATTGAAAAAAAAATTGAAAAAGGAACAGTTAAACTATCAGATATTCACAATTTTAATTCCTCTACATGGAAGGAATTTGTTAATCCGTGCCTTCAAACAACATATCAAAAGTTTTTAGTCTAGATAAGCTGCATAATGTGCTGCTCTAAAGCCCATGGACCTCAGCCGACCTCAGCAACGAGTAATTCTAGCCTGCCAGATTAAAAATTAAGTTACCAACTGTAGAGAGGAAGTATAAAGTCAAAATCCATTAAATATGGGCCACGGAAAAGCGGTCTTTGAATCTGAACCTGACACGATAGAGCCCAAATTGTGTCCAACCCCCTCTGAAATAAAATGTGAAAAGTTGGGTCATGAGAGATTTCAAGCTCTAATTATAAATAAGAGTGTTTCTGGGGTTTGTTCTGTGTGTATGAATGTCCCCCTTCCCCCATCTCTCCATTTCTTTTACCCTCCTGGCTTACACACATTCTCCCAGTGGTGCTGGAGAATTCATTTAATGGTGGAGTCAGAGCATCTCTGACAGCCTTGCATAAGCCCTCGTCCTCCTTTTCTCCCACTTTTTTCCCCTTCCCTCCGCCTCTACTGAGCCTCGGCGCCCTGGGATACCAAGGGTGTCCGCATTGGTCTTACTGCAGGTGCAGCTAGCAAAGGACCAAAGCACAAGGAATTTCTAATAAATGAAGAAAGAGAGCGAGAGGGAGAGAGTGGGCACAGCAAGACAGTTTTTTAGCATGCAGTAGGATAGGCACTGACACTGCCTTTGAAATCAAAGGCATGAAATCAGACTCCCATAAGTTTTCCCCCTTTTGGCATCTCTTTTTGCAATTTTTTTTTCCAGGAACACAGGCCTTGTTGCCGGTTCCTTACAATCGGCCATGCACCCATTCATGCTTCATCTGGCACATTTGTAATAAGGCTCGCTCTCTCACGGCTGCCCTGCTGGATTATGTTCAGCCCCTGGTGCGGAGAGAAGTACACCAGGGCCCTGATATTGCTTGCATTCACGACATACGATTCTTTAGAGCTGCACTTGTAGGTCAGCGTGACATTTTCTTCCCTCAGTACCTTTGCAGGTGGATCGACACTATCACGTCCGTAATGAATGCGCTTTCAGAATGGGCACACTGGATGCTGTAAGGTCGTGACACAGCTCATAATACAGCTCTGCTGATCTGGTGCTTTCTGGCCTCTAGGAACCAGGGTGTTTCTTCTAAGGCCATTACATCATGTTCACTTAATCTATAGCTTCAGATGCATCAAAGAGTAACGAGCTTAAAGCAATAGTTTGGTGACTTATGCAATTTCTTTTACCTCTTAGTGAAGTGAAGTCAGTCAGACATAACATTATTGGGGCCTGAAGTCTGTTTCTTTAGTTTTGCACAGAAGCTAATGTTGCTAATCTGGCTAATGTATCTAGAAAGTACAGACAGCTTGTACCTCATGTGTCAGCTTATATACATAACAGTATGTGATTAAGTGTATGCAGATCGAGGCAGTGATTTAAGCATACAGGTTCCTTAGTTTGCAACTAGTGCTATGACGCTGACAATGCGCTAATTAGCATTATGCAAACTGCACGTTTTAGATGACCACACACTTGCCTCAAATTGTAACAAGTGGGTGCGTAATCTCATGCACACCTTTCTGACCTTGCATGACTTACTGTTATCTGTAAAAATGGAAACTTCTTCTATGACCAGTTGCGTAATTGTGAAAAGCCTAAAGGAAATGCGCACTCTGGTTACTGGAGTCACATGATGGCAGAGCTCACAGGACCTCGGGCGCGCAGGAAGCCCATGCTTTTATTTTCCATCCTGTTGGTGTATCGCCCAGAGCCAAGCGGAAAGCATGACTCGGCACTGCTGCACGCCAGCAGCGCTGACCCAGACCGGAAGGCATGATGTTGCACTTTTCCGGTGATCTGGTAGCATTGGCTGGTCAGGATGATGGACACTTCAGACAATCATGTATGGACATATGTTTCCTGGCACACAATCTACTGTTTTCTTTGGTTTTGTCATATTAAAGTTATTGCTACTGTGATATCTGTAATGCTGACTGTAACGCCTTTGCTGAGCCCTGAGCGCTATAGAAAGCAGAACATGCAATGCCATTTTATTAGTGCGCCTGCACAATATGATGATGATAATGAGTCAAATAATTGACTCCAGATGTGATGCCTGAGACCCAGTCATGACCCCATTTTGCTGTTTTGTGAGAACTATGTTTAACCTGCCTTTTGACCTCATGTTACCACCGTCCATCATACCAGTCTACTAATTGCCGTCATTTATTTATATCCTTTTCAGCTTTCAGTCACATTGCTCTCCAACCCGTCTGGCCACGATATGAAGTGGTTAATTTCAGGCAATAGCATGTCTCTAGCCAGCCTAAACGGAGGCCCATCAGGCTGGCCTTTACACCTGCAAGCTAATGGAAGCATGTCTCTCTAATATCCGAGGGAACAAAAAAATAGAGTAGAAAAGCGAGGCGTCTATGCTTTTTATGAAGAGAGAGATGTAGCCGCAGTGCGCCGAGGTCGGTAATTCCTCAGTGACTAATACAGACACCTCTCTCCCTGTTATTGCCTCTCATCCAGACGGATATTAGGCTAAGTAACAAGCCACCGACTTGATTTCGCCCGAGTTTTTATCTTCTCTGATGAAATTACGGCTTTTGTTGTGGAGGCACGGCTTGTTTAGGAGAGAGAGAAAGATATGGGGAGACGGAGTAAGACAGTTAGTATGGAAGCAAAAGTGATCCTATTTCTCAGATGGCCTTGGCTGGGACTGTAATGGACTAGTGTAGGCTTCTGAAATAAGGCCTTGTAGTGCTAAATGAGATTTGAGGGCATCAGAGTGCAATATGAGAGAGGTGTAAAGGACTGAAATAGCGAGGAACGCATCTAAACACAAGTTTCTTCTGCATCAGATTTGAGCCATAGGAATGTCAGAGGAATAAAGACTAAAACCTCTCAGTCCCGAAATTTTATGAGGCGGTTGTTGTTCACAGATTAACATGCTTCACAGATTCGTTCAAATTACATTTGTGCAGCCATTAGCTCAGTCTCCAAGCTCAGAGAGTGGTCTTCAATGGCTCCTTTTAAAGCACAGCTTCTCCTGCCTGGGCTAATACAGTAAGTGTTTGGAGAGGATTGGCACAGATTGGCGTATTCAAGCCCCAAAATAGGTTTCTAGGGCTTTAGCAGCAGCTGACCTCTTTAGCCAGCATGGAAGTGATCCTCACAGCATAGCTGATGATGCCTGACAGCTGATGATTGTGTGTTTCCTCCCCAGCGCCATAGAGCAATTTGAATTTTACTGTTCTTGTAAATATGCTGTGAATAAACTTTACACTGAAGTGAATATACAGTGTCTTACAAGAGTGCCTCGTTCAAATAATTTTTGTTGTTTTCTAATATATTATTTATTTATTTTTTAAACACAAATGTCTGTTAGTTTCAATGCACAATTACTAGATATTTACTCAATTGGACATGTTGGGAAAAAATAAAGCATAAGATATAGGCCAAACTTATGACACATTTATTTGCCTTAACAATTAAAAATAAACTGTTTTGTGAAATTTGCAATATACAATAAACAATATAATTTGCTCCCTGATAAGGACGTGCTTAATTGTTTACACTTTAGAAAATCAACAAATTATATATTTTGAACAGAAATGTACACACTTATATTTATTCTATACTAAAGTAATACTTCAGACTTGCTTTGAATGCTAAGCTTACATACACAAACAGTATCATTACATCTTAGATAGCCGTGTTTAATAAGTGGTTAATTACCATAAATAGTGGCCTACTGTTGTAAATAAACACAGTAATATATGCAGGGCTAGAAAGTCACACTGGAACTGTCAGATTCTCTGTTAATATTAATATTATTATTATTATTATTATTTTTATTATTATTATTATTATAGCTAATTTGGTAAAAGGAGTCACATTTCGCATGTTGTCTCTTAACCCTGGTCTGTGCTATGTGGCTTTGTTCTGACCCAATGTGTGGTAGAGCAATGGAGACATATAATTTACAGTCTGGATCTGACAATCTCAGACCGGGGGTCATCTGATGCATCTATATCCTACTCTTCCTGTTTGTTAAATTAGGCTAATATAATCTAGCTGCAGTAAGGCAGATGTAAGATAGATAGATAGACAGACATAGACAGACAGGCAGACAAGCAGGCAGGCAGGCAGCCACATAGAGTGTGACCAGGCATCCCTGCTTTCTTGGGATATATGTATTGTTTCATGTGAGATAATATAAATGAATCTGTTTACACTTGAGTCTGTTAGTGTAATGGTGTAATGGAGACAGGGAAAGAGTACCTCAGACAGAGAGTGACTCACATTGTTTCCAGTAGAGACAGTTTAAATCTAATCTTCGTTGAACTACAGCAGGCCATATGATTCAAAGCATAATTGCTTCATTGCTTGTCAGCCTTAAATGATCTAAACTGTACTGATGTGTTCTATAGTTTAGTTCCAAAGCCTCAATCACTGTGTTATGGTACTGGATAATTTTCAGACATGATTTGTGAAGTTAGTTAGTAACTCATTTTATCAGTCAAGCTTCATCATAGTGTATTACAGTAAAACAGGACAATTGATCAAATTACATGAATCCAGAAATGTCCCTCTTTATTTCATAGTGCCTCCTGAACTGGAAATGTGGAAATACAGTGTAGCAGGACGGAACCTTGCTCAGCAGAACCTCAGTGGTGCCTGGGCTGGGACCTGAACCTGCGACCTGCAGGTCCCAAGGGCAGTATTCTAACCACTAGTCCACCGCTGCCCATGAGCCATCTTTTTCTCATTATAGTGGCACCGCTCAGGGGGGTTGGATATATTAGGCAGCGAGTGAACAGTCGGTTCTTGTGTTTGAAAGATATAAAATAAGAATCTGAGCTATTTTGACAAGGATCTTACTGTGATGGCTAGTGCACCTTCCAAACTGCAGGTCTTATTGAGTGTTCCATGTATGCAGTGGCTAGTACCTACCAAGAGCGGTCCCCATGGTCATGGTTAACCAAGGCTCACTTATAGATGTGGGGAGCAAAGGTTAACATATCTGGACCGATGCCACAGAAGAGTTACTTTAGCACAAAAAGTCAATTTTGGGTATTTGATGGTCTCACGCTGGATCCAGAGCCTGAGCCGCCTCAGCTGCAAGAGCAGAGTCGCGGTCTGCTGCTCTCCAGCCATCGGAAAGCCCTGTGTTTACTGATGAAGGCTGCTCAGTGACAGTCGGGAAGCAGCAGAGGGGAGAGAAATATCCTGTATGTCCATAAGCGGTTTGGAGGATTATAAACAGAGTTACGCTGGCCAGAGGGGCCTGAGGGAGACAGACCGTGGCCTTGTTATTCTTTCTGCAGAATGCGAAGGGGGTCACTGCGTAGCCATTGCGGTGCCAGAGCAAAGAAGACTTTAAGCACTCTTTAGTGCTGTAATTAACCGGGGCAGATTTACTGCAGCTACTCTCGCTTTCTGGCTAAGATTTATCTCAATACTCTGTAATAAGGCCTCAGCGGGTGGTCTAAATACTAGTGATGCAAGTACACTGCGACATATTGTGTCAGATAATGCCGCTATTCCTGACTTGTTAAGCAGCAGGGTAGTACTGCTGAACTATCGCTGATCTCCTAAGCAGCAGGGTTTAGCTTGACTGCCGAGGTCGCATTGACACTGTGTTTACTGTTGTAGCACTGTGCTATGCAGAGCAGCAGGCTGGGATTAATGGGATTGGCATCTATTGCATTGACTAGCATGCAGCCAGAGAGGGACACTGCCATGTGGTTCTGGGGTAGAACCCACAGTTCTACTGTGGTCAGAAAGAGAGAGGGTGTGTGAGAGTGGCGAGACAAGCATACAGTGATGAGTGCACCTGTTCTGAAGGTTCAGATTTGCGTTAGCATAGCATGCCTTTTACCACTTGTACTCACTGAGAGTGAGTATGCCTGGGCATTATCTTCGCAGTGAGAGCGTGTTTCAAGCTCCACGGTGCCGGCTCCGGCCCCTGCTGCGTATAGAGTGGTCATGTGTTAAGGCTACGTCGCCACACACTAATCACACAGCTCGCAAAAGTCTTCATACACTCATCGCAGCAAGCTGGAAACAGTAGGGGCCGAATAGGCGGATTATTCCAACAGCCGCCCCTTTTCATTTCACTGAATCAGTTATGTAACCGGATTGGATTTTAGGGCCGGGGGTTGCACGCCAAGCCGACTGAAGTAACACTGGCCTCCGCTGCCTTCATTGTGTAACGAACAGCGCGCGGATGCGTTTGAGCCATAAAATCGATGCGCTCCTGCTTCCCTCATTCCCCTTATTTATCCATTCCTTTTGTGCCTTTGTTCCTCGCTGTCTTTATCTTTTCCCATTCTATTCTCTCTGTTACTATTTCTAGTCTGTCTCTCTATATCTTTCTCTCCCTCTCTTTGCTTCCCTCTCTCTCTCGCTTTGTGCCAGGCTGTGTAAATCTGCTGTAGATAATGGTCTGTGCGCGGGCGGGTGCCAGTTTTTGGAGTTGTGACTGCTGTTGTAACGGGTTGTTGCCCAGCTGGAGTAATGAATGGCTGAGGTTCCTCAGCCTCTCCCTCTCTCCCTCAGGCGCCCAAGCCTCACGTGGGCCCGTCTGCCTGCCAGCCAGCCAGCCTGCCAGCCAGCCAGCCAGGCAGTGAGGCCCCAGATCGCACTGAACTCACATACAGAACCAAGAGCATACATGGCTATTTATCGGTCCGGACGCATTATAAGGGACCATACCAGTCAAGAGTAGTCGTCATTATGTCAGGTTTGACTTTCATTCTGTTTGTGGCCAACAAAAGGCAAAAACATGGCAGGACACTTTTTCATTTAAAAAAAAAAAAACAAATACCAAGATGAACAGTGTTTCTTTTGTCAAATCTCCTACCTACAAGCACAAATCAATCAGAAATGTCAGATTTGTGTTTTTAACAGAATTTGTTTCCTTGTTTTTGAGAGAGAAGCGATTACCTTTGGTTAATGCAATGTTGCCATCGAGGACTTTAACCTCTGAGGGATCATAAAACCAAAGATTATAGTTATGAGCCTCTTGGATGGGTGTTCTTTTGGACCGGATGATCGATGATTGAATGTGATGTGGGAATGAGAGATGACTGGGATGAATGGTGCATATTTCCACTAAGCAGCCGGCTTCCGCGGCATTTAGAAAGGATTTGGCCTGATTATTGGACAGAGGATTTGTTTCAGCCTGCTGAACTTGAAGACCACTGGCCAGCTGTGGAATGGGGCTGCAGGTGATTGGCTGCAGCAGTGGCTGAACTAAGGTGACCTCACAAAAATGAGATGCTAGAGGGGGAGCATGGAGGAAGCCCCTGGTCCTGCACCTAGTTCAGGCCAATGTACTGTAGTTGTTTTGCCTCTCACAGCTGTGAGCACCACTTGACTTTACGTGATCCTGTATTTGTCACTGTGCTTTGTTGTCTAAGTGTAGTCCTTTCTGTCCTGACACTATGCACAAGAACCTCTGATTTATCGAAAGAAGAGGGTCGATTAGGGTCTGGATTAGGCATGTTGAATTCTCCCAAAATTAGTCAATGTTTAATGGTAGCTATTAACCATTTAGCAGACGTTTAAGAAGACTAAACCAACCATTAAAATCCACAAGCTGAAATTACTAAAGCAGATCCCTGCAATCAAGCTAAGAACAACCTTTGCATTGCCAGTGAATGATGGATCACAGTTCACTTCAGTGCTGCTAGCTTTTCACACTGTGCATTGTTTTGAACTGTTTTTACCTCTCATTTTTGGGGCTTTTTTAGAAATCTCACCCCTATCAAGTGACACCACCAGCAAGATCAAGGACAAGACGTTCATTGAATCTCATTGAATTAACAGATATTCAGCATTGCCTTTTGGTGAAGAATACAAATTGCCTTACAATGTCTGCATGACTTAGCAAACCCTCCGTCTGGTCTATTGCATCCATTAAGTGTGCTGACTTTGGCATCCCTCCCATCCAAAAGTTCATGGTAGAGTTGAACAGTTATTAGTTTTTTTAGATTGATATCCCAAATTGTAAGAGTGCAATTTACATTTTGTAAGGGCTGCAATTTTAATTTAACCTTATATTTTCCAATATTGACTAGTTTTAATTGAGGGTGTTCAAATAATAATGAAATCTATTGAAGTGGAGCTTGAGAATTGGTTGTCTGCACATCACATATAGAATCGCTGGGATGCATATCCAAGTGTGATTGCATCTCAAAATTTCACTTGTCCTGTAGAAACCAATTTGTGTTAACTTGCAGTGTTTGTTCAGTTCTGTTGACTAATCTTCTGCTGCTGTTATGCAACGCAAACATATTCCAACATTGATTTGAGAACATTCAAAGTACGAAATCTAAAGCAGACAGCCGACTAATTAAGAAACTAAATTACAGTCTGTCTTATATTTGTTTTGAATCTTTTCCTGATGATGAATCGAGTATCTGGGGCTTTAGATAATCAGACACTGTGAGAAGCGGATCTGAGTAGACTGAATAAGTCTTTGCCTGCAATTTTCAGAGAAAAAAAGGGGGGGGGGGGGGGGAGGGGAGTCCCGCAAAACCTCTCGCAAATAAAAAAGCTTCCGTATTGAAATGGGGGGACTTCATGCTAAACAGGCAGTGACACATTTTGCCACCAACAATTTTCCCCCCTTTCATCTGCCACTCTTGCCATAATATTGATTCTCAAAACGGGGGGATTATGTGGATAGCAAAACTCACAAGGAGAGTTCCCAATTGATAGAACATTTGTAGCGTCAATAAAGAAGTCTGATTCAATTGATATCTGCAAAACGTGCGGAGGCAGCGCTGGTTTCCTGTGGCCTCTGGTGACAGATGATGTTTGTTTCTGGCGTCCTTCTGAGGGCTCAGTGCCTCCCCACTGCTGCCCTTTTACAATTCAGATTTATGGAAATTAGCCCTAATAGAAACCTGCGCGAGGCTTGACAGACAGTTCTGATGAGAGTTTGGTCCTGTGTGTGTGTGTACGTGTGTAAACCCTTAATCTGACTGTGAGTAACTCAAGCAGAGGCCAAGATCACGCCTGTGTTCAGGGTAAAGCTCCGGCGTGTGATTACGGGTGGGTCTGTGATGTGTGTGATCCGAGGAGGTGTGACCGTGGGCGCAAGAACAAAATGCATTAGAATAACAATAATTTATAATCTTCCCTGAGCGATGTCAGAGGTCTGTGTCAGGGTGCTGAGGGAGCTAAGCGCTGATTTAAGCCTAGCTGAAGTGTGTGGTGGAGCCGGGGCGTCTTCTCAGCAGGTTCTGGGTGAAAGGCGGCGATTAGATCCAGGCGCCCTTGTTTGTATTCAAGGATAAGAGCAGCTGCTGTTGCCTGCTAATTCTAATGTCATGTTGACATGCCTTTTTTTTGTGGAGGATTGCGACGTGTGAGGGATTTAATAGACTTTAATATGCTTCAGTCAGTGCTACGTCGTTCAGCTCCCTGAAATAGGAAAGGGCTCAGAGAATAGGGGCAAGTCTTCTGGACTGTATTAGGCGATATACAGGGTCGCACCTTGAAAACTATGGTGATGCAAAGCCAAACCTTCCAGCAAAACAGTACAATGATTTAGGGCATCGCTAATTTATAGCCTATTGCAATTTGAAAGACCTCTAAATAGTAGGTTGACTTTTATACTAATGGTCTTTCTGGATAAGGCATCACGTTTTTGGCCAGAGTAGGTGTAATAAGAATCTTCTGATGAGTCACTGAGCCAGTCAGATCAGAATGTGACTCTGGCTTGCTTTTGCCAGCATTCCCTGTTGCTAATGAAGAGGATGCTGATTGGCTGCAGTGCATTTGCTATGTGCCCCAGGCAGGCGGGCTTGTTGTGGAGTGATGGCATGAGCATGTCTCCCCAGCTGGAGAGAGTATCACTGGCCTGTGGTATACCGTATGAGTAATGGTGCTCATTTAATAAGCTGCATTTGCTTACTTGTTGCTCCGTGTGGTGCGGGCGGGTTTTCCACATCAACATAAAGCATCATTAGTTCATGTCCCTCATTTAACCTTGAATGCCTTAGAGAGGGGAAAAAATAGAGAGAAGAAAGGAAAAATACATACTCGAGCCTCTTGGGACTTCTTTGATCGCTCATTCAGCACCATCCAAACTGCAGTGACAGTCATGAGCTAACTGGGTTGTCCTGTCCAGACAGCATGCAAGAAGAGCCAAGCATCGGAGAAAAGAGTGACAGGAAGGCATGTGGTCAGGGAGAGTGTAATTCGTCCCCACTTCGCGCCATGTCATTACCCCCCCGTACCCCTGTAGGGTAGTGGATGTGCTGAGTGTTGGAAACAATCTCTCCATGCTGGCACAAGGGGAGCAAGGCTGCCATTAGTGTTGCAGTTGGTTCTCCTGCCGAGACAAAAGAAATTATAAATATCACTACTCCGGGATGACACCCCACAGTAGCAAAGCCTCTCATTATCACCACCAGAGAATGTCAGGCAAGAAATAAAGACTAATAGACTAACCTCTCCGACTAATCGTTTTTCAGGCGCACTCTCACAAAAGAAGAGCTTCCTTCAAGGAAGATTAAACTTTCTATTTTTAACATGCAAATAATTGAACCTAAGGGATGGGGGCTTGCCGCCGCCATGAGAGCGTTCTCCCCAAAATTGATCAAGTTTTCAGACTTGTTTGTTAGCTACTCAGATGTTTAATAATGTCTGTTGTATTAGCTTTGCTCCTTGGGTGTATTAATTATTAGTTTTATTTAACCATTTAAATTACATGCTTAAAGATTAATCTTTATTGAGAACACTGGATTAATCCCGGGCATGAAATTCCAAAGTGTTTTTTTTTTTTCCATCCCACAACAATTAATAGGATTTTCCACCATAACGGGATTGCGGTTTAAGTTCTTTATCTGCCTCAGTACAATAGCTGTAAATATGAATTTAGGAGATCAAACAAATTTTGGTCTATTGTTAAGAAGCTTACAGAGGGAGAGAAAAAAAAATGTCAAGGCACGGGGTGGGGGTTGGGTAGCTGGCTCTGCTCTGTTACTCTCTGCCTAAGCTTCTGAGCTGGGCTTATTGAAGGCAGGAAGACCGGCCCATGGAGCTTGAAATGACTGTTCTGTCCATTCAGACGGTTGGCCTGTGCTTTGAATTATGAGCAGTGTTTCAGTTCAACCACAATGTGGCATTAGTTTTATCCCTCCCCTCCATTCTGTACACACTTATTCATATCCTACCCCTAATATGGCATGGCTTTCACTTCCAGAGATTAGCTAGCTACCACAATGTTGCTGGCAGGCTATATGTTGGCGAAGCTGAGTAAAATCAAGCTGCTAAGGGCAGGCTTTTCTTAGCCAGTTTCCAGTGTAGCACTGCTAACACAGGCAGATCTAGTCAGCATGGCTCTGGGCGCTTGTGCGGCGGAGGCTCTGTGCACTAACATGTGGTTTACTTTGCCTTACTGTTCATTAAGAAAAACAACAGTTTCTGTTGCACCATAATAACAGTCCCGGTGGACAAAGGAATGCAGTGGTTTCCTGTTGTTTCCATTCTATTCGCTCTTTTCAGAACTGTGCAGCACAGACAGCCATGACCCCATGTTTGAAAGGCATTGGCTTGCATTGCTGTGGCTCCCATTTATGGCATCCTAACCATTCTTAAGCGCCTGGATAAAGAATACCAGTATGTGTGGGGAGTCGAGCTCTGCCTCAGCAAATTTCAAGCGAAAAATCATCGCGAGCAAGTATAGCTTTGAAGTTGCCATGGTTCATACGAGATTAGCAACCACTGATTTTAATCAGTTACTCAATTTTAAAAGCCACACCAGCTGGATATCACTATTGGATGTATTTAATGACAAGCTTTAAGTATGTAAAATGAAGTGCTTTCTGTTATGACTCACATGTATATCACAACTAGAATAATGATTAAAAAAATCTTTAGCTTACTCTACCGTTGGTTACCGTAAGTTTATTGTCATATACAGGTAAAAATGGAACATTGTTACAAGCAATGAAATTCTTGGACTCCTCAAATAACATTAATAAAGTAATAAAGTAAAAATAAAATAGCAAAGCAAGTGAGGATACACCCAGGACAGGGGCCAACCCATCGGAGGGCAACACATAGACAGACAACCATTCGCACACACACCCACACCTATGGGCAATTTAGAATATCCAGTCAACCTATTGCAAGGCTTTGGGGGCTGTGGGAGAAAACCAGAGCACCAGAGAACCATAGCAGAGTCTGCATTAATATAATCAACTGTGACAGCCTTTTTGTATTGGTTTCAGTTGGGATTTCATCCACAGTTTATCATGACCCATATGTCACATCAGCATACATTTAAGAGAATCATGAATTCAAGATGACAAATGATAATGCAGTCCTATACATTTTCCCATATATTGCTTTTTTTTGTAAAACATACAGCTGTTAGCTAAGCACAATTCCAAAGTGGTTCAGAAAACTTGTAGTAATGCAGTGCTGAAAGAGTACATCTACTTGTTAAGGAGAAGAATACCTGCAGTGTAGTTTCTCTTCTATGGAAGTCCATCCATTGGTATTCCACTGTATGAAAGAGAGTGAAATGTTTGCCAGTTTAAATATTTTTCAAAAAAAAGTCTGTGGGATGTACTTATCCCATACATGGTGTCAGTAAAGTCAAATGATTTTGTGTGCACCATGGCTTAGATCAATTTTAGCCATGCCATATGCTGACCATGACCCGGAGTCTAAGGGGGATGCAAATGGGTGCACAGGAGGGCAGTGGTGGCCTAGTGGTTAGGACGCTGCCTTTGGGACCTGAAGGTTGCAGGTTTGAGTCCTGGCCTGGGCACTACTGAGGTACCCTTGAGCAAGGTACTGTCCCACTACACTCCTGCCCAGGTGCTGTTGTTAGCTGCCTGCTGCTGCATGTGTGTGTGCATGAAAGTGACAAATAGTCACTTTCCTAGAAGAGGGACTAGACTATAGGTGCAGTATATTACTCGGAGATGCACTTTTTCAGTTTTTTGAATCACTTTGGTATGGTGCTTAGATAATGACTCAACACAATACCGGCGACTCAATAGCATGTGAAACCTTTTTCCTCTCGAGCTGTGTGGACTATTAAGGTATAAGAAGGATTTAAAAAGAGCTGGATTTCGGAAAAACACAAATGCTCCTCAGGAATAAGTTTGTCTTCAGAAACGCAGGGGGTAAACGTTCTTAAACCTGTATCCTTTAGGTCGGCCTGCATGTGAGTCAGTCAGGGCCGTGTTTTCGCTCATGAGCATCGGCATGATGTAATACCCGGCGTGGATACCGTTTGTCAGCGTGCCAGCGGTGCATATAATTTTGCATGGGTTATGCTGACGGAGTTGCAGCGCTGTTGCAAATCAGATCTGACCCGCTATCAGCTGAGTGCGGCAGACTGAATGACTACAAAGTCGACTCTCGACCTCATGCGGCTGTGTGGTCATGGCAGTCAAGCCGAAGCAGAAAGCTGCTACGTTTCCACCGGCTCTGTGTGGGGTTATGACTCACCTCTGTGGTGAAATACAACCCTGTCGAGCTCGTATTCTCATCCCTACCCGGACAAATGCCTGCACTGTCAAACACTGCTAGAACTGCCCTGTCCCTGCCCTAGGATGCGGGGCAACACGGCTGTGATTCACAGGTGCGAACATTGACATGGTAATCTCTTACTGCTTCTCGCAGATTAAAAGGAGAAAAAGAATTACTTCCGACAACAAAGCGGCACTAAGAAGCGCGTTGGTCTTCTCTATTCACTCCTATGTCTGGGCTGCATAATGAAAAGAGACCTGTCAGGCATTGCAGAGGAAATAAAAAAAAGAAGAAAAACCATAATAAACAAAGGCCCTATTGCTTGTGTTCCTGACAGCACTGATGCTAACCTTTGAACAGTGGTTATTTACACCACTCGCTCCCTTCTTGAGCGCAGCTGTCGCTGTGCCATAAAAAGAGAAGCACTCATTCTTACATTGAGCCAGCAGCCAGCAGGAGAGAATGAGAGACAGAGAGGGAGAAAAAAAAAAGGGAACAGAGAGTGGGAGAGTGAGAGAGAGGTGGAGAAGCAGCACTAATGTTTGTGCCTAAAGGGTGAAAGGGGATTTTGGGGTTGCAGGAAAGCGCTGGCGTAGTACATCCCTGATAACTGCTCCGGAGGGATGCGCCTGTGCATCTCCAGGACGTGCAAACTCAAACAAAGGAGAGGCATGAAGGGCAACCCCAAGCGTGGTCCCGGCTTTATAGCCATGCTAATATACTGCTTCTGGGAGCCTCCCCAGCACCTCGGCTAGCATACATGCTAAACTGCTTCATTTGCTTTTAGGGAGCGTACCATTTTTCAGAGATCAGGGAACCTTTGTTTGAAAAACACCAGGCTGCTCAGCAGGGCATCATAATGCTGTTCGTCGCAAAGGATGTAAAAGGGTATCAGGATCTCTGATGCAAATTTCGGCACACCAAAGTGCTGCTTGTAATTCTGCCCTTGTCTTTTACCTTTGATCACGTTGCTCCCCTATTATCCTCCAAATGCAAATGCAGCGAATAATGGCGTCTAACTTTTGACAGGTTCTATTCCGTCAGTGCAGCCCTATTCTGCTCAACTTCCCACCTTGTTGGATGTAATTACCTACGTTGGGCTGCTATGCTTAATCATATTTGATTTTCAGAGGCGCAGCCATTGTCTCCATTTGCCGACCCCTTATGTCGCTCGCCTGTGATAATGTATGCAGATCAAACAGGAAGGAACTGCAAAGAATACAAATGCGGTGGATGTAGTTGGACGACGGCACTCGTATCTCTAATGGTGGCCTGATTCATTTAGGAATGATTGCTCTGCTGCCAACGATTAATCCCCCCAGGGTTTGATTGTGTCAGTTGGAGAGAAAAAAAGGAGGGGAGGAAACAACGCAGGAACAAAACTGGAAGGCATAATTAATAGATTCAGATCCTGTTAAACAGCCCCCTAAAAGAGCAGAGAGTAAAAAAAGGGTGTGCAGAACTGGCGCCCAATTTGTTCACACTTTGTTCCAGTAATAAGATCCATGCCTCCCCCGTGCAGTGGACGAGATAATTAACTCCCTGAGATACACTTGTGAAAAAGGGGCCACCCTTTTGATTTATTGTATGCAATAGAGATCTCTGCCGCCCTTTTCAAACTGTTGTTACGTAAATTGTATACTGTCCTTGATGTATTTTTCTTTCCCAACTGACTGGCAAAGCAGATGGAAGGAAAACAAACGACAAAGCCACTTGTGCAAAGAAAAGGAAGGACATTTGTTAGAAAAGCACTTCTAGTTCTGTGTTAAATGCATATCTTTAGGCTTGAAAGCAATTTTCAGAGAAAAAATGAATCAGTAATAGTTTTTAATTTGCGTCTTATGTTATTTGATTATGGAAATTTCAATGAATTGGCCGCCAACTTCTCTGGTGCTCATACAGTGGGAGGAGCAAATTTACCCCGCCTCTTAAACTACTAAATCTGCTCTCTTAGTATACCAGTAAGTGGCATGACTCAGGTTGTGCTAATTTCTGTTGCTAGAAGGTGTCTCGCCTCCCAACATTGTACAGTCCTTGGCAACAACTCTTTTGGAATGCAAAGATAAAGCTTTCCTGCTATTGTGTTCATGAATGACCTAATGGGAGCTCTGCTCTGAGAGACACTGACTGTGGTGAATGAGCAGTTTTTTCCATTGACTTTTATCTTTTTGCCTTGTGTGTGAAAAGGGATGATGTTAGTCTTAGTCATTCATGCTCTGTTGTTTGGTCTCTTGCAGAAACATGTGAAGATGGTGAAAACGGCATAGAAGGAAGAGGTCAGAAGTTAACATTGGGACACAAGTGGAACGAAAGGAAGGTCAGACCTTCTGATACCCTTCTAAATTCTTTTCTGTGCTTCCTCCGACCTTGTGGGATCTTGCAGATAATGGAGGGCCAGCGAGATTCACAGAGGACTTTTCTAGTAAGCCCGTCCAAGACTTTCACATTGCCCTTGTGTGGCTGGTTTTTGCTGCTGACACTTGCTATGACATGTAGTAGTGGAAATACGTTTACTACTTTTCACCCAGAGAGGAGAGAATGGTCCTTCAATCACCTGACAGTCCATCAGACAACAGGGGCGCTCTACATCGGTGCTGTTAATCGTGTCTACAAGCTCTCTGGGAACCTAACTCTACTGGTATCCCATGACACCGGTCCAGAAGATGACAACAAGGCCTGCTACCCTCCTCTCATCGTCCAGCCCTGTTCTGAACCTCTGGTTTCTACCAACAATGTCAACAAGCTCCTCCTTATTGATTACTCTCATAACAGGCTGCTGGCCTGTGGGAGCCTCTATCAAGGGGTGTGCAAGCTGCTTCGGCTGGACGATCTGTTTATATTGGTAGAGCCATCACACAAGAAAGAGCATTACCTCTCTAGCGTCAATCAGACAGGCACCATGTATGGAGTTATCGTGTCCTCCCAGGCCAAAGATGGAACACTCTTTATTGGCACTGCAGTAGATGGCAAGCAAGACTACTTCCCGACCATCTCCAGCCGCAAACTTCCCCGTGACCCAGAGTCGTCCGCCATGCTCGACTATGAAATGCATACTGACTTTGTCTCCTCCCTCATCAAGATTCCCTCAGACACCCTAGCGCTGGTATCTCACTTTGACATATACTACATCTATGGCTTTGCCAGTGGAAACTTTGTGTATTTCCTGACCGTGCAGCCTGAGACACCAGAAAATGGCATGGCCTCTAGTGGCTCCTCCAACGACCTATTCTACACGTCACGTATTGTCCGCCTTTGCAAAGATGACCACAAGTTCCACTCCTATGTCTCCCTGCCCATTGGGTGTATACGCAACGGGGTGGAGTACCGGCTGCTGCAGGCGGCCTACCTCGCCAAACCAGGAAGAGTCCTTGCCGCCTCGCTTAACATTAGCACCACAGATGACGTGCTCTTCACCATCTTCTCCAAAGGCCAGAAGCAGTACCACCGGCCCCCAGACGATTCGGCCCTCTGCATCTTCACCATCAAGGACATCAATGCTCGCATTAAGGAGCGCCTGCAGTCCTGCTACCAAGGGGAAGGCAACCTGGAACTCAACTGGCTGCTGGGGAAGGATGTCCAGTGCACCAAGGCGGTAAGAGTCCTTTAGTTTTATTTTAGCATATCAAGTCAAGTCCATTTTATTCCTATAGAGCTTTTGAAACTGACATTGTCACAAAGCAGCGCTACAGATTTTGGGTACAAGCTCCTAATGAGCAAGTCAAAGGTGACAGAGGTAAGGAAAAACTGCCTAAGCTGTAGGAAGAAACCTTGGGAGGAACCGAGGCTCAGAAAGGGAATCCATCCTCCTCTGGTCGACACCAGATTGCAATAACAAATGAAAGAAAAGAAAAAATATGATAATAATTATTATCTCAGTTTAAAGAGGCAGCAGCAGTTCCTTGTGTACAGGTGGTACCGCTATGACTTTGAACCAGTTCTGTGGAGCATAGGGCTGTCCATACGGGCTCTCCTCAGTAGGAGTGAGTGGTTTAAAGAGTATCAGGATGGGTCAGCAGAGTAAGACAGGATCACTGGTATCTCAACAGAGTAGCTCAACACAGCTACTCAACCATATGATAGATAATAATGGATAACAAACAGCCTCGGTTTCTTAGCGAGCTGGTAATATGAGCTGTCATGTTATATTATAAAATGAGTCTAAAACAGTAATAATTCAAGGATCGTGCTGTTTAAATTCCTTTTAACTGCTCTTGAACTGCTCTAATTGCACTTGCTTGGCACAATAATTTTCAAATGTAAAAAGCGTTTCAAAAACTAGTGGCTGCCTTTGCTCTTTTGAGTACATTCACACATTCTCATACTCTCTCATGCCGGCTTTGGTTCTCAAGAAAACCTTGATGCATCAAACAAAGTCATTAGCTCATTTTGTGCTTTTTTTACAGCGTCCACTGAGAATTCTAGCGGGCCCGTAATGCGTATACAGCTGTGTGGAGTTCAAACATCATCTCATCTCTGACTCATTCAGAGGTGGCAGTTAGAACACCACTAAGCAATGACCCACGAAACCCACAAGATAAAGAATGTAACGTGACAGCTGACACAAACACAACAAGGCACAAACACAGCCTGCAAATCCTGTTTAGCGTGCACCATTATCCAGTTATTTTTCGACCCGTCGTAATTAAGGGTGATTTATTTGCAACTTTGATAGGACGAGTAGCCACATTAAATTCTATCCTAAGATATGTTTACCAATTAGAATGAGTTTATTTCTCTTGGCAAGCATCAAAGCGGTAGTATTTTCCTCCAGTGCAATACAAATAAACAGGGAGGGAAGGGGAGGGGAGGGGAGGGAAGGGGGGGACTGAGAGTGAGAGAAAATAACCTGTGTTCAAATTCCCCATAGCCGGATTTTCTCAGTGTGGTCAGAATGAAGTAGTAATATGCAAACTGCCTGTAGAACAGAATTTGGACTAAAGTCAGTGAGAGAGAAAAAGGCACATTTGGGAATGAGCGAGAGAGAGAGAGAGGTTGCGAGTGGAATTACATAGAATCTTATGCAAAGACCCGCATAGCATCAACCGTATTCATCCTTGGTGTAGTCGTTTTTTTTTTTTTTTCCCAGTTCAGTTAAGAAATTCAGCCTCCGGAGACGGCATTTTTGTTCTTTAATCACTGATGGGAATGTAGGGAGTAATGACAGAGAATTATTAACACTAATGACTTGCTGACTATGTATGGATTTCAGTATTGCTCAGTTCATCTGTGTGTGTGCTCTTTTCATGCTTGTCAGTGCCATTGTGCTTATGTGTAATTGTGCAGGAAAGTATGTGCATGACTTTTGGGTGAATATGTGAAAAAACAGGTCCTGATTTAACCATTTAAAGTTTAAAAATTTTTACTTTTTGGTTTGTTTAAGCTGCTGATTAATTATATATGTAGTCATAGTGAGTTATGAAATGAAATAAGGTTTTATTCAGTTTGTATACGTATATTCTCTATAGTCACTTCTGCATGTTCGATTGTGTTCTTTTGCTTTTTACTTATTGTTTCGATGTCAGGTAAGAGGACGGACCCTGACAATGTCGGAGCCCTAGGCTTGTGTTCCAGAGGCACGCCCCCGCACACACACACACACACACACACACACACACACACACACACACACCAACGCCCCTCCACCCCCTGCCAAGCAGACCGCTAACACCCACTGACAAACCCACCATAGAGGACATCATTATCACACCGGTTTAGTTCAAAGGGAATCTTATAATGTGGGAACTTTTAAACAGCTTTAGGCAAGCAGCTTCTGTGTCTGAACATTAGCCAATCCTGGCGTAGGGGGTGGGCCTTATCTGAATGTAGGTGGGCAAACATCTAGTCGCACTTATGGGAACCAAAAAAGACAAACAAAACCCATTTTTTGCATAGACAACCGCCTATGTTGCCTATGCCACCGGCCACCACTGGCAACACTAACTGTTCAAACTGCCATACTCACATCTACTTACAAACACAAAAATTCCGAAACCACATTTCTGAATTTCTCTACTTGTTTCAGTGAGTGAGAAATGATTAATATCGGATTACATCATGCTCTTGTTATTGCCAGGGGTAATTTGTAAGGGCTGATGGTTAACCTTACTATGAGAGTGTCTGGGCTCTCTTTTGTGCTAATTTGCCCCAGCACCCTTCAGACAACTGCTGACCCCGTTATTAACATCAGTACATTCACCATTAGTCCAGCGTTAGGGATGATGGTGAAGCATATTATGAAGAGTGTACACAGGGGTGGTCATCTTTGCAGTGCTGAAAGGCAGCATTTGGGGGATTCTCTCATGGTAGGATTTACTACTCCAGCTTCATTATGCCCCTGCCGAAACACCTCCGATCAGCCCCCAGTGGCCCTGTCACCGGGATACAGTGTCAGCCAGGCCTCTTTCATGTTTTTCTAGGCCTCATTAGAAACACTACACATGCACTTAAGTCTCCAGCCACCTCCTGTTTTGTCTCTATAAATTGAGTATCACCAGTCTGCAAGATGTGCATTTTATAAATCCCTTGTTCAATCCCTGTTCAATAAATGTATATTATTTAATATACTATGGGACTAAGCATGTATATTTTTAACAATTCACACAGAATGCACGCTGAGCCCATGCGGATTAGACCCGGCAGCCGAGGGAGTAGAGCACCCAGTGCCCTCTTCCTGCCACACAGATATTTTTCTTTCCTTTTAAAGACCCAGCAGGAGTATGAAAATATTTGTACAATGAAATATATACTCCTCAAACATCTTTTTTCCCCCCTTGACACACAAAATAAACTCCTTTTACCTTAAAAGTTTTGCCAGCACCCACTGGAGTCACTCTGGCCCAGACATGATTGTTTTTATTTAATTTCCTGCTAGTTATTCGTGACTATTTTCGATGGCCGCAGCTGTGAGTGTTTCAGCCGGCCTCTCTTCTGCCTGGTACTAGTCTGCTTAAACAGAGGTTTCCCCAGCAAGACATGGTTATTAAATTCGATCTGGTGTCTTTGCCTCTTTATACCCTCTATAGTATCCTGTACATATACACATGCGTATAATGTATTGATTGAAAATCTGTTGTTATATTGTCACTGTTAAAGCAACCCCTTAAATGTTAGATAAATTAAAAAGTGTTTTTAACTAAAATGTATATTAAAATAACAATATTTTACTTTTGGACCATTTTCATTGGTTCATTTATAATGAAATGTTCACTCGATAAACATAGTGGGCATTTTTGAAAGTGCAATAAAAGGAAAAAGCAAGTTACTTAATAGATTTAATGGGAAATGTACTGAACTGCATCAGTGTATCATCACAATCATTTTAGCTTGTGACTGTTGTTTTAGCTTGGGGCTAACATTAGCTTGTGGCAAGATCGGACACTGTAAAGCATCACTTTTGTGTGTTCTTTTCTCAAATGCTCTGATAAACTGAAACTGGAAAGAAATATATATATATATATATATATATATA
>JBBPDA010000132.1:23562328-23583111 GCA_037974385.1 Arnoldichthys spilopterus | reverse complement strand
AGTTTGCTTATAAGCTCACTGCTGTATTTGGCCTTTAATAATAAAATTTTACATTATTATTAATATTATTTTATAATTAAATTATTATTATCACATTATAATTTGTTTGCATCTTTGAGATCATGGAAATATAGCAGCAAATCACATCGCTGCACATTTTGAGGTATCGAAAACGTATTGGATCACTGGCTTAAATATTCTGATTAAATCAAATTGTGATGAATCTCAGGATTTACATCCCTGATATATATAGATAGATAGATTAAAACTTTATTAATCCCTTGGGAAGGTTCCTTTGGGAAATTAAGTATTATATATATATGTGCAGTGGTGCCCTAGTAGTGGCAGGTTCAAATCCTGGCCCGGGTACCACTGAGGTACATTTGAGAAATGGCCAAGCTACACTGCTGTGCGGGCGCTGTTGATGCCTCCCTGCTGCTCCATGTGTGCATGTGCGATGGGTTAAATGCAAAGGTCAAATTTCCTTGTGGTGCACTGTATATGAGTGAGTGTGTTCACAATGACAAAAAGTCAGATATATATATATATATTCAAGGAGTGTTGGTACGAGATACAGTGTACACTACACTTTCACTGGGGAAGGTATTTGTATTTGTACCTTTTTGTAACTAAACTATTCAAGTAACTAATCAAGACGGGGTGTGTGGAGCCAGTGCAACTATATAATATATCACTACCACAGATTATGGGACAGTTATGTTCATTAACTGAAGGCTCTGAAGATCCTTGAGGAAAGAGACGCTGCTAGTGTTTGGGTCCTATGAGATAATGTAATATTGGGCCCCAATATTATGTAATATTCTTTTTTAGATAGTGTTCTCATAGAGCTCACTGTCAGCGCTGGGCACTTTGAAGTCCCCATACCCCAAAACACGCACTTTACAGGATCTCGCTTGATGTTACTACAACAGTGTTTGTACCCTTCACTGAAGGCTAATGCTTCTTTACATCTACTTAAACATTTAATGACTGTCATAAACCTACATAAACCTTTATAAACATATTCCAATAGGCATCACTTGTCATAAAGGCTGCGTTTATCAGTTTTTTTAATGTTTATGTAGGTTTATGCCAACTATGATGCAAGATTTATGTACATTTTATAGCCTTTGGAATGCTGGCCTTCAGTGACTATTTCTGACAGTGTAGGTTTAAGGTTTATATTTAATTAATATACATATCAGCCATATCATTAACACCACCTGCCTAAGATTCTCTATGTCCCCATTATGCCACTAAAACAGCTCTGATTGTGGTGTACTGTGTGTCCTGGGACCTTTCAATCAAAGCAGACATGAGCTTTTTGTGCTGCAGTAGCTTTTTTGTGGGATTAAACCAGACAGGCCAACCTTTGCTCTTCACACGTATCACTGAGCCTTGGGCCCCCATGACCTTGTAACCAGTTCACCGGTTATCTTTACCTGGGCCACTTTTGGTAGGTACTAACCACTGTACACCAGAAACACCACACAATACCTGACATTTCGGAGACCTGACTCAGTTGTTCAATTAGACCCTTGTTAAAGTGGCTCAGATCCTGTCTGCCTCCAACATATCAACTTCAAGAACTGACTGTTCATAACACATCCCACCCCTTGTCAGGTGCCATTATAACAAGACAATCAATATTAGTTGCTTCATCTGTCAGTGGCTGATTGTTGTATATTGGAATATGTGAACAAGAAATTATTGCATGTTCACAAAGGAGCAAAGAGGAAGGAAGGAACAGAAAAAAACAATCAAAAGAAAATCAAAGATTTATTGTATCTTGGCTGCTGCTGTCTCCTGGTTGCTGCCACAGGAGCCTTGCTCTCTGCTCTGGAATGAAAGCTTGACAGTATTCAGGTATTCAGGTGGCGGTTCCCTATTCACCAGGCGGAGCTGTCAAGCGTGCTGCAGCTCCATGTATGCGCACTGATCTAAAGAGGACACTCTATTGATCAGCTGGCCTCTAAGGGGAGGATCTGGACCCTTGTCCTGATTTGTATGTGGAGTGCTAATCCTTCACCCGAATCGGCGGTCATAGGAAATGCGTTTCGCCACTGAGCATAAGACACAGTGTGTGAATAGCTTATCATGCACTTCAAATAGCTTTTGGAATAAAGCAGCTCAGGCAGCAGTAGAGTGCAGCAGGATGTTCTCAAGCTTATACACTGCCATCGCTTCCACTAACAATCAATAGCTTGTTTTATACATAGGTGATAACGACTGTGAAGCGTTTATTTGACCTTCTCGGCTTTCTGATCAATCATAAATCAGCAATACTCCTAAAGGTCACTGCGCACATAAATTAGTTTGTACAGTCATTATATGTACATACACATACACCAATCAGCCGTAACATTTAACAAGCCCCACTCGTGCCGTCAGAACAGCTGTACCGTGGTGCACTGACACCTTTCTATCATAGCCAGCATGAGCTTTTTGTGCTACAGTAGCTCTTCTGTGGCGTCAGACGGACTAGCCTCTGCTGCCAGTCATCCTTACGCTGGTTCAACAGTTGTCCTTCTTTGGATCATGTTTGGTAGCACTCCACCAGACCTGCCGTTTTGGAGATGCTCTGACTTAGTCGGCTAGCCATCACAATGAGGCCTTTTTTTCAGCACATTAACGTCAAGAACTGACTGTTCACCTGCTGCCTAATATATCCTGAACTCTGACAGATGCCAGTGTAACAAGAGAATGAGATAATCAATGTTTTTCATGTCACCGCTCACTGGTTTTAATGTTGATCGGTGTATATGTGAATATCAGAGTGGATTCAAAAGGACATTGCACGAAACGCGTCAAATCATTTTGTTGCCGCAGCCAAACATCTCAGAACAGATGAATAGAGAATTCTCTGTTGAATGTAACAGATAATGTTAATGGCAGGAAAAGAACAGTGCTTGCTGGAGTCTCATCATCTAAACAGACAGCCTTTTATGTTGTAAATCCATTGCAATAATGGAATAAATGAGGGTTTTACTTGCTCCATGGCACACTCACTGACATGTGGATATGATGTATTTGTGTCAAAAATTGCATACACAAGCATATTTCAGCTTACTAAACAGGTTGCCATGGTTTGTGGCAAGTGAGGGATGGTTTAGCCATGCAGTCTGCACAATGCCAACCCGTGAGCAGTGGGCAGTGGTGGCCTAGTGGTTAGGACACTGGCCTTGTGAACTGAAGGTTGCAGGTTCAAGACCTGGCTCAGCCACTACAAAGGTACCCTTGAGCAAGGTACCATCCTGCTACACTGCTCCACATCTTGGAAGTCGCTTTGGATAAATGCAGTGACCATAACGTTCTGTTACTTGCCTCGTCATTGTGCTTATGGTAGCCTGGACTTTCCTTCTATCTTTAGCTTTTCTCTTTAAAGTCATTGCCATGGAATCACATCCATAAACTTTCTTGTCCTAAATGTCCCAGTTCCCCAGATTTTGGAGGATTCATTATTTAGTTTAAGAACCACTGGGACCGATTATATTTGCAAACTGTTGCACAGCTGCACCTGAAACATTGCGCCCACACATTTTTTCAAGGCTAGCTTTTCACTGGTCTCTGCTACAGTGTATGCAACTTACACACAGCTCCAGAAGTACATTAGGCAGACGCATAACTTTGCCTAAATCATGTGAGGCCTGCTCTGGCTCTGTTTTCAATGCTGTAAACAGGAATGTAATTCTCACCGGCGTCGTTTTCTGCCCAGTCCACCTGAGAGAGTCCAGCTATTCTGGGCAAGGAAAATAAAAAAGGAAGCGGTGTGTTTTACACCCGCCGCGACATTACTGCTTTCCTCCAGGCTCGTATAACTGGCCGGGTGATAATAAAGTTTTCCAGCGCTAGCCTCGGAGAGGCAGTGCTTAATGCTAATGGCTGCGAAGGCTGCAGGGCTTTGGGTGATGAGCAGTGTGCTTACATCAGCGCCCTCATCCCTCTTACTCTTCATGGCACTTTGAGGCCAGTGCCAGTCACAGGCTCCCTGCGCTGACCTGAATTGAGCTGACCGCGCCACTGTGCTCTGAAGCCTCCGACTCGCTGCTCTCTCTGAGTCGTGACTGTTGGCAGGCCGTGGCTCCGTTTGACATGAGAAATGGCTGAAGAGCCCTGCTATTACACTGTACATGTTCTGTCTCCATCCTTGTGTGTGTGCTGTTCGTTGGTTAGGATGGGGCCGTCTCAAACATGTTCAGTATTTATACCAATACCTTGGCTTTGAACCTTTTTAATATCTATTTTTCAACAACAGAAGTGGGTGTGGCTTAAAGCTGAAACGAGTGTGAGGTGCAGAGTATATTTACTGACCACAATAGTCTACAGACTATTCGATAATGGCTGATAACAGCATGTACCATCTGTAAAAAGATGTTTAAAGAGTTCAAAATATTGAGACAACGTGACGGTAGGGTTTTTGACTTTTCTTAGTCAGGTCACGTTGACTTTTGTTGTCATTTCAACCATATACAATTCACACAGTACATAGTGAAATGAAACAACGTCCCTCCAGGACCACGGTGCTAGGCAGTAGTGGCCTATTGGTTAGGACATTGCCCTTTGGGACCTGAATATGATTGTACTAAATATGATTTTTTTATAATAATAATAATAATAGGTTACAATTCTATAGTCCCTTTCTCAAACGCAGGGACTCTTACATGGAGAACAAAGAAAACAATTCAATACTCTGTACTTAAGTAAGTCTGTCGGTAGGAAAAAAAGTACTGAATGACAATACCGGCCCCTTATTACTACTGAATGAAATAGAGATTATGGTGTTAGCGAGATACTAAATTCTTCGGCAAACCGCTGGAATGATTCAGACAAAGGTTAAAATGACAGATTTTACTTATTATTTACTATGCTTTCATTATTTATTTAGTTTTCTAGAGCATTAAAGAACATTTTATAAGCATTTTGTGCCGGTGGTGCTCTTAATACTAAAGAAAGTGAAAAACAATCAAGTTGCCAAGTAAACCGAAGCATGGGCAGCCAGAAATGTTGCCTTATAAGGAGATTCAGTAGCTTGCTAAATTGGATTCACCTGTATTTCAAGTTCACAATCTGCTTGATAACTAGTTAGCTGAATATTCTGATGGCTTGCCAAGTCAATTATGAAGAAAAGGCTTGGGGCGGTAGTGTACAGATCCAAACCTAATCTAACACGCCTTCTGTTGAAATGCTGTTGTGGTTTCATATTGCTGTTTAGTTAGGGCTGAAACTATGTTCTGCAGGAGGGAAGAAATCTAGTAATCGGGCTGAGGAGTTCAATGAGTCCGTATTTAACAATTGTGAAACATTCCACAGTTTATAGGACTTTTTTATAGACAAAAATGCAGCTTATATTCCACATTACTAACAGGTTTCAGAGAGATGCATTATTGTGCACATATGCACATATATATGTGCACATTTCTAGTTTACTCAAGGCCTATTTGTGGGTGAAAGTCATCATTTCTCCTCCTACATGACAGCAAACCTCTGAGAAAGACGCTCGTTCAAAGTCAAAATTGTGCAACAATATCTGGAAGTTGCTGATGATTGTCACATAAAGGAGACAACAAAGACTATGATGGCTGGAAGTTTTACTCAGCATCAGTATGACCAATGGAAGGTCTGTCCCAGATCCCCGGCTTTTGATGCATAATAGACAAACATCTGTCTTTTTTTATTTTATTTAAATTAATTAATTTATTTATTAATTTATTTTTATTTATATATTTATTTATTTTATATATATATATATATATATATACACACACACATGTAAGTATCTATTGCCTATCAAAACATCGTTCTCAATGGCACCAGCTGCAGTTTTGATGGAGTTTCTTTGTGTCTGTGGCCAATGGTATGCCAAGGACTTGGCATAGAGCATATGTGTCTGCACACCAAGGTGTGTGTATGTGAGGTTAGGCTTGTAGTTGAGACTACTGCTGTCTTCCTTCAGCTAAGGTACTGTCAGAGTACAGCATAATGAGGCAACCTGACTGCATGGCACAGCATGAACATATCTGCCTAGACGAAAAGGAAACGGCTAGATGGGAAAGCCTTGCTTATTGTTTCTTGTAGTTTCCCTCAGCATCTGCATCTCACTATAACTGTCAGCTTCACCCAGAGAAGTCACAGTTTTTGTGGCCATAACAAAGGCACAGTGAAATTTTATATTTTCCACTGGAAGCTCATTGAAACAAGTCGGGGAAATGGTCAGTACAAGTTGTGAATGTACAATCAAAATGACATTTGTTAGTAGAAGATGAGATTATTTTCATTTGAATTAGATGGAAAGTTGTCTCTATACATAGTCTTTTACTGAGAGCTTTTTGACATTATTTGCCAGATTTTTATCTCTTATATCAAAACAAACAACAAATTCAGCCAAAAAAAGAGGAAAAATCAATATAGAATAAAAGTGTAAGTTTAAATATTGTGTAATTGTGTAATTATATTTGAAAAACCTTATGTAGTAACTCTTGACATAACATAACCATTACCTTTCAGACTCTTAAAAGCTATTGCATCTTAACAAACTTCCATATCTTCTTGCTCACAGCCGGTTCCCATCGATGACTCTTTCTGTGGCCTGGACATCAACCAGCCCCTGGGCGGCTCTCAGCTGGTGACCGGACACACGCTATACACAGAGAGCAGAGACCGCATGACTTCAGTGACCTCCTATGTCTACAACGGCTACTGTGTGGCTTTTGTGGGCACCAAGAGTGGACGACTGAAAAAGGTAAGGTCAATTATGATTTTGAATTACAAGGTACAGCCTTGTCTCACCCTGTCATTTTCCGCTCATATGGTAAACGCTTAGATGAGAACTGATCCACTTGTTCTGTCCTTTGAAAAGTTTACAAGTTCAGGGACTTTATCTCTACGAAAACTTTAAACCATGCTATCTAGTATGTCCAAGGTTTTTAGCTGCTGTCTTGAGAGGTTTTGCTGCAGCCAAGGAGTGGAGTTACTTCTCAAGGTCAAACACTATATCATGCTAGCTCCTTTGACTTGACATTGAGCTGTTCAACTGGCCATATTGAAAAAGTGCAGATGTAGAAACTTTCCACCCAAATACTTGATGTTGTGCTCTAGAACGTACCTGGCCCTTCTCCAGCTTTGAGCAGAATGGCAAAACTCTCGATTACCAGTGGCTGCTAACCTTCGCTGGACAATTAACTTTAATAAGCACCTTGCCATCGAGACCTGAGCAGAGGGGTCTAGACACATGCTGGGCCTGGCCACTCTCCAGTCTGTCGCAAATGGCCTGACCCTGCTGGGTTTCAGGGTTATCAGTACTTAGTAATTATGGCACATTTCACATGGGGGGTGCTCAGAGTTTGTGCAGTCAAGAGCACCTTTCTGCTGGCAATTACAGAATGAATTGCAGAGAAGCCCAGAACCTTTAGCAAGTGTAGCGCTATTCAATTGCAACCACAGTTATGATGTTATCAGACTGGTTATGCACTTCTGCGGTTGAAATCGCTGTACTTTTAGATTTTGTTTGAAACCCATTGTTGATAGGATTTGCTTGGAGGTGTTTTGCCAGATTCATCGAGCTAGTTATCAATGGGCTTTGAGCAGAAGGCTTGTTGTGAACAAGTACAATGACTAAAAGTGTAAAACCCTTCAACTAGAGGGCTGTTACAGACAGTTGTTTTACCTCAGCTATGTGAAAGCTGATAGTGAAGCTGGGAATATAGTCAGACCATAAATCTAGCAGCACCCCCCCCCCCATTCACAGCACTTTTTGCTAATTGATTTGTTGCTAACAGATGCAAAGGTAGTTATCAGCCCCAGCCAACCCAAGGGCAGTACCTGCAACAGGACTGAATAGGGATCTGTCAACAGCATTTGACCAATTCTGTCCCCTGGGATAGCTGCAACATTAAGTGATAGCCAGCACCATGTCCAGCACTTTTTCCCCTCAAGAAACAGCTGCAAGGTAGACAAAGAGGAGAACATGACAAATGAAAGATAACTCTCTTTTTAGATAACAGGTCACTGAAAGACCTGGTTTGTGAGCAAAAGACTAAGCTATCACTTCTAAACGATTGACAGCAGCAGCAGTTTTGTTTTAAAAGTATTGATTTGACTCTAGCTCTAGATAGACTGGGTGAATATGAGTTATAGAGGAACTAGGAGCATTGCAGAAACTGCTGGGAGATACCTGCATTGTTGAATTCTCATGGTTGTGCCATGCTGGCAGCAGGACAATGCACACGAGGGCTTATTTTCAGCTTCCATGATTAATTAATCTCTAATTGAATCGGCAGCGCAATCAGGAAGTGGCATCAGAGCTTTTCATTCAGTGTAATCCCCTTGTTTGAGCAGGTTAATAGCCCCCCCCCCCTCCCCCCCTTCCACCTTACAGTGAAATTAAATTAGGCAGTGAGTGAAACTCACAGTGGTGCTATGGCACATTTGGTTTATCATCACACGTTCACAACTCAGCCATGCACATGCTAACACATGCATGCACACTTTGCCAGCAAGTCATATCTCAGCAGCTGGTGGAGGAACAGGCAAGCAGACACAGCCGTGCAAACATGCAGGCCCTCCTGTAAAGCTCATTCCTGTCACCACAGACAGCATAGAGAAGCTTAACCCTGACCCTAACCCTTAACTGCCTGATTAAAAACAATGTGATTGTGGTATGTCTGTGGTAGCGCAGTAGTTAGCACTGTCGCTTCACAGCAAAAAGGTCCTGGGTTCTATCTTCGGGTCGGTCACCGGTGCCTCTCTGTGTGGAGTTTGCATGGGCTTCCTCTGAGTGCTCAGGTTCCCTCCCACTGTCCAAAGGCTTGCGGTTTAAGTTGACTGGATACTCTAAATTGTATATAGCTGTGAGTGTGTGTGATTGGTTGTCTATCTCTGTGTTGCCCTGTAATGGGTTGGCCCGATATTTAACTGGAATTGGCTCCAGCTTCCCTGCGACCCGAAACTGATTAAGCAGTTTTGATAATGAATGGATGATGAATGAATGTTCCAACATCATCGATATGGAAGATAATATTTTGTTCTATGAATCTCAAAAGCCCCTGTTTTCCTGTTATACTGTGTAAGGTTTCCTTAAGTGTAACAGAAAAGGAGGAAATGTGTGATAGTTAAATCTTCAGAAGTAGGTACACGTCTTGCAGTGATTTCATGAATTTTATTTCTATATGCAAAATACCACTAAATTAAAACAAAACATGGCACCTGTATTAACATACTCACAGGAGTTTACAGCGACCTAGACTTCACATATACTGGGGGTAACTTAACAGCTAAAGCAACAGAGACCAGACAATGACTTGAGGCTTGAAGGGAATACACCTGGGCATGATCTTGAAGGGGGCAGGGCTAAGACAAGGTGCATGGCAAGAGAAAACAAAACAAAAACCACATGGCAAAATAAGCACAAACTAGATTAATGACACACAGAAAAAAAACGAAACAAAGCTGACCAGGAATATGTTACAAAAGGGTTCAATCCAAATTTTTGTCTAGGTTTTTGCGTTGTGTAGCCATATTCAGGAAGGTTCCTTACATTTATTAAGACAAAAATAAAATACCCAATGATCCTGTGACATCATAACGTATATAGAAATTATCATGATGTTTAATTTCATCCATAGTGCCCTATACTCAAGGTGGAGGTGGTATCTAGGGTCGTAATTCGTAATGTGTAGGTTTTTGACAGCACAGGCATGCCGCAAAGACCTCAGGAAACCCAGTAGTGCTTGCGAGTGTCCTTTGGCATTGCCTTGACCAAGCTATGGAGAATCTGCCTTTTGTAGCAAAACCTTTGAAATGTGAAAAAAGCTATAGGTTTACAGGATTTGCCGCGCTAGATGTTTTATAATATGGTATAGGAGCTAGAGCTGTTGGTGCCTTTTCGTTTGAAGGATGGAGCTGCTTGCATGTTTCACCCTGGAAGCCTCCCCTCATGAATGGAGCGAGAGAGTGGGAGAGATAGGGCAGCAGAGCAAGTAGAGACGGGGAAGGGAAGAGACTGGTGAAATGTGAATTTAGCTCATCTGAAGAAGCTGGGCTCGCACTGCTGCCTGTAATTGGATTGGCTCCTTTCCCAAAAAGCAAACCCCTCCCCACTCCCCCGTCCATATACACGCTTGCTCTCTCACTCTCGCGCGCCTTTCCCTTCTCTCGTCCTTTCTCTTCAACTACACACCCGTACACACCACTTCCCCATTCAATCCACACACTCCTGCTCCATTTCTCCTCACTATCGGCAGAGCATCCCTGCTGTTCTGGCCGCTATTTGGCGGGACCTAGTAGAGCGCGCAGTCAGGTGGAAGTATAGTCCTGCCAGTAGCAGCAGGGTTTCGCATTGGGATTGACTGGGGAGGGGTAGCACGGGAAACTCTTAGGTGAGAAAAACCTAGTGAAGGGATTAATTAAAATATTTTCGGCGTATGCTTACTGTAAAAGGTCCTCTGAGATACAACAGATGACTTGCAGCAGTGCAATTCAGTTCAATGCATTGCAGTTGATTCGCTTTGATACTGGGGCTGGCAGTCACTATGCAATATGAAATTTCGCTAAATCTGCTACATTTTCATGGTCACACATGCACACAAATTATAATGTGAACATTTCATTACTGAAGGTCTAATAGAGCAGTGTAGTCATAATCAAAAGCAGCTTCTTATTGCAAAACACTATTAATACAATTAAGTACAATTAATTGCGCAATGAACACACATTAATTTTTATGGGCCATATCGATACATTGGGTTGTGCTGTAATTTGGTCAATATATCTATACAGACTGGTTCATTGTTACACCCCTACACACTACCCTGCTACTATGATCGATGCATTTCAGGTGATTCAGTTGAGCCGGCAGTCCCTATGCAATATGAAATTTCACTGGCTACACTATATGAGGCAGGGGGTTTAAATGTTATTGCTGTTGGTCTATAATAAAATTTATAGGTGTTATGGATCATGAAGACAAACTGACAGGGAGAGAGTCGTTGACCTTTCTTTGCCATCATGGTTCTTTTCAGTGATTGATTACTGAGGTGAGTGGATGTTCATCAGCAGAAACATGGCTGAAGAGGAAGCCAGTTGGGCTGTACTAATCAGAAATCAATCGCTTACCTACTTCTGTGCTGTTGGAGGTTTCTGCCACGTGCTTCAAAAGAATAATGGAACCACATATTCGGCCATATCAGTCATAACTGACTGTAAGAGTTTAGCTGAATAACTTAAGCCAGAAATAGAGTCTGTCCAATGAAAGCCAAGCGATGTCACTGTCCTGCATTGTAATAGGCCTTGCAGGAATTCACTTCTAAAGCCTTCTGCCAGGAGCCTTCATGTTTGTGTCGCTGATCTTCTCATGTGAACTTGTCAAGGTGGACCTTTTGAAATGTACAGCAAAGGTAATCACGCCTTGCGGCTTTTAATTGATTCCTTTCATGTCGCTCCACTACATAATCAGCGTTTGGTTCGCTTGGTGCGCCGGCTGGGCATGAAGGGGCCAGCTCAGGTGTGTCCCTCCTGGTGAGCACCTGACGCCTTAATTGGACAAATGTCCCATTGAACTGGTTAAGCAAACATCTGGGCTCTGGTCCCACTCCTCTGTGCAGAAAGCTGATCCATTTGACCCAGAGCACAAATTCAAGTACTGAACAGGGGGACACAGCAGCGAGTTACAACTGACTGCAGCACATGAAAGGATAACCGGTTTAGAGGGCAACTCTAGCAGCTGCTCCCAGTGCCTCATTTCAGCTAGTTCCTCTGTCTTACGGCAGAGTTACCTCAATTGCTGCTAATGTGTTTAGCTCTCCAAAATATGGGTATGCCTTTTGGTCATGCCCAGGTGGCTTTGCTCAGATGCAGTGGCATTTTCAACTTGGTCCACCTCGTTCTCATCAACCAGGGGGCTGGGATACCCTGCTTGCCCTTGTTTGCGAGGCTTAGTTCTACTGATTTGTAGTGCCTGACCTTACACTACATGTGCTGAGAGTTGCCTGAACAGGTAACCTAATGAGGTCTTGCTGGAGATGTGTGGCTTTCTTGGAGAGAGAGAAAAAACGGCAAAAAAGAGAGAAAGAGAGAGAGAGAAAGAGAGAGAGAGAGCACATAGCCCAAGCACATGAATAAAGCAAGGAGCATGTTTTACAGCGCTTCTCTGTGCCAGGAGCGGCTGCCTAAACCAGCATGGAGGAGGGTGTCCCTAGCAACAGCTGAGGCTCATGGCAACTGCTGAATAGATCTACGACCATCCGTCCCTTGGGGAGCATTCTTCAGTCCAGACGCGGCAGGACAATCACCATAACCTGTCCTGCCCAAGAGAATACGCGCACATGCAAATCCACGCTGGCACCAATGCATACTGACATACATTTGCTGATTTTTGGATTGCAACTTTGAAACGAGCTTCGATCCTCTGATGTGTGCGAATGATTCTCAGAAGCTGGAAGGCTTAATGAGTCATTTACAGCAGCCAGCCTGTCAGCAAAGAAACGCTCCCACAACACTTTGCCCACTAAGCAAAAACTCGCCTGGTGGTTCTGTGCTAATTTCGTTTTCCAAGGTCAGGGGGCACCCACCACATTGCTTCTCATAATGGTGGCATTTTCTCAACAGATTGCAAACGCTAGGCTGAAATGTGCTGTCGCGGGGCAACAGAAATTGGTGCATCTGCAGTGCTATATGGTGTGTTGGAGCTGCAGATGCTCTATGGGTGCATTTTGATGGGCCCTCGGAAAGAAATGACAAGAAAGTTTGTCTCTTAGCTTGGCAGGCAATAATATCTACTCCCTGAGCATCTTAGATAGTTAGCACTGCCTTTTTGGATGATGAAAATGCAACTCTCATCCTTGTTAAATGTCAATGACCATAATGTCTGCAGAATTAGTCATCCAGCTAAGTGTTTGTGGTGTTTGTGGCACTGTGGGGAAGCTTCCGTCGTAGTGGCACTGCATCGAAACAATGCATTTAACAAAGATTCTGTCTGCTTCCTTAGTTTGACTTTGGTTCACTTAATCAGTGACTCTCACACAATTTTGAGAGCACAATTTTGATATCATCCAAATTTCTGCTTTTTGTTTTAAAACAGATTTCCCATCTGTAACATTTCCTAGCCTCAGGTGTTTTGTAGATGCAGGGAATCCAGTTCGATAAGAGCTCTCTTGATGGAGTGCGTCAGTTATTAAAGTAAAAATGATAATCTGCAATGATTTCAGCTGATATTGCTCCCAAAACACCACCTTGCTGACTCTCAGCAAGATTGCAAACAATCTTCCTAATCATGCTACTGTATGCCGGGCAATTGAACTTCAATTTGCCTCCTAGCAGTAATGAGGGCCCCTGATTGGTTGGAGAAATTGGCAGCTGCTAAGGCACCTTTTGCGGAGCAGCTCGGCCTAATTTCACTTTGGAAAAGGAGAATTCTGTGCCCTAGAAGTACACAGAGGGGATATTCATCCTGGATAAGAAAAGCTCAATAAAGAATTAACTATAACAGGCTTTTCAGCATGAAATGTTGCTACTGTTGCTTTTTGGACCCCCAACTAGCAATATCAGCTAGCAAAGGACTGGTTGATTGTATGAGTAGTGGTTATGGTTGTGCTGAGTTTAAACTACGCAACATGTAAAGACAGCTTTGGATTGACTGTTTGTAAGCCTTAGATGTTGTATTCAGGAATGGCAACATAAAAGCAAATCATTTCATGGGTTTTTTTTTCTTGTAACTCACTGAAAAGGTGAACCAGACAAGGCAAGACAACTGATTTTGTAAGTAGAAGAGCAGACATTAGTATTAGCAGTAAATAGTATCTTCAGTTATACCTGCATTGCTTTTACCTTCATTGCCCATTGTATCAGCTCCGTTTACCACATAGGTGCACATTGTATACAATTACAGGCTATACTGTTATATATACATAATGTGCTAGTCCCCAATCTATCAATGGCTAGCACTCCATGGTTTAAAAGAAAGTAGGCATTATTTGGGTAGCAGATCACTCTCAGCACATGGTAGTGCCATGACATTTATTTTTTACGTATTTATATTTTATATTCTTTAGTATGTAAATGTGTGTGTACATATATATAAGTTTGTGTATATATATCTGTATCTTCTTTCAGCTGCTGTGGCAAGTTAATTTCCCCAACAGGGGATACATAAAGTTCTATTCTATTCTATTCTATGTCTCCAACCATAATATCCAGCCAGCTGTGTCCTGGGTTCAGAACATTGGCGATGGACTAGATGAGTAAAACAGACTACACACACATACACAGAGACACATGTCAGTATGTCAGGGTCACTACTGTGCTGAAAATGATATTCCACCCAAACAGTTCTTGCTCAGTGGTTGTTCTGTGGGTCCTCTGACCATTCGTGAAATAATGGGGTAAATGGGGTTACAAATAATGCAGAGGCACCAATGGAATACAGTCTGTATTCATAAACCGCAAAGTTCAACGATGGTAAGTGGAGCTGATAAAAATAGACAATGAGTGTAAACGTAAGGCAGATGTGCCTAAATAAGTGTCTCTTCTGTGTAAGCTGATGTGTATCTGACTCTCCCAAGTCTCTTGATTGCTCACTCCAGTATTGGTAATAATTCTAGACTTGAGCAGTGACCTTTAGGCAAAACGACTTCAGTCTGACCTGTGGTAGCCCAGTGTTTAACCTTTCTAACAGCTGAAGCAGTAGCAGTTGACTGGCCTGTTGGCAGTGGAGGTGAGCAGTTCCATTCAAATCTTTCAAGCCATTGAGAAAGAGTTCCAACCTCCTTGGCTTGGCTCAGGCCCAGAGCATGCCGAAGAGCCAAGTTAAGCCCCCTGCTGTTCCATTCAGCCTTCAAACACACAAATCCGTGCAGGCACACACACACACGCACACTCTTGCCCCTGAACCCTGGCCACTTATCTCCTTGGCTAGGTCTTAAGTCCCCCTCTTGTCTTTCCTTACGGTCATGCGTCCATGGCCCTCTCTTCTGTACGTGTGTAGTGGTCGGGGTGGGGTGGGGGGTGTTCAGCCAGATGTCCTTTTTTTTTTTTTTTTTATGTCTCATGTCTTTTTCTCTCTCCACTTCTTGCTTCTACTCTCGCTCTTTCTCTCTTTCCTCAGTCCATTGCACTGCCTACCCTACAGTGATCTCATTACTGACATTCAGAAGCTGGCCTTCTCTCTCTCTCTCTCTCTCTCTCTCTCTGTCTCTCTCTCTCTCACTGTCTCTCTGTTTCATCTTCTAGTCTCTCCCCATGTCTATCCCTCTGCCTTGTGAGAGATGGATTTTTTATTTTAGCCTGCCTCACTCTTTATTTTCTCATTTCTTTCCATTTCTTTCCCTTTAGCTCTATTTTCTTCTGCTCCCTTTGCTGCGATTGTTGGTTTTACTTCCCAGCCATCACTCCATCCTTCATATATCACTTTTATAGTGGCGTATTTGAATTTGAGTCAAAGTTCCCTCTGCCTAGATCTTGAGAACTTCAGTCGAAGTTCAGCTCTAATTGCCGCATTGGCAGGCCTGCACATGCTTACTCAACATACTGCAGGCACGCAACAACACAACTAGGCTGCTGCTTATTGTGGCTGGATTGTTACTCAGATCTTTCCTTGCCTGGAGAGTTGATTAGGCGTTTGAGTCCCCTCAGGATCTTGTGGCAGGAGTGTGCAGCTACATGCAGGGCCTGTTTATTCACACCTGTCCCTATTATTAAACGCCTGCCGATAAACTCACCCCCCACCCCACGCACTTATTATTTCCTATCGAACAGGCCGTCGATCCAAGGCGCAGCAAATTTCCCCTCTGACTGACTGCACTCGTCACTCTTCACATCAGGAAGCAAATAAATGAACCTCGCCGTGATTAGTGTCACTTATCACCTGAGGGCCTCAGCCGTGGTCGCCACCATTCACTCCTGTCGTAGGGCTGCCCAATGGTTGGAACTGAAGCGCAGGGCTGCCAGGTCGCAATATAATCTGCAGTAACAAAGAACAGTGTGAGCTCTGAATGCACAATACAGATGGTAATTTTCTTCTCAAGCTGAAATTCACCAGAGATGCCGTTTTAGCCAATGAAACGCTAGTAAAAAATGCTGGAGTAGAATCCCTGTCGACTTAGGTAATAGTGTGTTGTAGTATTCTGGTGTACTTGACCGCCCCTCAAGAGATGGTGTAGGAATGCTATTTCAGTGCATTTCAGGTAAGCTAGGATTTAGTGTTAGTGGTCGGGTAGTGCCAAATCCTTATGGTATATTTTTAGAAGTATGCCACCCCCACACACGCACAGACAACTGCCAGTGCCTCCCTTGGGTAGTAGTTCATATTTTTCATTTGAGTGTGGCTAATACCTGTTTGTTGGATCTAGTGGTCTTATCCACATCATCACCGGTCTCACCATTGCACCAAATTCTCTGGAGGTCCAGCATGTATGTAATCTAGCCCCTCTTTCTGACCTTGAGTGTAATTGGGCCTAAGCATGGCCAAAGCAGCGGTTTCCGCTGGTGTTGACTACAGTGTCTTTAGAATCGGTCCAGCAAATCAGAGACAATTTTCTTCCTGGAACCATGTTGTCCTGCTGAGGGGTTTTTTTATAGCTTGAACATGTGAAAATGGAGAACAGAGTCACTCATGACTAACAGATGTTCGTGCCGAAGCTCATTTAATTTTGTTTAGAAACGGAAAGCCTCCCAGTTTTCATGTTGGGAACCTATAGCGTTCCTTCTTCGGGACGACTGCTAGGCTCTGATTATGCTGGCTAACCATCAGCTTATCAATATTCCACTGAAGCTTCCAGCCAACGCTCGCACCACAGGGATAGCTTTTGAAATTCATAGAAATTCTTATCAGTTGCGTTCGCTCAGATGATCCGTTTCTGTGGAAACGGCACAGTATAGACCCGAGTCATTTTTTTCCCCCTTACTAAGGCCAAAGTTCTAAATATCTACAGGCTAAATTGTGCTAGATAAAAAAAACCCACATTTTTTGCATTTGTGTAAGCATATGTGTGTGTGTGAGAGAGTGAGTGAGTGAGAGAGAGAGAGAGAGAGAGAGAGAGAGAGAGAGAGAGAGAGAGAGAGAGAGACAGGGAGATACAGAGAGCACTATAAGAAGAGCATCCTTTGGCACTGAATCCAAATATAGATTTGTACCGTCCATCAAAGTGGTCAGCTGGCCTGTTGCCAGACTGTATTGATTTACTTTACAAAGTACTTGAATGGGCTAGATATCTGTGATTACCCAATTCATTACTGTAGTCTTCAAGAGTGGGAGAAAATTAGATAAAAGCAAGGCTAGATGGGATAACCTCGGAATGTTCTGTATATTCACGTAGGGCTGAGTAGAGTGCACTCTAAACCAATTAGGCTAGCCTGGCTTCAGCCAGAACTACACGCTTAACCATCCATTTTGCCTGTGCGCCTATGTGTGTGTGTTTTGCAGAAATCATGTTGTTGTAAAAATATGCCATTATGCCATGTTATTAGTAACATTGTATTAACCGCATTAACAACTATCAATATCCATATATACACTGACCAGCCATAACATTAACACCACTGACAGGTAAAGTGACTGTCTAGTCATGTCATTACAATGGCACCTGTCAGAGGGGTGGGATATATCAGGCAGCAAGTGAACAGTCAGTTCATGAAGTTCACTTTGACAAGAGCCTTATTGAGATGGTTAGACGTCTGAGACAGAGCATCTTGGCAGGTCTTGTGGAGTGTTCCAGGTGTACAGTACCAAAATTGATCCAAGGAAGGACAACTGATGAATCAGGGACAGAGTCATGGGCACTCAAGGCTCACTGATGCATGCGAGGAGGGACTGCTAACCCATCTTTTCTGATCCCAAAGAAGAGCTACTGTGGTATAAAAAGTGAAGGCTGACTCTGATAGAAAGGCGTCAAAACACAGTGCACCACTGTCGGAGCTGTTTCAGCAGTGTGAGGGGGATCTACTAATAGACAGGTGCTGTTAATGTTATAGCCCATTCTGTTCAGCCTTCCCCCAAGGCTATAAGTACAAGCTTCAGTAGAGAGCAGTGATCGAGGAAAGAAGAAGAATAACACAAGTTCATCAGCCAATGTGGCTGCAAAGATATCAACACCAGCGTTTACATTTGTTTTTTTCATCACTTCATCCACTACTTCCATTTAAGGCAAACCGTTCCTCTTCATTGTCTGTGATTTTGCTGGTGTTTAAAATGAGAGTTCAGTTGCTCTGATTGCCAGCGTTGTCAAACAACCGCTTTCCGGTGACGTTGTGTTGTCTGACATCTCAATACAACCCAGCTGTGAAGTTTTTTGAACGTGACTGCTCAAACAAAACAGCCGCTGTCGTCAGTGTTTGCAGGCGGCCATCTCTCGTCCCATCCCTACCGCCTCAAATAGCAGGCGCTCTCAGCGAGAGCACGTAGCGTCCTGACTGTCAGTGCAAATGAAGTAATTTTTGTGCCGCGTGGCGCTTACATGAGAATTCATTGCCCTTGCCTACACCATCATTAGAAGAAAACGCAGACAGCAGAGCAAGCTCACTGACCCTGGATCTTTTCTTCATGCACATTCTGTAAAAAAAAAAAATTACCTAAACCCTTGGAGGCATTTGTAATTTCAGATGATGATGCTTTATTAAGGTATTAAGGACACCTTTTTGCAGCTCACATCCAAAAGAGGGCCTTTGTTGTTTTTTTTTCTTCTTTTTCTTTTTCAAACCTTCTATTTTTAGACATTCATGTATTCTACAAGGCACGGACATGCACACCGGTGCTGTTTTTATGCAACCGAGACACGCCTGGTCTTTTGGGGTCGCTTTGCTGGGTCGCCTTGCTCCTATCCCAGCACGGCTAATTTCCTGTCTCCTCTCATTGCCGTCTACCTCCTCGGTCTCTATCAGCCCTGGAGGAGCCGGCTCCGGCAAGGCTCCGGAGGCTAGAGCTAGAGACGGTCGCTTCTAACGAATTGTGACGCCTATCTACTAGCATGTGATAATGTTACAAACGAAGAATAATAAGCCCCGCCCTCCGATGGAAAAGTCATTACCGACCTCCCCTTACTGCAAAGTCCAGAACAGAGATGCAGGCCTCGTTTCTATCCTGCCTGGCCAACGGCTGCCTTCCCTGTGACACCATGCTCAGAGGGTCCTAATGCAGAATGGCAGCTTCTCTTACCTTTAACACCATAGTTGGGAGATACTTGCTAAGGGATTTCCAACCCTAGTCTACAACTGATCAGCCACTCTTGGAGTGGGTGCCCAACAGCAGGGAAAGGACATGACGTGGGTACGTGTGCACACTAGGACTTTGATGGTGTCACATTTTCTGAGAATGTGATGGATTTTGTTGGTACTTTATACCTTTATACCGAAGTCATAATTTGAATGAGTGCAGCTTTCACGTCTTAAGGGCTGCGACATTGACACATTTTAATTGGAGAAGTTTAACAAATGAAATTTAATCATGCTGAGCTTGAGAGTTGGAGCTCTGGCACATAACCTACAGTACCGTGTGAATGTCTTAGGCACCTATGTTAATAGTTTAAAGCCACTGAACAGTGAGTTCCTTTCTGCAGTAAAAACACAAGTGAACATTAGAATAAATCCAAACAGGAAAGCATTGAAAAGAATGAAGATATGTTTTGTCTGTAAGCAGTAGTTGATGTGTGAGCTGGTTAGAAGAACAGGTTTGGCTCCTTTATGCCTCCACTCCCTGGATGTGTGTGAAGTTCCATCAGCACCTGATTTCATCTAATGAAGGACTGATTGAGTCCAAACCAGTGATTTAATGGGAACTACAAGTAATACTGGGTGTCCACTAGGATAGGTTTTGGGAATGGTCAAACCAACACACTGACACACAAAATCAAATATTATTTGATAAGTTATTTGTAATATTAGTGGTTTTTGAGAAAACAAGAACACTTATGGCCCAAATAAACAGCTTTTAATGGTCATTTTCTCAGGTCTGATGTTTTTGGCTAAAAAAGTTTTTTTTTAAATTTAAAATCAATTTTAAAGAAAATAATTTATGTAACTTGCAATCAAAATGCTGGTTACAAAAAACAAACAAACAAATAAAACTGTGCCATTATTATTGCAGATGATGTTTATATGTGTTCTTGTTTCATGCCTTTACTTTTTTTTGCAATGTATTGATAATACCATAAATAACGATACGTTTTGGCCAGTTGTCACCAACCTGCTTCTTGGAGCTCTACTTTCCTTGCAGACTTTACTTGCAGCCTTTAACATGCTTCCTCACCAGCACCCAGCACTGATGCATCTGATCCAGCCAGTCAAAGACTTCTGAAGACTTTTAATTAGCTGGAGCAGACTGCGGTTAGAACTAGACTCAGCAGGAAAGCAGATCTCAAGACCAGGGTTTGTGACCACTGGTTTGGCAGTTGGTGTGATATTTAATTTGTTTAGCAACACAGGCCTAAACTGTACTTTACACTGAATTCTCGCTGCTATTAGCATTATTTGAATGTGGCACTACTGTTTTTGTCCTTGCAAGCCATTTGTCCATTTGGCTAAGGGTGTTTACGATGTGGCACCCTTTGAAATGCAATATCCTACTTCTCTCATGGGTAAAGGGGAGTGACGAAAGTAGGCGTTGAACCCTCCATGCGAAGTCACATATCACCATGATAACATACCAGATATGCCATGTCTGGTATCAAATGAATGCACATGCCATGAGGAATCTCATTAACTGATTTATATCACTCAGTGTTCTGTTCATCTAACTTAACTGGTCATTCTGAGTGGCTCCACAGCAGGATGTTGCCACACCTATGCCCCTGCTGTGGAGATTG
>JBBPDA010000132.1:23545813-23560986 GCA_037974385.1 Arnoldichthys spilopterus | reverse complement strand
CCGCTGCTCCACGTGTGCACGTGTGATGGGTTAAATGCAGAGGTCACATTTCGCTGTGGTGCTTGAGTGTGTTCACACATGACAAAGAGTCACTTTCACTTCACTTCACTTGATGTGCTTGGGCGAGTTTAAGGATCTAAATAACTTTGACAAGGGTCTTATTGTGATGGCTAGACGACTGAGTCAGAACATCTCCAAATGCGGGTCTTTCGGAGGTCGTGTGTAGCAGTTAGTACCTACCAAATGTGATCCAAGGAAGTCCTGTGTAGTTCTGTCCCACAGGAGAGCTAGTGTGGTTTAAAAAGTGATGTTGACTCTAAAAGAAAGGGGTCAGAACACACAGTGCAACACAGTCAGAGCAGTTTCAGCAGCAGGGGGATCTACTCAATATTAGGCAGGTGGTGTTAGTGATATGGCTGATTGGTGTACATCTTCAACAGAAAACACCTCTTCTCTGTTTGTTGACATTTTATGATGAATGGACTTTGTAGCTGGGTTTGCATCATTTCAGAAATGGCAAAAATGTCATAATGTCAGCAAAATTTATAAACGAATAAATTACAATGAGAACACATTTTCTGTATAGATACAAATGACTACAAATTCTGATGACTGATCTTTGGTTTCCATTTTTGCATTTTAAAAGGAGCAAAACATGACATAACCCAGTGGACTGACCCAGGAAATTAAAGTAATAATTATTTAAATAATACTTATTTTAATTTAAATAAACAAACAAGCAATCATACAAATAAATAAATAAAAATAAAAGAAGAAGAAGGATCGTCATAGCATAATGGGGCTATTTTACAGTAAAAGAACATATGGTACATGCCCAGAAATTTCCTGAGAATGTATGTTTGTGTCGCATCTCTGTGGTCTTACGGTGTAAAATGCAGCCATGAAATGAAGCAAAACAGCAACAAGTAGCCACTCAACATTAAAAGCTCTGCAAACGCACTCCATATTTCTCTGAAGTGCTTTAATGGATGTGACATTGAGAATGTTATTGTCTTGTATGCTACTGATTGAAACTCGGGCTAATGTGTCATTTTATTACAACAGTTCAATTATTCACAGTTTAATTTGACAGCTGGGTTTAAATCTGGCATTAATTTACATTAAAGTTCTTTTTGTTTAAGGTTTTTTCTTTCTCCTGTACACTTGGCAGTTTGGGGTCCAAGGTTTTGTTATGAAATACTGTGTCAGCAATTTGCTACTTTGCTTGGTAGTTGTCGGTGGGTTGATTTTTTGACCTTTTGAGTCAGACAGACAGGGGTACCCACTGCGGTGAGGGGTATTGTTTCACATGGCACAGTTAGACACACACACACACACACACATGCTCATATACAAACGTGCAAACACAGTTTGGCTCAACTTAAAGCAGCTGCTGCCCCAGCAGGGGGTTCGAGCCCACAGGCACCACGTGTTTGTATATGCATGTGTGTGTGTGACCCATAGTCTGTTTGTTCTTACCCTCACTGGGGCAAGTAAACAGCTGCACCTCAGGCTAGATCAACATTTGGAGCCCTGAATCATCTAGTCCTATAAACTGCTGATAATCCTACAGCCAGTGTGTTTTCTCTCCATCACTGGAGTCAGCTTGAAAACGTCCCTGTTGACATTGGCATACTCATAACCCCGTGGGACTAGATACTAACCACATATTCTTTTCCTTTTGCATTTTCACTTTGGCTGTGCCAGCTTGCAGGCCCTAACAGGATTCCGAAGTGGAGCGTAAATCGGTTACAGTTTAAGAGCGCTTTCATTAGATGGCTGCTAAAAAAAATCAAACCAAGGTGGTGTAATCCCACCTAATGCACCGCAGACGCTACATTAGCCACAGCTCCAGGTACTCAGGCTTTAGGCGCAGGGTGCAAGAGCTGAAGGGTGTGGATCTTATAGCGGCTTTGGCTTCCTGGGTCGCTCCTCTGCAACGCGATACGTCTGATGTTTGGGCTGCGCTTTCCCCGGAGTGCTGGCACGTTTAAACAGAGCAGAGTGACTGTGATAAGATGAACTCACATCAGAATAGGGGGTGGGGGATCAGGTTTACAAAGCTTGCTATCGACTTTCTCGCTTACATGCACTGGCCCGTTTCTGTCGTGCTGCTTGAGTCACTCACGAGGCAGAAACTTTTGCGACTTGGCAACTTCTCACTGTTTAAGTCAGCGGTTCTTCTCTGTCCCATTTGTTGTGTTTTCCTTGCGCTAACACACCTGATTAAATTTGCCAGGTAATTATCTTGGAGAGGCAGATGTGTTAAAGGGGGAGGGAGTGCAACATGCACGGAATCCCCAAGAAGCTGAAAGGAAAACCACCGTTAAAGTGTGTCATTAAAGCTTTCTACGAACTTTGAAACCTCTAATTTTGCGGTTCAGTGCTCAGACATAAGTACTCAGACGTAAAGAATAGCAAGTATTGATTACTCTGAACAGAAAAAGTGCCACAGAGCTGGGCTACCTTTTCCACAATTTTCGATTGGCAATTCCAGCCGCTAGTTGGGTCTTCCGCTATCACACAGTAGCCAACACTTGAAGTCAAGGCACATTATCATAAACAGAGGTCATTCATATGCTTTACAGCAATAAAATGAGCGCTGAAAGAGAATCAAGCAATACAATTAAATCAGATTACAGGAAATAAGAGTAAAATGGAAAATGAATGAGATGGGGCACATGCTTTTTTCAATCACATGAAGTGTTACTGCTTACACTTGGAAGAGAACTCTAACTGCTAATTTTGCTAGTAATACAGTGGTACTGAGGAGAGACCACAGTGTGTTATGTGTCTGAAATACTAGCTTATGACGGTTTGAACAAGATAAGATGCCACGTAGACCCACTGCACACGTGGCCGAGTATTTATGAAAACCTTCCGTTTTCATTTTTAAGAAAAATCCCATCCACACGAGCGCAGTTTTAAAAATATCTCTGTCCACACATCAATGCAAAAACGACATCAAAAGGTGTCAAAATCATGCCAAAGCATGAAGAATGTTCTTGCCATTCTTGTGGAAGCACAAGCTCGGTTTTAAAGTTGTCCCACCAACCGCTGGTCTGCCCAGGTCTTGTCCAAAACCAGTAACGACGTTGTGAATTTTGGGTAGTGGAGTAAGTGTTTGAACACTTGTTTAGTCAATTAGTCATGCTAGTCTCCTTGCTCTACATATACACATTTTGATGAGGGTGTGTTTTACTCACTTAGCTACCTTGGACGTTGTGAGGCCTTAAGCACTGGCTCTGAAGGCCTGATGAATTTATTATGCAGCCAAGGCCGAGGACGGGCTGGAAACAACATAAAGTGGCGCGCTGGGATTCAGTAACTAACAATGGCAGCGGCGGCACTGTTTGCCTCAGCTGCAGAGTGTCTCCACTGGATGCTATTGTTGCCTCACGAGACGGAGAGGAAATTGTTTCTGCTTTTCAGACTACAATGACTTCCTCCCTCAAAGAAGCCAAAAAGAACCATCACCAAGTGTCAGTGGAGGAAAACAAAATATTTACTGCAGGCGGAAGGACTCGCTCTCGCTCTCTCTCTCTCTCTCTTTCTCTCTCTCTCTCTCTCTCTCTCTCTCTTATTTTCTCTCTCTCTCTCTCTCTCTCTCTCTCTCTCTCCCTCTCTCTTTCTCCCTCATGCGTCTCCCATGTCTCATGTTTTTTGGCCCTTCAGTTTGAAACTGAACTGCAATCCCATATAAGGCCACAGGATCATGCATCTGTGCTCCAATCTCCATATTGGATTTTGGAGACGAAGGCAGAGCTGACAGGGGTTTTAAAGGATGAACACGGGGAATTTGTTTCTCTTCTCGTGCTTGCAGGCCTGCTGAGATCTTTTATTCAGTTGTCCACTCCCCCCCTAAAAATGGCCTTCTCTGCTGGACTTTAGTGGATATATTTCTAAATACTTCCTTTATCCGTTTGCTCGAAGTTCTGCTCACTGCTCACAGACATCCAAAGAGAGACGAGTTTACCACATCAAAAACTAATGGCGAGGCATCATAGAGAGAGAGAGAGAGAGAGAGAGAGAGAGAGAGAGAGAAGAAAAACAAAGGCATAACAGTGAGTCCTAAGACAGACGAGACAAAGGCGGCTGCGGTTGCCCTAACAAGCCCATTAACTTTTTAATAGTCTCGTGCTCTTGTTCCTCCTTTCGCTCTGTTTCTTCACCTCATGACTGTTCTTCATTATGTTGTTATGTTTCCACAAGCTTTTCACCTTCTCCTTTAACTAAGCAGAAGGAAGAGCTGGGTGTGAAAAAAAGTAATTTGTACAATTTTTTGGCCAAGATATATCACATTATAGCACACAATGACAGAAGCCATGTGTGTATTTAATGTTACTAAACAACCTGCAGTGGTTTCAGGCAAGTGAATGATTGTGTAAGGTTTACAGTTGCTAATTGCTTGTACATTTTCGTTACTTGCTGCTAGATTAGCCTCATAAAGCTCAGGCACTGACCGTTTATGGAAGAATGGGGAAAAAGTTTTTGTGGGACTGTTCTTTGAAATATTGTTTCTTGTTGTGTTTCCTTTTTGTTTTTAAGCGTCACCTTGGGTGCCAAGCTGGATCTCTGGTTGGCACTGATTATTGTAAGGCATCATTACTATGATCTAATTGATGCAGGAAAGTTCTAGGGCTAGCTCCATCAACATCACCATCATTATCATTATCCTCATCCTCCTGGTCTCCCCATCCATACTAGCAAAGACCTAGAAAGATTCAGGGCCCCTCTGCCTATCCCATTGCCCTCCAGGACCTTAATACCTAAATACCCTAACACCGCCACAATAATGAATGAAGTGCAAGTCTTATCTGTGTGGACAATGTATAGAATTTCACTGATGGCAGAATCTGCAAGACCTGTTTCGATCCAAATGATTTTACTTTTCCTCAACTATACATGCCACCAAAGAAGGATAGTTTAAATCAAATTGTTGCCTTTGCTTTCATGTTTTCTTTGTGCAGAATGCTGTGCAGATTTTTGCTCGCTGAATGCAAATACACTTTAATTTGTGGCAGAGAACGTCTAAATGCACAGTTCTGTTTTTGGCACTGCTTTGTGCAAGGACAATGGACACTGCTTCCTCCTGGTGTTTACTTGTTCATTTTCACAGCTTGTTTTTCCTGTAGCTGATCTAGCAGGTTTTTTGCTCATATGATGGTATTTGTAAAGCGTGCCAGAACTGGTTGGCCCCATGTTTTTTGCTGTCACCATACGTGCAGAAAGTATATATGCTTAGTAATTGTTAGTGAAAAGGAATAAATCTTGTTTGGGTGAAGCAGCACAAATCCCTGGTCAAGCTGTGTTTGGGTAAGCTGCTTGTGCCGGGCTTAGCCCTTCTGATTTTTTCCCTGAGCCCCATCTGAAATGGAGAAAACCTCAGATAAGCACAGCCCCTGAATGGGGTTTTGCTCAGAAAAATAAACGCTTTACATTGCCGGGTGAAAAGAGCTGGTAGAGAGTAAGCAATGCACTCTATGTCTCTCTCCCTCTCTCTCTCTCTGGGTTTTCATCCTCCCCCTCTCTGTCTGTATACTGTGTACAGTAAGGGTAGGAGAAATCAGTGTGTCCAGTTTTACTCCCTACTCTGGTCAATGCTCAAGGCCTGGATGACAGTTTCAAATCTTTACATGGTCTTTAGAAAACTTGTTGAATGGATCTTGAAGGAACCGTTGTCATCACATAGTGTAAGGGAAAGAGGTGCCCTAAACTGGCACATTTTCTAAACCTCAGTGGTTGGGAAGCTGTGGTTGCCCTCAGGGAGGTGACTGGTCTACAATCAGCCAGAGTGGCCGTAAGGCTTCTGAAGGAGATCAACCTGAGGGTTGTGGAAAGCTGATGGGACTCAGGAGACAGCCCGATGAGACATAACCTACTGCACCAGCTATTATGGTGCTTCCGGCTGTCAAAGACCAGATGGTGGAGGGCAGCATATCTGCAGCAATGGTGCTGCATGTTCCAAAGCTGTAGGACTTTGCAGTTTCAAAGAAGACCTTGAATGCCTGTGTCTTACTCACCAGTTCTGCAAAGTCAGGCATTGTGGGAGGTGGTGGGGGTTTCTGAACCAGACTTACTTCTGAGGGAAAGGTGGAGATGACTCACAGGGCAAAAACTACAGACAACCAGAAGCTAAATATATGTTTTATTGGGTCCAGTACAATGTTGTCTGATAAGCTTTGTATTGCTGGAGTGAAGTATGGGGTTGCTAAAAGGAAAGGGGCTCTTCTGTTATAATTTTTTTGTTAAGGAGAGAAATTTTAGCCATTTGGAACACAAGGAAAAGTAACGTTAAAGACTGTGTGGATCCCAAAAAAGGTGCTGAGAGAGTTGCTTACATTATGGCTGAAAGTTAAGCAAGCTTATTACATGCGAGTGGGCAATGTAAAAGTATCTGTAGGATGGTGTACTCTGCAAAGTTGATGATACTCAGTTTGATCTTAAATTTTAACTTTTTTTAATTTTCAATGTAGTTATAGGAAGGCCTGAATTTATGGTTATTTATTTATGTTTTTTACAGCCTTGTAGTAATCTGTCAGTGTGGATGCCATAAAGATGCATGCAATCTGTTTAATCACTATCTCTCTCTCTCTCTCTCTCTCTCTCTCTCTCTCTCTCTCTCTCTCTCTCTATGTCTCCCTATGTCTCTCTACCCCTACTTTATACTCAGTCTGAAAGGACGGAGTTGAAACACATCACTTACATTTCAGACTCAGTGTTTTCCAGAACACTGACCCTTTTGTTTTCTGGAGCCTGGAGCTTCTTTTCTCTCCCACTGAGTGTGTATTAGTGCATACTGGAGTGTATGTGTGTGTGTGTGCGTGTGCATGCGGACTGCACGAGTGCTGTGGTGCTGAGGCGACCTGGAGCGGCCTTTCGCTTTGGTCTCTTTTTACACCCCTTTTTTTCCCCAGTCCCCTTTCTTCCAAGCCCTCTCCCTTTCCATCTTTCACTTTCTCTCTCTCTCTCTCTCTCTCTCTCTCTCTCTCTCTCTCTCTCTCTCATCCACTCTGCCTCTTTGTTTGAGCGTCCCTTCTCATTTCATTCTATCTCAGAATGTGCTCCTCCATGCTTTAAAATATTAGCATATGATTGCCATGAGAGGCCTCAACTTTGCAATTAATGGCTTTTTAATGGCTCCCCTGGCCACCAAATTATGCAGCTCAGCTTCTTAACGTAAGCCGGGATGGTTGGAGGGACCATATGGACCACCGCCAGGCCCCATGCAGTGCAGTTTCAGGGGGTTTTGCAAAACTTTATTTAAAAGTCAGGGAAAGTGTATTTGTCTGAATGTGCTGGGGGCCCTGTCCAGCTTGGAGGAGTGGGCTTCTTTATAGTCCCCAGATTAAGTGTCAGATGGGTTTTGAGTTACTGTAAAGGTGAAAGGGCGGGGGGGAGGGAGGGGGTGTCTTCCATTTGGGCCTGGTGAGTGAAAGCACACACTGAGACCCTTGAAGCGAACAGCTGAAGGAGCCCTGCTGCTCTTTACATTCATGACAGGAAAACAACAAGCTTTGACAACCTTGTAATGTGCAGACCAAGTCGAGGTTCTACCTCCGAAGCTATGTTTCTAAATGCACTCTCTCCAGAGAAGCTGACTGGCTAAAGATTGATGCACACCCTGAATGTGTTTGGGCATGTTTGTGTACCTAACGGTGCTTCTCCAGAACTAAGCAAGATTCTTATCTCCTAGATTCATGAAACTGTATCCTCGCCACGGCATTTGTATATGAAAAGAAACCCTTCAAATACAGACGAGCGTTTAGCCAGCAGCCTCACTCATTGTACGACTTTCCTGCCGGTGTGTTGTCCAGATGACCTTGGCACTGGCCTAGTGATTCATTTTAGCCCACCCCAAGAATGCCATTACAGGCCCCGAAATGAAAAATTCAATCCAAGCGAGTGGAATCGCTAGGAAACAACAAGCTAGCATTAGCACGCTAATGAGCTAATCCGCCATGTTCAGCACCTCAGTGGAAAGCAGCCAAAAAACCTCTTTAGCCATTACTGAGGTTGTCAATGTAAAAGAGATTAAGGGAAAAAGGAGTTTAGTTTTCATCGTTCTTATTTATTTATTTACCCCCACCCCCTTTTTTTTTCTTTGTGCAGATTTTTTTCCACTTAATGCTTTTCAAGGTGAGAGTCAGAAAAACGCTGAGTTGCCCCCCCCATAAAAAAAAAAGTCCTCCCGCAGTGTCCTCTCTGCTCCTCTAGCCAGCGGGAGGTTGACATTTGCTTTCTCATTTACAAACTAATTAGCCTGATTTATACCAAAAGGTGAAGGAATCGCTTCATCCGTCGATTACAACAGGGAATTTCATATTGTGAGCAGAGCAGTTTTCAGTCTACCTGCTCTGTATCCGCCTTATATTGCCCAGGAAGATTGGAAGGCCTAACAATAGAATTGCAGCTGAAATTGCTTTTTGTAACTTCAGGATTGTTGAGTAAGTATTTCTTGTCAGATTTTTTTTTTTCCAGCAAACTATTCTGGTGTCCTTGCTATTCCTTTGCCAATTTGCAACACAATTCCTTCCTCCCGTGAGACACCATTTGTTCCCGCACCGTCCTGCACTCAGGTCTCTTACATGCCAGTCCACTATTGTTCATTTTTTTATTGTGCTTTAGTACAGAATAATTTTGTTTTTAAAGCTTTATTACAGCAAATGTTTTGCTATTGTATTATTTATTTCCCCCGGTAAAGGTTCAGGTAAATTTAAGGCAAGCGAGAGAAAAAGGAAGGCAAAAGGAGGAGGGAAAAAATGGAGAGAAAGACTCCCTCCTTAGGCATTTGACATTTTCTTGTCGTTTATTAAAAACAGAAAGGACATCTTTAGCAAATGCACGAGGTGTAATTAGGACATGAGTGCAGGGATAATTACCCAAACATGTACCCAAGCACGTCCAGATGCCTTGACTGACGTTCATGCGAAAAGAATGCATGTTCCTAGTCCGTTTCCTGTGCATGCCAGCCAGTGCTATTCAGAATGAGCTTCCTGACTTTGACCCCATGCCTTTGTTCGGTGGGTCGCTTTCATACTAACAGGTCATTCAGACGAATCTGGTGCTGGGCTGCGTCTCTGAATGTACTAATTATGCTGTTTAGAAGCTGCAAAAAAGGGCAGCTGTTATTCTACATCTCTTCATCTATCAGGATTCCACCATGGTCTGCCCTTCTAATGGGGCAGGGTCTCTCGCAACCTTTCTTTATGTTCCCACAGAGCAATTTCGCCTCCTATCTCCCAAAATCCGCTGTCCGATATTACAGCCTGTGGCTCAAGGCTTCCTTCTCATTCCCACACCCATTGTCTCGCCGCTGATCTTTTCCAGTGTGTGTGCATGACCGTGTCTGGTTTGTTTCCAAATTTGCCATTACACAGGTGATGACTGAGTGAGTCATTTGCATGGCCATGTGCAAATGGTCAGATGTGACTGACTGTTACTTGTTTGTTTCAGTGTGCAGGAGTCTTAGGGCAGCCAAAAGTAGTTTAAATTGTTTACATTTTTATTTTACACTTTACACTTTTGTAATTTATGCAGTTTCTGTTGCTCTCCATGCAATTACTGAATTATAAGCCTTAGGATTTAATCTGCCTGCGATTTTAAGGGGTGAAAACTGTTTACCTGGGACATGTCTTCACATATTATTATTAGAGAAAATAAAAATAAACATTAATGCAGTAAAAATAACAGGATGTTCCTGTTGTTTTTGAAAATATTAAAATCTATTTCAAACTATTTCAAACAAATTTTTGTTGTTACTAAATTTATTGTATTCATTCTTAAATTATACAGAAAATTGTTACCTGCTTGTCTGGGCAGTAGGTGTGTTTTTACTTACCAGAATAATATGTACAATTGAAAAAAATACAAAATCTATGTATAAAACTATTGATTGCTAGAATTCAAACATTTGGAATCACTTCTTATATGAATTTTCTTGGTTATTATTATGTGTATACAATGGAAATGTTAAGCAATGTAGGCTTAAATACCTTTTTGGTGTAGATGTTTTAGTAATTCATTTAAGTATTTTGGCCATGATGTATAATCGGAGGATAAATATCATACGATAACTATCTTTCATACATATTTATGCAAATTGTCTGGCTCAAGGTATTGCTACTTTTAAAATATAACATATTAGGAATAATAGTTTTATTATAACTTCAGCCAGGCATTTTAGAACCATTTGCATCTCTCTTCATCATTGTAGAAACACCTAAAATGTTAGTTTGTGCTATTTTTTGTAATTATATAAACTGATAGCACTTTGCTTTTATATTGCTGGACTTTTTTTTATTCCAAATTCATTAATATTAGTGTTGACTATTTCAGCTTTCAGCTCACATTATTAATGTCAAGGCTTGCTCATATCATTTTACTGAAATAATGTAATAGTTAAGTTTATTGTAATGTTAAATAGGAAATTATCTGCTTACCTGGGTATAAAGTGTGTTATTGTGTGTTTAATACTGTAACACATTAAAACAAACATCAGAACTGTTAGAAAAAACAACAATTTACAATTTTTATAAGTTATCAGCATACTGTGAGATGATTTGGCTCCTCTTCTTGATGTGTGTCATTCTTTTACACAGAAATGTATGATTCCACTAGCTGCATACCGGTGTAATGAAATATTGATTAGTCAAGCCAGACATCGGATGGTAACTGCAAATACTGGACAGCTTTGAGGAAATGGTTAAAGAAATTCATGTTTTTTTTTCAAGCAACTGCCTCCATATTAAGGCTGTAGACTTGTTTTCTGTTCTTTTCTAAATATAGGCATAAAAATTCAAGTGTGCGGTAACCCACTGCACAATACCGATTTAGCAGACAGAGATTTTTTATGTGCATTTCTTTAAGCTAAGTTACCTCATATTAAAGGGCAGAATTTAATGGCTCAACTTATTCTCACTATAGCTCAGAGCCCCTGGTCTTAATGGTGTATGGGGGAAGACAAAGAGTCAAGCTGCACTAGGTAGTGTCTGTGTGTGTGTGTGTGTGTGTGCTCTCCAATCTCAAAGCAGGTTTCAGGCAGAATTGCAGGTTCCCAACAGGATGAGTGATTGCTCACTAATATCTCAGCACTCAAAGCAAACATCTGCTCCACTCGAGCAGGCGTCGATTTCAGCGCTACCTTTAAGACCTCATCCTTCCTGGATCACTGTGACCTGCCTTAAAGATTAAATTCTCCTCTTGATATATTTCACAGAAATCCAATGACTCGCTCGCTTTAAATTGCTGGCAGGAGGCTGCCCTGACCAGATAATTTAAAACGATTGGTTGAGCCTAATCTGCTTCGAGATAGGTGATGCACCATAATGAAAATTCTTGGCTGAAGCTGAAATTCAGGACATGCTTGGACCAAAAACTGAATGGTGTTTTTTTTTTAAATACATATATATTTCTTTTGATCGATTTCATGTTTTAGACGTTCATGTTCTATTCCATATGTATGTGTTTATTTGGTTTTATGCAGTGTTAAACTGCTTGTTATTAAGTATCATTTCTAGTTTACCTAGTCATTGAAATTTTTAACTGCTATACAGACTTATGCAAATGTTTGAGCACTCTTGATTTGTTTTTTTTGTTTTTTTTTTGCAAAAACGTCATCTACATACTTTTAAAAAGGCATTTTTTTCTGCAAGCTTTTGCACTCAAACCTTTGCACATACAACTTTATGGCATACAGACAGTAACAGTGCATAAAAAAATTTCAGATGTGTTTTCCCCTGCTTTGCACATTTTAGTGTTTTTCTTGTTTCTAAACCACTTAATACAACTGATTAACTGATTAACGGACCATTCTCAGGTTGGAGATGTGGTCTAAGAGCAGGGAAAATATTAAAGGTAACACTTATGTTTCATACTGTACATACTTCTTTTGAAATGAACATAAATAAAGTGAGCGCGGCAGGGAGGCCTCCTGCCTAAGGTTAGGAACCACTGAGGATGTGTGTATAGAATATGTGCTCATGTATATTTGCTCAACAAACAAAAAATTGTGGCCAAAAATGTTCAAAATATTATCTTAAAATTTTGTGTAGCTGTTTTTGTACAAAAAAAACACATTAGAAGTATTGAATACATTGGAAAAGTTAAAAGTTGACATTTTATTGTGTTTGAAATGCCAGTTTTTGGTTGAATGAAACATTTTTGGCAATTTTTCAGCCCAAAACTTTCAGTGGGTGAATGGATGGACACCTATCATTTTGTGATCAGTTTACATGTTGCTCAGGCCTTGGCATAGAATGTGAATGGCTTTGTCCAAGTGTGCTCTCTAAAATAAACACTTTACATTCAGAGATTGGGAAGAGTGAGCTCTATTTTCTTTCTCTTCTTTGAGAGGAAGTTTTCTCACTACGCAAATATGTAGGAGGCAGCCAGCGACAGGGTCCTCAAGAGAGCCCTCACTCACTGTCTCTTTCTCCTTCTCTCGCATGCAATGTCTGTTTTCCAGGGGCTAATAAGTCCAGAGGAGCTGCTGTTGAAGCTCCACAGGCGTCTGAGTGAGTGTGAGGGTCAGCATATTGTGAACTGCCCTTTTGTGGACTCGCCTTAATGTTTACAATGAGGCGCCCTGAGGCAGCTGTTTTTGAGGAAAGGGGAGAGTTGTGAAAGACCATAAAGATGAGGTCTATGTTTATGTGCTTTAGCTTTGTGGTGCAGGCTGCAGGTCTGCATGGGCTATTAGTTAGCTTTATAGCATGAGATGAATTTACAAATTGGTTGAAATTATAATTAGCTCAGACTGGTGAAGTGAGTCTCTCAGACAGTACTCACGTCTTGGCTAGCAATGCTAAAGCACTGTTTCAGCAGTTCTTGGCATTAAATATGCAGCCTTCCAGTCTCTTCTGGTAATAACAGCTTCTACCGTCCACTCTAGCTCAGTGTGTGTGTGTGTGTGTGTGTGTGTGTGTGTGTGTGTGTGTGTGTGTGTTTGTATGTGCAGGCATTTTTGTGGTCATATTTGTGGCACAAGAACCATGTCTGCTGTGGCTCAGGAAGGATCACTTGGGATTGTTTTCTTTTTTTACAGTTCCAACAGCACTATGTAGGTATTTGTTTTCATGCATTTTCAGGACAAACGTCCTAACTTTGTAGGAAAACAAGTTAAAACAACCAGTAAAATGGTTCATTGTGCATATTTAATATTTTTTTTAACTTAAAGGATCATTCCAGTCTAAAACTAGGGAGGCACCGATCCGATACTGATATCAGATATCAGTCTGATACCGAATTTTGTTTTACGAAGTTAGGAAAGCAATGTTTAAGCCAAGCCTGTTGCCTTACACATGCAAGACACGCAGCATATTAATTTAACACTGGTATCGAATCGGGACTCAGTATCAAACCATACCCAAAGCTTCGCTTTCAGTATTGGTATTGGGACTGAAAAGCCTGTTTAAAACTGGAGGGTTGTATGTTTTCTTTTGTACTATGCAGTATTCTGTAGCACAACATCATGTTTTCCAGCTTCATCATTCAACAGAATTCGCCCTTTTTTAATCATTTGCATCAGTGTTCTCTCACGATTGTATTTAATATTGCGTGCATTCTGCAAAGTCATACAACCAATGAAAATCCCTACAATGCTCGGACTATCTTGACTGCTAGCCTAGCCAGGAAGGCAGCTTCCACAATATGTCCAAGTACAACCAAGCTAACATTAACATTTCAAAGAGCCCACCCTCAAAAACCTACAACAAAGCACTTTTTTTATCAAAAGTTCTTTACACCTTCAAGATACATCAGAAGGGAGTTTTATCAAACTTTAAACCTTACTCTAGAGACTTCTGCAGTATTGCCATTGGAGGCGAGTAGGAATGTTTACCACAGATGCTGAGAAGGTTCCTTTTTCACTTTGGCCAGAATGTTCCTTTATAACATGTGAAAGTATCTTTTTCCACATTCAGACTTTGATCAAAGATGTGCGGGTGTCTTTTTAGAGTATCGACTGATTTTTACTCAGTCCTTCTTTGCCAACATTGTGTCTACTTGCAAATGGTATTGTTCAGCTACACACGGTCAAATGCATGTACGCTCACATACCGGTCATCATCATGTCAGCTGTGCATGTGAAGGCCCTGGGGAATGTGTGTCGGAGGCTATGGTCTGATAAACTCATTGAGTTTCGCCATGAGCCACAGTGCTAGATGGCAGATGTAGCAGAGGCATGGCTGATGAGAAGGCCAGCTCTGTTTGTCTGCAGACTTCTGTAACATGTCACAGATGATGGCAGATCATCATACTTTATTTGTCTGCCTCAGGCCATCTGCTGCATCCAGTGTGAGCTTCTTTTTTTTTTCCCCCATTTTTTTAAAGTTGATTAGTGAAAAAATACATTTGATTATCAAGCCATGGCATTCGCTTATGGCGAAACAAGACTCCCAGTGGAGTCTAGCCAAGCAGAGTAGTTATACTACAGTGGAGTATATATCTTCTGAATGTAATTTCTTTGGTTTAATATAAAGCTTTTACTATGAGTTAAAAATACAGAATGTTAGCTTTAGTTTTAATATTGTCTGTAGCAATCACTGCAAAGAATGTCACTGTCCATTTACTCACTGATAGTAGTATTACAGTAATTACTGTTACATACGATGGTGGAATATAAGACTTGTTTAAACAATTTTGACATGATGCACAGAGGTTGAGCTGTCAGCTGACTGCTGGACAAAGCATTTGAGCGAAGTCAAGCACAGCAGTGGTTGTGTCCATATTCCTGATAGCTTTAATTACTGTACCTAGTGCTGGGCAACATGATGATATTTATCTTTATCGTGATAAACTGTGGTCACAGTATGCTTTTCTGAGCATATCAATATCATAAGGAACTTTGATTAGATACTTGGATTTTTTTAGAAAAACATGGCACTGTTGGTTCTTTTTTTGTTTTGTTTTATCTTAACACATATCGTGACATACGTCACATAACATGGAAAGATATTTTTCGCCGTATTGCCCACCCCTATGTACATCTAATCATTTTCATAATCACTCATCTCAATCTGAACTGACACCAGTGAACAGGAGGCTTAATCAACCTTGTAAATGCCTATATGTGTTTACTGCAGCTTTTGTAAGAGCGTGTCTTCATACAGTCACTCAGTAAAGTGCCTCATTGCTGACACTGGTTAAATGGGCAACATACAGCTTGTTGTATC
>JBBPDA010000132.1:23514852-23527230 GCA_037974385.1 Arnoldichthys spilopterus | reverse complement strand
TGGGTAAAATGCAGAGGTCACATTTCGTTGTGGTGCTTGAGTGTGTTCACAATGACAAATAGTCACATTCATTCATTTTTCCCATGCTTACAGTCCCTAATACCATAGAGAAGGGCAACGTGGCAGATATACAATATAAAGATACTCAACATTTTCATGATACACAATATGCATCAGGTATAGTGCAATTGTTTTTATTCAACATTTCACAGACTGCATTGCACTAAATCCAGTTCAACGGGACTAAGTATGGTCTATTTGTAATAAAACATGGTTGGCCAGTGTTCTCAGAATATGTGTTGCGGCTTATTGTGGTATAATTAATCATCCGTATCATGTCCGCAACCACATAAACAAGTATATTCAGAATGGTGTAACTAGTGTATGCTCATTTTGCCATGTATTTTAATTGGTATCCCATAAGCTTCCAATGCATGTAAGAGCTTCAATGCAAAACTAGAAGCACGTGTCCAACTCTAAACATGTCGTGGCTGATGAACTTCCTTTGTCATAAGGGGGAAGTCTGATCATGTTAACTGTATTGCACATCGCAGTCACCACAGCTAGTCTGCTATGAGATACTACGCATGGGGGTTTACACATGCTTTCATTCTTGTATTATATATATATATATATATATTTGTTTATTTCTGTGTGTTTGTGTATGTGAGAGAGACAAAGAGGTCAGCTACACACTCTCAGCGGGTTAGCATCAAGGTTCAACACTGTAAGGTCAGTCAGTGACACCCGCCCTGTCTGCTGTCTGAGGCAGCGTTTCTATGGTTACCACAGGCCGCACTGGAGCCTAGCGTTAGGGTTGTGGCCTGTTTCTCTGTGGCGGGGAAACAAGCAGGGTCAGATCACCCTACTGTCTCTCTGGAGGACTGACCCCCTGCCCTCTGCTGCCCGGTGAGAGAGGGTAGTAAAGACTAAGGAGAGAGAGACAGAGAGAGGGAAAAAGAGGGAGAGAGAGAGAGAAGTGTCGGAGGAGCAAGAAAATAGGCAGGTTTCTATTTGAGGGATTTAATTGCTTTGAAACGTTTGCCCATATAGGAAAACTGGGAAACTTCAGAACTATTTTCCAACTTTCCAGTCCATTTGGCAGATAAATCTTTGGAGGATTTTGATATTTTGCAGTGTCGATAAGTGGAAGAGGTTTTGAAGAGAAAATGCCAACTAACTGGCCAACCGCCCGCAAGCTAGCACTTCTCCTAGCACATGGTGGTACAGTTGCCTTGCAAGTCATATAAAGCACCACCTCATCTTCTCAGACTGCCACTAACTCAGCAGACAGATCAACACACTTGGAGGAGACACTGACACCCAGTTTTGTCATGTCAGTGGAAAAGCACTTGACTAGCACTGCACTGAGCATCCATCCAACTTAGAGAGCAAGGTCATTATCACTCTCCTGGACTCCTGCCACAGATGGTCATCTCTGGTGATCAGACTCAATGTTTTCCAACAATAGGCCCAAGTTTGATAGAAATGAGCTAAGGCAACATCTACAAATATTTTATTTGTATTTTTGTTTCATTGTTTTCCAAAATGCAATAGAATTGCTTCCACATGAGCTAATGACACTTTGAGGTGAAATAGAAGAGAGAATACAAGACAAAGTGTGTTAAAGGTTTAAACAGGGCAGCAGGCACTCATTCATATCTGCTCGCAAAGTGTGTGTGTGTGTGTGTGTGTGTGTGTGTGTGATGGTGTGTGACACGTCCTGCGGGGTTGCTGCTATCAGATGTCCAGTTCAGATGAATGAATACAACACTGCTGAGAGACCTGCTTTGGCTTATCTTAGCTGTAAGACCACCACACAGGAGACCTACACACACACATGTCTACACCTAAATGTCCTTCCTCACTCAACACCTACTTTTTCTCTCATTTCTTTCTGTTGTCCTAATTTCCAGTGTCCTAATCACACTTTTTTCTTTACTTCTCTTTCTGATTTGTCTGCTCTCTCACTCTCCTTTTTCTCCTTGTTTCCTCTCCCATTCATCCCCCTCTCACTGTGAGTTTCATGGCCATATATAGACTTCGGTGTGGCAGTATGGAGTGATTTGTGAGCGCTATAATCAGGGTCTTTAAGCAGTGTTCCCCATAGGTGGCCTTAAAGCTGATTTATTGCTGGCACTCTTCATCCGAGAGCTCCTCACGGATCCTTTAAAACCCCCACCCTCACGGCCTCAAATTAACCCTGGCTTGAAAGGTCAGTGGAGAGCAGTTTTGGCTTGGAGGCATGGGGAAATATTGATTGAAGTGAGAGCGCCTGGGTCATTTAGGACGCTACCCGAATTGAGAGGCTCAGAGTGTCTAAATTCTAATGGCTGGTACCTCTGCCCAGATAAACCTCCAGTGTGTGAATCCGAACTCCCTATAGGCCAATCTGTACACTTGGCAACACTCCTGGACAGATATTTGCAATCGAATAACATATATCTACGTGAACGAGGAAAGGCTGGTAAACCTAAAACTGATGAAGCTAATGAAGCCAATGTCTTTGATTAAATCTTCATATTCGCTAGATCAGTGGTTTACAACCCTGGTCCTGGAGTTCCCCAGCTCTACACACTTTGGTGTTTTTTTTCTGCTGTAATACTACTGATCCAAATAATCAGCTAATTTACAAGCACTTTCTAGGCAGAAGTTGGTGTGCTAAAGCAAGAAAAATGCTATAATATGTAGGGCAGGAAATGTCCAGGACCAGCGTTTGGGAACCATTGCCCTAGATATAACTTTATTGATACCAGAGCCTTCTATGTATCACTCTCCTGTAAAACCAACACCGCTCTAATGGTTTTTTTGGGGCTTGTAGGTCTGTAAAAAAGTACAGCGCAACTCGCAGGACTATCTAATGGGAGCAGAACTTGGCCTGCTCCCAGCCCCAGATGTGAAGCGAGTTCTCCGGTTTTAGATTGCAATCTCTCTACCTTCGTAAACATCCGCTGCCGGGCCTGGACCGGGCATGTGTAGGCAGTGATGGACGGCAGTAGAGGGACTCATAGAGGCAGAGGAGAGTAGGAGGAAAGCCAGCAGCCTTGCAGGTCATTATGACTCCCTGCTGGGTGCTCACACATAAGGGATGAGGAAAAGAGTGAGAGGAAAGAGAAAAGAGGGACAGAAACCTAATTGCAACTTGCAAGTGAAAGGGAAGAGAAGTGAGTGACCTTATCAAAAGACTCACACTGAACTTTAGGGCACAAGAGTTTAAAGAGTGGAAAGACTACTGAACCACTGAAATGAATGGGAATGACTAGAAAGGTTGAGGGAGGTAGGGAAAGAGATAGAGAAGAACAAGAGAGAGAGAGAGAGAGAGAGAGTCTCATAAAGAATGGGGACTTGCTAGTAAATTACTTCTCCATGGTCTGGCCTGCTGTGTGCTTTATCGTAGTGACCGTTGTTTGGTTGGACAAGCGGTACGGACGTTTGGCAGCAATTCTGTCCAACATAATGAGACGTCATAGTGAGTTGTTACATAATGTTGACTTTCCTGTTTAAATGGCTACGCTGTCAAGCTTGGCTGTGCTGTTGTAGCTAATCAGAAATGAACAGACTTTAAATGACAATGGATTTGCTATGCTAGGCTATGCTAGCTTCAGCGCACATATCAACTAGGCCTGCACCATTCAAATGTATACAGAAGGAATCATGTACTAATACCTTCAAATGTATCAACCAAAACGAGCGTCCTACGCTCAGCTTGAATTGGATTCTCGCCAATGTTTGGTGAACCTCATGACGGTTGCGCTGAAACAATACTGTTGTGGGCGGAGCATGGGCAGGTGTAATTGTGTGTGAAGAACTGACCATGGCCCTAGCATCGACTTAAGCCAAGGCAAATAAGCTTCGGGGCCTTGATTCCGCTCTGTGGCTTCACGCTCCTCCCATCCGCTCTCAACCATTTTTGATCTTCCCCGCACACACCGATGACAGAGCAGCCTTCAACGCACTCATCCCTCTCGCTCTCTTTCCCGCCCTCCCTTCACTCTCACCCTTATCTCTCCTCTTCCGCAGACCGTCTAAGCTTAATAGGCTGCTGTGGCAAGTGCCAGTGATCGCTCTCGCTAATGTCTGTTTGATGAAGATGCCACAGACTGTCAGAGTGATAAAGCAGTGAACTACATCTGTCAACTCCCACCAAGCTCACTCAGTGCCTTACCCAATGGAATAAAATGCTTCGTGGGCAGGGGAATGTGGGTAATGTAGTTTGTGGAGAGTGCAGATTCTAAACTTTCAACCTAAACCACATTTGTGTTTCTACGTAAAGAAGGAGATATTTTAATCATAAAACCAACATAAAACTATAAAATAAGTTGTAAAACTACATAGTAAATACTCCAGATCTTTAAATACTAGGAGCTAAATTGTTTCTATTTACAGTTTAAGACACTGAGTGGACTTTAGTTGCTGGAAGCAGAAAACTCAGTTACAAAATCAATGTTCTTTACTTAGGCTTTACTCTGGCTCTCTTTTTTATTTGCAGGAAATGAACCGTAATATTGTGAATTATTTTGAAATTAAACTCTCCCCTGGGAGTCATTGTAAAATATTTAAGGTATTTTCCCTTTTGCCATTTCTCTCTTTCTTTCTTTCTTTCTTTCTTTCTTTCTTTCTTTCTTTCTCGCTCTCTCTGTATCCCTCTAACTTGAGACCTCTGTGACTTTATTATCATCTTTAAACACTTATTTGGAATGGGGAGACATTATCCTTGCGTGTGTGGATTTCTTCCCTGCAGGCTTTCTGAATTCACTTGATGGAGTGCCGGTAAACATCGGTGCTCTGATGCTTCTGAGGGGCTCTGTGCAGTCCCTATCGATTGTGTTCTAGCCTGTGGGCTTGTTTGTGTTTCCTCTTGCTCCTTTGATAGTTTCTGAACCCCTCCGAACCCCATTAAGTAGCACCTCTCTCTCTCTCTAAAACACTCATTTGCCTGTTCTGACCTCCACTCGAGGCGCTTTTATTAGATATTGGCGAGTGACTTGGGCCTTTGGGGAGTGGATAGTGGCTTCCGATACTGCTGACAGATGTGTGTGGTATGTTTCATTTGTGTAGTGCATTTCCTTGAACCTGGCATGGTGCTTGCCAGGCCCAGTCTCACTTGTATGCAACACCTCAAGTTCAGCTTTGGTATGGATTTGCATCCTTGGCCAATAGCGCAGCTTTGGCTGCATTGACCTCTGAAAGGCAGAGGATTTGTTTAACCATATTGAGGAAAGACATTGGAAAGGAAAGGCTTATTTAACCAGTGTCTGAGCACGGCTCTTTACACATTTCTTTTAAATTTCCCTGCTGGTTATGAATAAACACATGAAAGAGGGACTGCATTGCATGTATTAAGTTGGGAGTCTGTATTAGTAACTTTCCCTTTTTATCTTACTGTTTGTGGCAGTTGGTTTGCAAACTCTGATATAAGCTCATTCGTATTAGGCCTTTAGGCCTATAGCTGCACACATAGGTCCCCACTTCCACCAACCATGGTTGTTTACTAATGATTTGCTACAGATCAGTATGTAGCGCTTTATTTTCATTGATTTTATTTTTTTAATACGGACCACCCCTGTCAAAAAGGTCTCGTTTTACAGAGCGCTACAAACCGCAAATGCCTTATTTTATCAGATCTGACACCAGGTCTGACTGACTGTTAACATCAGTGATTGACTCATCTCACAGGTTTTTCCTCTGTGGGATTTTATAGCTGTTATAACTTGAATTATTTGCACCATAAAGGTTCTTCCTTTGAGATTTGGTTCCTCTTAATGCTCTTATGGGGTTTTCACTAAGTGAATTCAACACATTTAATAGCTTATATATCACTGCTGTCAGATATAAAATGTGTTTCTTTCGCAGAAATGGAAAACACCAGTCGACACTTGCATTGTGTCAAAATTTCATGATGAATGGAGCAAAAGAAATGGTTCTAAACTAAAAAAGTACATATTACATTAACCTCCAATATAAGATTAAAAGGTTTTGTGCTTTTTCTGCAAAATTCCTGCAGTTTTTTGAAGATACAATGTGTTTGTCTGACAGCAACAATATCTTAATTTATTCTGTAGATTTGGTTTAGGTAAGCTCTATAAAATGGACATATGCTTTGCCTCTCCTTGCTACTTTTGGTTGAGTTAAGCTTGTCCACATTCTTGCTCTGTTGAAACCTTGCCTTCTCTAAGCAGTATGTTGGTTTGTGAAGAGACAATCTTAGTCAGTTCATTTTCGTAGTTTAGAATTATTTTAGTTTACTCGTTTATCTTATTGTGTTGTGTCGTTTTTTAAATAGTATCTATTGCTTTACCCGCTCTTCTGCTGTTCTTACCTTTTGTACTGCCGTAGCAATGCAAATGTCCCACTTGTGGGACTAATGAAGGTTTATCTAATCTCTTATCTTATCTTAGAAGCTCAAAGCACTGGGACTGTTCCACAAGGTCCTCGGCACTCACAGTCAACAAGTTGGCTGATCTCAGCATAAACACCCTGCCAGATGCCCCGTGCAAAACGCTGCATCGTACGACCCTCTGCATCCACTGCTGTTTGCCTCTGAGCACACAGATATGTGCGAAAATGATGGATTCATGTTGGAGGTTGGAACAGACATATCTGAACACTGCTTGTTTTCTCTGAGCTCGTTTTCCTCGCCACAGGCAATCTTGCCTCTCCATGGAGCTCACCTTAAAGGAACCGTCATCTTTGCCCACCAATCTGCTCTGCGGTTCAGACCGCGGGGCCGAGAGGGAACTCAAAAAGGCAGGATGGAGGAATGTGGCCTCCTAGTAAATCTAAATGCAGGACGTTTTGCGCCAATTAAGTGCTGGGGGGAAAAAAACACCAAATACCACAATTTCAGCTTGAGTTTTTACCCTACAACCCACACTCAATGAGCTGACTTGGACTGAGTCCACTATTCTGTCTCTGCTCCAGCTGCTTTAATACAGCTCTATATATAGGTCATAGCTTTTGGAGTAATTAGGGTTATTTCTGATCCAATTGCACCATAGACCTTAATTTATTCAGGATCTGGTTTCTGTTTCCATTCAGTGCACACGAGTGAAAGGGCTGTGACTTGTTCATGTGAGTTATACACTTGGTTCAGTCTGTGTACAGGGAGTCTTTCAAAAGCAACACAGTGGCACTCACAGACACAAAAACGTGTACACTTCAGATATGTGCCCCTATTCCCACCTCCTTTCCGAATAGTCATCCGATTTAAAACTCTTACACATGGGATGCAGAGGGGCATGGGGTCACCACTTTGGGAAATTCTGTTAATAGGGATGCCATGGGTTCTTTAGCTGCAGGGTTTCAGATTCTTAATATAGATGAAATATTAATGAGGTACGTGGCTTTCACCTTTCTTAATATTGCTTAGCCATTTCTTACATTTCCACTAGTGTGATCTTCCTGCTCGTGTGTTAATAGATTTCATCCCTGGAGGAAAGGGTTAACTCATACTGACAGCAGGAATAATTTGTTTCTTTGGTGCAAATGATTGTGCCATGGCTCCCGACCAGCTGGTCTTATTATATTACAGGAGAGATTTTATGGATTTTAAGAGATAATGGCCAGTCGTATGTTTATTACCACAGAGCAAAAAAAAGCGCAGACCTGATGACTGACTAGTGTATCATGAACTAAATCTTAATTTAGAAGATATTTGCCCTTGTAAACGGAAGGTCTCGGGTTCAAGTGTCCAAGGATGTTCATTGGTACATGGAATGGAAAGTAGGATACTAAACTTCTAATGTTATGAGCCATTAAAAAAAAGTAAGTGCACTTAGGTCTGGAAAGTGATAAAAATTTCTGTGTCTCCAGGTAATTGATAAAAATGAGCTAAGCCATGATTTAATTGAGCGCTCATGATAAGTTCACGGCACATGAACAGAGAGGGTACTTACAGTGTGTGTCAGGATTAGCAGATATGATCAGCTCCTGACTGACTCATGTGGTTGATTGTGGGCATGTGTCTACAAGTGTTTCACATTTCTCATGACTTTTTTCCTGGCTGTTTACATTGGTGTGCATCACCATATTTGCATGTGGTTTTGAATATCTAAGCAGAGCTAAGAGCGTGTGCACACATTTGCATGTGTGTGTCTGCGTGGCACTACTGCTGTGGCTGTTGGCCCTCCAAGCTTCATGCTTGGGCCAACAGGAAGCTTTTGATGTGGCTGTGTGTACATGTTCTGGAGGAAGTGTTTGGAGACTTACAAAGTTAAACACGCTCAAGTCGCTTAGACACACAGTGCCTATATCACTCTATTTTTGTTGGCACTGAGCTGCCAGTATCTCCACTGAGTGGCCATTTTATGAGAAACACCTACCAAATATAGCGCTGATAGGAGCCAGTTTTTTTGGCTGCAGAGTTTATCACCACTCTTACCCCATTCATTATTGGAAAGGGCCCATCGTAGACCACTGAAGACCAAATATTAATTGGCTGGTGGACCATTTTTAGTACAATGGTGACAATAGCATGGAAGTAGTATGGTAGTATGTGCTGCTTTGGTGTGGCTATGCCACTGGTAGGTTAAGGATTGTCTGCCAGACAAAAATATTTAGCCCACAGTGGTCCTTGGGCTGGAAACCAACCAGTGATGCAGGGCTGTGTGGTTGACCAACAGAAATCATGCAAGGTGAGCTATAGCAGAATCTTTACTCCTGGTGTACTACAACAAAATGGCCAATAACCAGAGGGAAATTGTGTCTTAATGACCCCATCGTTGATAGATCATGCGTTCGGCCTCCAATCATGCCACAGCCTCCCAAGGCCAGGAATCCAAGAGAGTACAATTGACCACCCTATCTCTAGGTGGTTAGGAGGCAGCATCTCTATCCAGTTAACTGAGGTGTTACTGAGCCGCATCTTATACTAATCTCCTCTGTTTTTCCAGCTGTTCTCATTATTGATCTCTTTTTTGTCTTTTCCATTGGTAAGTGTACACACAGTTTAATGTCCCAACAGCCAAGTTATACTTACTTCACTAATGCACAAATATGCCACTGCCATTTCACAGCCACCAACCAAGTAACTGCAGGTAAGTTGTGCTTACAATGGTGCATCAACTAAGTAAAATCAGTTAGCAGTGGTCCTGTGATGTTCCCTTTCTTTTGAGGGATTTGGTAGAGAGTGACTGATAAGTTGCACAGCAACAGATGGGCTGCAGTCAGTAATTGTGAATCAAAAGTGCACATATAGTACATTGATTGTGATCAAATGTCCTCTCAGTGTAGCTATAACGTAGCTTTAGCTGAGAAAACTGTAGTGCTTTAGTTTTTCTATTTGGCCGCTGTATGTTACAAAGCAGTGGTCTGATGAAACGGGTGCATGCACATGTTTAAAGTGTATGTGTGCATGTACACTTAACCTAGAAACAACCTAAACGCCACTGTGCTGGAAGTCATTTACACGTTAGATGATTTGCATTAGCAACTTAATATGATAAATATGCTTAATGCACCATCTGTGATAAAAATACGCACCACTCCAACATTAAGAGCAGCACTTTGCACATCACTCTTACGCACGGAAATCATCTTAGAAAAACATTACTTAGAAAGCACTCACCCCCCCTCACCCCCTCCCTCCGTGATGGCCCAGTTCTTCTGTGTTTGACATTTAAGGATATCCTTCTTCAATAAAAAATGTTTTTAACTCATGTCTAATAATACAAGCACTTTGTTCTCTGTTAGTGCTGTAAGCTGCCAGGCGAACTGCGAGTAGTTTGTTCAGTAAGTTTGAGGAGTCAGAAGTACAGTAATCGCGTGTTTCTGCGTACTTTTGCTTTCGCTCCACAGATAAAGCTGTGACCCTGCCAGTGTTAACATTCAGACGGCTGTTTTCTCTCTATTTTGACAAGGCTGTGATAGGTGCGCGTGTAGCCTGCCTCGAATACAGTGCAGAAGAAATAGCCGGAAAGTGTAGCCACGCCGCTGAAGTAGGACATCTACACACTCAGCAGAATTCATAATACCGTGTGGATGTGGATATGTGTGTGCGTTCCACCCACTCCTGCCTTTGCAGCCATAGCCGGCGGTGCGTAGACAGAAGTTAAATGAAATATTGTAAGGACAAGAGGAGAGATGTAGTGTACGTGGCCTCTCTCTTAACTCCAGGCTATACAAGGCCTTTAATATAGCTCTCATTCATCAGCTGTAGGCCGTGACACGATAATGCTGAGCGCTTCGTTGCAATATGGGATCATTTGTTCTGTTAGCAAATCTTACATTTGACCCTACTTTAGCAGCGAGGCTGCTGCCCGAATTCTGATGCACACCTTGACTTTGCGAGTCGCTCGCAAACTAGCATGCTTGTACCAGCATGTATCAACGTTCAGGGCTTTTTCAATACTGCAAGGTGATTAACAGGTCGAAATTGCACGCTAATTTGATATAGGTGAGCAAAGATGTGACATTATGCCACTGGAATCAATCGTCTTGAATATTTTAGTATTCGCTGTAGTAATCTGGGGGTTGGGGGGTCAGTTTCTTGGGCTCTACACTCCTGCAGAGTTCAGTACACACCTGTTTAATGTAGTGAAAGAAATCAAAACCTGAGCAAAAGTTTCATAATTTATGTCTAGAACTGGACTTTTAGGGAGGGTAGATCTTCTAGAGCAGACTTGAGCTGCAATGGATTAAGCCTAGTTTTAGACTGATTTTAAAGGTGTTTTATCATTAAAAAAAACCCTGTTTAGTCTAGGCTTTGGGTTAATCTGGGTCTAAGGAACCGGAAGATGGTTCTGATTTTTTATATATTTTTATTTATTTTATTTATATATTGAGCCTTTTGATACAAAACTTGGTGTCTTTAACAAAGTCAATATTCTCAGTATGTGAGTCCTAGACCTGAAGGTTGCAAGTACCACCTGAGCACTACTGAGGTACCCTTGAACAAGGCACAGTCCCGCTACACTGCTTCCCAGGCGCTGTCGATAGCTGCCCGCTGCTCCATGTGTGCACGTGTGCTGGGTTGAATGCAGAGGTCACATTTCGCTGTGGTGCTTGAGTGTGTTCACAGTGTCACTTTCACATCTTGCTGAATACATGGCCATAATCTGGTTGTCAGGAGTGTGGTATGGAATAACCTTGTGTTGCTAAAGTCCACAAATCACACACTGGAGTGTGTTCATGGACCTGCTGTGATCTTGGTGGAATATGGTGCGAGAGAGAGATAGAGAGAGGGAGGAAGAGGTGCTTCATCTCAGACTGACAGCTTATTCTGTCCTGTGGTCTTTCTCAAATCTGCCGTAATCCATTTTAACCGTGTAGGCTCGTTTTTTTTTTTTTTTGTTGATTCACACACACCGCTTCTTTATCTGCCTGATCCAAGTGACTGGATTACCCTGGAAGAGTTAGAGAGAGGGAGAGAGGGAGAGAGAGAGACTCTCTGGCCACACGGCACTCAGTCACAGACCCTAATTACTTCACGCCCGAGGAGTCTTTCTGAACGACTATGCTCTAACAGGGTCAAATGTCATCAGCTCATTCAGCTCAGGAGGGGTTAAGGTGAGAGGCTTTGGGGTTAACAGGCAGAATAAAACTGATATTTCTCCTGCCACTGAACATATTCAGCTACATAGCACTACTCACCAACAGTCTTGGCCCGTTGAAATGTTTTGTTGCATTGAAATGATACATAAATGATACATAACATATATAATATATAGCTGTATAGTTTGTCTTGCGTAGCTATATATATATATATTTATTTATTTATTTATGACTAACCAGTTTTATTTCAGGGAAAAGAATTGTAAATATAATAAAATGATGTGAACTATTCACTCCCACACATTTTATCCCTTTGTTGTGGTGTCAGCGTTAAAACCTTTGAGGTGTTTAAACCACCTTTGGGATTGGACCATCTGACCGCTGCTTAACACTAAGCTGGCCACAGCGATCAGCTGATCAGCTTGTTCAGTTGTATTCAGATTGACTGTCCACATGAACTTTAGATGGCCAGTTTTAATCAGAAACAGTTGCGTTGAGTCTTATGCAACAAGATATACTAGCTAGACTGAAAATTAGAATCACATCTTAAAAAGTTCTTTATAAATGTACAAATTTGGTGAATACCACTTTATTTGCCAGTCTGTGATTGGTTGTGTTGTGCGTTATACATCCCTTTCCTATTAAAGTAGGTGTTTTTGGCTATGTTAACCACCAAAGAGTGTAGCAAACTCTCTGATGATGGACAAAATATATATGGGCAGTGGTGGCCTAGTGGTTAGGACGCTGCCTTTGGGACCTGAAGGTTGTAGGTTTGAGTCCCGGCCCGGGCACCACTGAGGTACCCTTGAGCAAGGTACCGTCCCACTACACTGCTCCCCGGCCGCTGTTGGTAGCTGCCCACTGCTGCACGTGTGATGGGTTAAATGC
>JBBPDA010000132.1:23482829-23513107 GCA_037974385.1 Arnoldichthys spilopterus | reverse complement strand
GTGTGATGGGTTAAATGCAGAGGTCACATTTCGTTGTGGTGCTTGAGTGTGTTCACAATGACAAATAGTCAATTTAAATTCTTTTCAATTTCAAAAGTCTTGCTAGCATAACTAGGCAAAATCTGCTGTATTTACCAAGTAAGACACTTTTGTAAATGTAAAGCTTAAATGTTGCACTGTGCTGAAAGTCTGGTACAAGCAAGATGTTTAAATAGAGTCGCTCACCAGGCATATCATTTCTATCCAGTGGTTGTCCTATGGTAGTCATTTTCTATTGATGGATGGGGTAGAAAGTACCTGTGTGGTGTTTCCAGTGAATTGGCCAATGACTGTAGCTGGAAGGTAGGTGTGCCTAATAAACCAGATACTTACTGTACTCCTAGTAAATAAGGTGTAGGTTAGGACGCTGCCTTTGGGACCTGGAGGTTTGAGTCCCTGCCCGGGCACTACTGAGGTACCCTTGAGCAAGGTACTGTCCTGCCACACTGCTCCCCGGGCGCTGTTGATAGCTGCCCGCTGATATACGTGTGCACGTGTGATGGGTTAAATGCAGAGGTCATATTTCACTTTGGTGCTTGAGTGTGTTCACAATGACAAAGAGTCTCTTTCAAAAATGCAACTTTGTGCGAAGGACAATGCTACACATAATATGAAACTGAACGAGAGATTTTTGTGAACCAGAGATCATTGCTTCTGATTAGAAGCCATTTTTTAACCTTTTGACCGGGGGTGTTTAACCTTTTCCAAACAACTGTATTATAAAATACGGAAAGTTTGAAGTGTTCCAGTTTATTCTGGAAAAATCTATTCATTCCTGTTTGGAATCCCTGAAAAAATGTTCATTTAAGGGGTTTGTTTGCACTTCCAGTTTCTACATGGGGTTCTTTGGAGCAGTGCATCAGTAGAACCACTTTTTGGTGGCCTTTCAATGAAAGATTCCTTTAAGAAATCACTAAATGTAAATGTTCTATAACAATTACAAGCTTTATCTCTATATCTGTATATTCAAACCTACAATCTGTTTATTTTTAAGAGTGCTGAACCAGACTGCTCGCTGTTCAGTTGCGTCAGGTTTGCTTGAATGGAGAATTCGCCAAGCTGCAGTGGTCTAAGGCTCAAGGGCTGAAGCTGAAGACCCCTGAGTTTGACACTGTTGGATAGGATAACCCCTCTGTTGCCCGTTCTTTCTGTCCGACCACTATTAGTGCTAGTGGATCCCTGAAGATGGTGGGGGTTTTTTTTCCCTATGCTTAGTCAGGGGGAGAGCTGTGGTGTTTCACCCCCCCCACCCCACCCCCCAATCATTCTCTCTGTGGTGGTCTCCCTTGCTTCTGCAGTGAGTTTTCTCATTTTTTTCCCCAAGTCCCAGTCTGCCTGGATTACACATCTAATCCATCACCTGTGTCAGCTTGAAGAATTCAGGTGTCAGCAAGCAAGCCTCTCTCTCTCTCTCTCTCTCTCTCTCTCTCTTTCTCTCTCTCTCTCTCTCTCTCTCTCTCTCTCTGATGGTTTAAAAGACACTCTTTTGTTCTTTCTGCTGTACTACAATAGCATCTCCCATAATGCATGTGTTACAGCCGCGGCCTTCAAGCGCCGCATGTCACTTCGCATCCGCGCACACCTGAGCATTAAAAGAGTCCTCAGCCTCAGAGAGAGAGTGAGAAAGAGAAAAGGGGAGGGGAGAGGCTTTACGCTTTGATAGCAGGCCCACTGTGGAACTATAGGACTTTTGAAGCCTGGTTGTGTTCGGAATAAAGAGTAGAAGCCAGCCGGGGGCTTGTGTGGAATTTCTCGGAGCTCCTCTTGCGCGGAGTCCAAAGACACCTTTACTTTAACTTACATATTTTTTGTTAGCAGCACACGCCCACGTGCTTGTTTTCCTCCACGCAGGATACAAAATTGCACATACATTCCTTCAGACCCATTCAATCAGCATACAGTGTATGAGACCACCCACAAGCCACTGCTGCAACATGAAAACAAGCAAAGAAACAAACGAAAAACAAAATAGCCTTGACGAAAGGAAAATAGCCTACAGCCGAACGTTTGTTATTCTGTCCAGCGCCCAGGGTTGTGACTAAAGGAACAATGAGGAAAAAGTGTGTGGATAGTAAAAGGACAGAAAGCGGAAAGCCAGATTGGGGGAACAAGAAGAAGAGATGGAGTGAGGTGCAGGTGAAGACAGAGAGCAGATGAGAAATGTTTCCTTCAGGTGTTCCTACCCCTAGAGAGTCACTGCACTGAGCTGTGCACAACATTGCCCTTTACAGAGGATGAAAGGCTAGGAATAGTACCCTGGCATTAGTGTGAGGTGCAGGTGTGTGTGTGTGTGTGTGTGTGTGTGTGTGTGCGTACAGACTCCTCGAGTGTGCTTACCTGTGAATTACCCTGAGGCATAATGTACAGACATAGCATAACACAGTATCTTCACATGAACTGCGTGATATGATGTGTTTTGTGGGTGTTTGCATTGATGGGAATGTAGCGGTGATGCCGAGAGAGCATGTTTAGCATTGCTTTCTATGGTTGGGTAGAATGACTGACATGACATCACTCAGCACCTTGCTCCAAGCATGTTGAGCTGTCTGATGTAGGTAGTTTGATTCTGCATGCGAACCTTCACCCTCCAAGTGATGGTAGCATCTTGCCATAGGTGGAGAAAAAGGATGGGAAGTGCTGATTAAAAAAAAACAAAAAAAAAACTCCACTATTTGTAGCCAGTGACCTAGTGATGCATCTATCCATTCAAGCCAACCAGTGTCCAAAGCTGGTGGACCCACAGGCCAAAATGTACACAGCATAAAAGATAATGAAGCAAAGACACAACAGAAAAGATAATCAGTTCATGTAAAAGGAAATAGGAGAGAAAACAGAGCTTTGCTGGGTCATGTCATTCTCTCTTCATTTATCAATCGTTTTCTTAAATGAACATTTAGCATTCTCACCATTATAACAATCACAAAAGAGCAGAGTCTTTGCCTATTAGAGGTGTGTGTTCATTGTAGCATCTTACAAGTCACTTCTAAATATGAATGTTCAAAACGTTCATGTTTAGAACAATGATATATCACTTAGCCTCAGTCTGTGTCTGAGGGTCTCTTAATGTAAAATGCAGCTGGAAAAGGCTGAGATTCGGAAACCTTGGGACAGAACTGCTGAGGGGGTGGATGATGACTATTAATATACAGTGCATTCCATTATACACACACACACAGTGGGGAGAGTCAACAAAAATTACAATTGCAGGCACTGTATTAGAGTAGACACTGAAAAAAATACAGAAAGGAAATAAAGAAATATGCAAAGCAAAAGTGTGAACCGGTGAACAGAGAATTATAAATGTTCCCTGCAACGAGGAAGCTAAAACATGTTGGGGAAAGAGTGAGAGGCCATAGCTATAATACATGCATTATTTGAAGTGAAAGTGACTATTTGTCATTGTGAACACACTCAAGCACCACAACAGCGAGCAGTGGGGGCCTAGTGGTTAGGACACTGCCTTTGGCACCTCTGCCCACTTTTTATGGGAGATGCTATTGTGGTACAGCAGGAAGAACATAAACAAGCACAGTAAATCATCTGTGTGTGTGTTTAATAAGGGAGGAATATCTGTAAAGGTTTTGTTACATTAACAAGTAATCACACACGAAGGCTTTACACTTTTAAAATACATTAAAAACAAAAATCTGTGATATGTTCATTCACATGAACCTTTATTTCACTAAAGAAACTACAAAGAAAAATATTTTCAGTGGTTTTAATGACCATCATTGTCTTTTGTAAATATACACACAGTTAGGATTTGATTGCTGCAACACACTTAACAGAATTAATGGTATTCATTTTAGTGCTTTTCCAATTGAAAAATTCGATTGCAATTGAAATGTCGATTTTTGCTACATATTAGACTTCATGTGCTCAACAGTCGGTAGTAACCATCTAAGATGAGCTCAGGCCCAGGGAACTCACCGAGATGATGTATGACTTCCTCCTTGCGTAATACAGTTTCAAGTTGCATTTCTTGATTCAGCAACAGACTGTGTGAAGAGACAATGGCTTTCTCCTCAGCCCAGGTGCTGATATTATCACAGTAGCATGACGGTTTCTTAGACAGTGTTGCCTGCGGGCTCAAAAATCACATGTATTTAGCAGTAAATTCTGAACTTGCCCTTTACGCAATAAGATGTCTGTCACGAAATTGCGTTGATTGAGGAAGTAAGCGCAAGCTTCTAAGGTTAAATAAAGATTATTTTAAAGAAAAATAAATGAACACGAATGCTGGGCATAAACACAAAACACAACTCTCTCTAGACAGGGTAGGAACAACAGTTGATCGACAAACATAGAACAGCACAAGGGGTTTAAATACTCAACATAAATTACCACCACCTGGGACTACAAACAGAGACAACTGACAGGGGCGTGGCTAGACAATAACGAGGGCAACCAAAACACATACACAAGGACCACACGGGGGCGTGTACGTTACAATGTCTCTGAACTCTTGTAATCTTTTCAGAATATTATGTACTGTAGATGTTGAAAGACCTAAATTCTTTGCAATCTTTTTTACTGACTAACAATTATCTCATGAATTGTAGCATAAAGTGGTGAGCCATGACCTTAATAACTGAGCTTTTGACAGATTTGATAGATAAGACTCCTTCACCTGCTAAAAATTAGCTTTTTTTTTTTTAAAATTAGCAGTCTACTCAAAACTTTCGTTGAGTGTGTTGAAGCCATCAATTTCAAAATGTTAATGTTTATAAAAAAACAATTAAATTGGTCACTAAAGCTACTGAAAATCTTTTCCTGCGATTCTAGGAGCTCACTGTAGAACAGTGGACGAATGGCTGTGGGTGACTCAAAGTCTCTAACAGTGTGCTCTCGGTCAGCTCAGCCGAGTGGGAAGGAGGAGAAAGGCCGTGTGACATGTTTTATGTATGAGCATATTTACTTTTTACGAGTGTGTGTTGGCACATTGTAAATGTCAGCAGACGGGTTTGGGGGGGGGGGGGGAGTGGGGGGCTGTGAGGTTTCCTCCCCCAGCATGCATGCTTTTCTCATCCATGACTATATAGCCATGCAGCAGTGGATGGAGCCTCTGTGCTGGATGGATGTGTAATTGCAATAGGCCATTCTTGACATTGCTCAAGGTCATGTTGCTGCAGAGGAATGATTACCTTGCACGACCATTGATTCATGCTTTAGGGGAGTCTCAACAAGTACCTGCCATTCTACGTCCAGGGACTTCTGATTCAGTGCACTTTCACAGGAATTGATTAAAGACGAATACTGATCGGTTGCGTTCACCATGCGCAAAAAGCAGAAGGCATTAAATCTTGACTCTTCACTACTTTGCAGTTATTTGTGGATTTATGCAGTACAGGAATGACTGACATTTGAAATACAGTCTGCTTCACCAGATTACATCTGGCAATAAAAATCATTTTTAAAGTAAAAGGCTTCGTCTGTAGTAGCCTTAGCATTTTGACACAAAGCAGTAATGAGATATCAGCTGTATGCTATGATGCTAATCTAGCTAACAAGTATGAATTAGCCTCATGCAGACTGTTTGCACAGTCACCTTGAACTACAGTTCTTAAGTAGCTTTGAATGGACTTGCTGATGTGGTTTCTGACACTGTATGACATACTGGGCCGAAAAATAGAAGTAAAAACTATCTAGATAACAGCATAGCAATCATTGTCAGCTCAACTAGGTGTGTGATAGTATAGACATGGAGTTTGAATGATGCTAATGGTTGGATATGAGGTTTTATTATTTGTTAGCAACATTAGCCTCATAGCTTCAAAGCTAAAACTAAAACAGCACAAAACTAAAGAAGCAAACTTTATAAGGTAGACATCTCTTATTTTCAAACTACATTTGGGGCGAAAGTACAACTGAGTAAATCTAATTCGTTTTTTTTTTTACATTTATTCTCTGTAAAAAGGAGATTCCAAGTTCGATCATCCATTAGCAAAACACTAGCCAATGTAAATGCTGATATTCACAGGAATGATGGTTCTCCTCCAACTGGTTGAGCTATCCAATAATATTACATTGCACTGGTTGATGGAGGGTTATAGCTAGCATCTGACTAAATTAAGAGAAAAGCAATAAATAAATACAGTAAATAAAGAAAGAAAGAAAGAAATCTATCTAAAATGAGAGTTTTCAATACACTACCATTTTTAAGGAATATTGTTGCCTGAAAATGAAGTTAAAGCCTGTTTCTGAAAGCAGCTGGACTTCAGTACTTAATGTGTCTGCCTTGCCGTTTTTGATGTACAGACCCTCTTTTATACAGCCTCATTATTTAGCCATAGGGTTGAATCCTTTAACTTCGAATAGCCTTCACTGGTCTATTGTCCATCATCATGAGACTTTGAAAATCAACTTCAAGTCTAAATCCTTCATTTTTTTTCTTTTATTTCTGGTGGTTCTGCTCTGACACGCCCACTCTATTCTGCCTTTGTAAAGTCTCACCAGACAGACGGGTGACCTGGCATTGACCTCTGCACACACGCACACACACACATAAAGTCTCATGCGTCATGCGAGGCAGTCCCAGTGCGCCTGCTGCTCTTAATGGCTGTATGGGGAGTTGGGCTAAATGGCTTAATAACTAAAGAATGAGGCGGCTGTGTCACATATGCCAGCTTTGATATTCGATAGCCTCAATTGACAGTGCAGACTTTTGCACCATTAGTAAGAATAACAAGTGATTACCAAGTTATTTTTGGTGTATGATAAAGATTTGCTGTTGATAATAGGGGATATTTAAATACAGCTGTCTTTTTTTAGTTCATTGCTACTTTTATTTCAGCACTTTGCTTTGAGTGTTAACCACTGAAATTCAATTGTGATATCATGACTAGGCTGTCAAGATTATTTGGCTAAATTAAGCCAAAAATGCAGTAATAACTGATTAAATGTGTTTTTTACTCTGAACTGTTTAGTTGACAGTATACAATTGGGTGTTAAAGTGATTCCTTTACAGGTAAAGGTGTTGATACAATGAGGCTGTGTCCTAAATGAATTCCTACTCCCCATTTTAGAAATTAATACTAGCTCCTGCACCCAAAGAGTATATAACATGTCAAAAAATAGCAATTTGGGATTCAGCCACACGTTCAAAGAAATTTTGAAGGGGTGGCATGTAAGATTTATAACCAGAACTGTCTGTTTAATGAATGAATTCTGTTACCAACTGCATTTTTTTATTTAAAAGCATCCTAGTTTGTCTTTTCCAGTGGTGTTTTTTGCATTCTTTAAGATGATATGCAGGGTTTAATATTTTCTGTTTATTTATTATTATTATTATTATTAAAAAAATATTGCAATGTTACTTGATTACTAATATAATATATAGTGGTAACCTGATTCTGTTGAGAAGCCAGACAGAATTTGCTATGGAAAGAATGTCCGAGCCAAGTAATGTCAAAATAAATAAAGGTCATGTGGGTTATTTGCTTAAGTATGTATTTCTTCTTCCTTAATTTTAGATCCGTGTAGATGGTCCTCCTCATGGTGGAGTGCAATATGAGACGGTATCTGTCATCAAAGATGGCAGCCCTATCCTGAGAGACATGGCCTTCTCCCTGGACCGCAACTACCTCTATGTGATGTCTGAGAGACAGGTCAGTGTGACATACTTGAATATGCACACAAAACATTTTTGAACTTTAGTACATATGGAAAAGTTTTTTAGTTTTTTTTAGTTTTACTGTTTTACACAAGTTAGAATTAATTTGAATACTTACATTTTAACATGCTGTAACTTAGAGCTGGTCAATATGATGATATTTATCATTATCGTGCTAAACTGTGTTTACAATATGCTTTTCTGAGCATATCTTAATATCATTACTACTTAAAAAACACTGTCAGATTTCATGTTTAATTTTAAAGAGAGAATCATTCAAAATAGTCTCGCTTAAGTCCAAGGTTCTCAAATCTGGACCTTGATTCCATATTCCAGTCCTGGATTTTGTTATCACCAGTATATATGACTTTAGGTGGCCAATTAATTATATCAACACTGGTGATTACAAAATCCAGGAGTGGAATATGGATTCAGGGTCCAGATTTGAGAACCGCTCTGGCTTAAGTGAACATATTGTACTGCGGTGTGAAAAACACTGGAAAATTATTTGAACTCATACTTTGATTTTTTTTTTTTTTTAAATATGGCACTGTTGGCTCTTTCTTTTTTGTTCCATCTTAATGCATACCAAGATATCGCATATCGTAGACTTTGTTTTAAATATGGTGATAAGTTTGTTTTTGCCATATTGCCCACCCCTACCATAGCTTATATTTTTAACTTATATTTTAGATTTTTCAAAGTAGCCCCCTTACACAGCTTTGCCTGCTCTTGGTTATCTTTCAAGCAGCTTTCCCAGACCAAACTAGGATATGTTTTCATACATGAGGCTGAACTTTGATTTTGTCTCTTTAATGCCATACAGTCTTTATCCTCTGAACAATTGAATTTTAGCTTCTTTTAGCTTGAACTGTGGTGTGTGAGACGCTGCTAACTGCTAACTTAGAATTTAATTTATCCAATACACTGAAAACACTTGTCACTACAAGACTTCTGTATATAAGAGTGCTTCTCTCTTATTTCCCCATATTTTAAGAGTTCTTCTAATTTTCCTTGTATTTTTTCTACTTTTTTACTATTTTATTCTAGAATTAAACTAAAATTATTACTTATTAATGTTATAAATCTTCCTGTGTTTTGAGAAGGCACCAAGTCCAAGACGTTCCATTGTTGAACGCCATGGAATGTGTTCATTTTGGCCTTTCTGCCATTTCAGTATCAGTAGTTTTTGAGTAATTTTAGTTTTTATTGTTCACACCTGTTTTAGCACAGCACCACTTACTGCCCATCCAGTACATTTTTCCCTCCGTGACAAATTCACCCTTACAGGAACACGAGTGTTTATTTAGACAGTGATGGCGTAGTCTAATCAACATGTCTATATTTAAGACTGTGTATGGATTTGTGGTCAAAAATGGAGCACTGCTACTCCGTGCCCTCTCCCCGTTTTTTTCCTTCTCCTGTCTCCATCTCAACCATTCATCTCATGACAGGAAAAATACGATTGTATCCACCAGTGAGGGAAAGAAATGTATGTCAGGAGAGTGACCGCGTCAACGAGGACAAGAGAGAAAAAGAGATGGTGGAGAAGTGGAGCGAGAGACAGAGGGAAAGAAAGGGAGATGAAGGTCACCTCTGGGCGGCCATAATGAAGTGAGCGAGAGCAGAGTGGCAGCTAGGCATCAGAGCTGTCATATTAACAAGCGGCAGCGTCAGGGGAGCGGAAAAAAGAGCCGTGGCACAAAAAAAGCCGTACATCAGAGTCAAGTGATAGATGACTGGCCCGCTTCCTTATGCGGGTGGCCTTTTTTTAGCCCATGTCTTAGACGGACTGCGCCCCACTGGAGTACAAGTGTGAACCTGAGGGTTGAAGCAAAGTCGGGAGGGTGACAGCAGATATAATGAGAAGTGTTCGGAGACACAGTTGTGTTTGTTCAGTGTGCAATATTGCGTTGTGTTGACAGTTTATTAGACACACCTAGCTACTTGTTTCAGCACTCACTTACAGTTCATCAGCTACACCTACCATTAGCATGCACTTAGGTATAGAATTAACGACTGCATGGTTCATTCCAGCACAACAAATACTGATATGCTATTACTGTGTCTGAAGTCTTCAGAAAGACCCACCAAAATAATATTCATGGTGGTCCCTTTATACTGATGAGTAGAATTGGGTGGAGTTTAATTGATGGAGGTGTTGCATCAGAAAACACTAGGACCTTTTGCAACAACAATGACAATTGCACGCTGCGTACCATTGCATAGGAAGTACAGGCTGAAATTTAAAGAGGATTTTTCTAAATGTATATAAGTCAATGGCTGATATGTCATTCAGGGTGGTTTGATGTATCATGGTGCATTGTAGACAAACATATTGTCAGATTTCTTTTACAATGGTGGCGATAGAAATCAGAACAAATATGATAATTTTATCGCAATAACCAGTGGACCTACACATCTTCTGAATTTGTACATAATGATAAAACAGTGTTAAATAGTGAAAGTGACTTATTTGTCATTGTGAACACTCAATCACACACAAAGTGCACCACAACGAAACGAGACCTCTGCATTTAACCCATCACACGTGCACATCAGTGGGCAGCTATGAGAAGCACCCAGGGAGCAGTGTAGTGGGATGGTACCTTGCTCAAGGGTACCTCAGTGGTACCTGGGTGACCTTCTGTTTACAAGGGCAGGGTCCTAACCACTAGACCACCGCTGCCCACTGTCCAAAAATATTCCTATTCATTTATTGTTTGTTCATTTGTATGTTTGTTTGTTTATTATGAGGAGTACTTTGCCTCACAGCACCCTATACCTCTCCACCTATCTTTTAGACCAGAACCTTCTCAAAACTATCATAAATGTCTCAGACTTTAGACAGCATATTCAAAAGCATTTCATTGAATAACTTTCTGTGAGGAAGCTTTAAAAGGCCTTAAACTAAATGAACAATATAGATGTCTGGTTCTTATCACCACTGTTATGAACAATTCTCGCTCTCACTAAGTTTATCTACAATAGAGCATTTCATGTCACCCCACTTCGAAGTACTTTGTTTATATCTTAATCTTTTAATTAAGTTGAAATGTTGGAAAACTGGTAGAATTTCACTTTAGAGCAAATTGGCTTGCCCATACAGCAAGCATTAACTCTGTAAGTGCACTTAAACATAAGCACACTCTCTGTTCCTGTTTTCACCGCTCTCATTTTCTCGTTTTCCTTCTCTTTCTCTGCTCATCCTCACTGCCTAAATCCTCATTACACATATGTAATTCTTATCTCTCTCTCTCTCTCTCACTCTCTCTCTCTCTCTCTCTCTCTCTCTCTCTCTCTTTATATATATATATATACACACATTTTATAGATGCTTTGTGTTTCTCTGAATAGCTGATGTGTATTTAAATACTTTATTAATAAATGGCACATTTCAGAGCCCCTAGAAAGGATTACACATGATGCTGACGATCATGACAGCATAGATGCAAGATGCAGCTGTGGCCAATATCCACTGCAAACGGAGTGGCCCGCGATTACAGTTCACTTTCAAGAGAGAGGGAGAACCTACTGAGTCAGCACCTGGTTCGTTTTTTACACACGCTCAAGCCCCCAAAGGAGGAGGGACTCTCAACACTCTATCAACTTTACAGCACAGTGCCTCGCCCATGCATCAGCCAGACCTTGAGACAAAGAATTAACAACCAATGAGATATAGGCCCAGAGAGTCACATCACACACACACACACACACACACACACACACGCGCGCGCACACACATACACACACACACGCACACACACACACACACACACACACACACACACACATGCACACAAATACACACACATACACACACACACGCGCACACACACACGCACACACACACACACACACACACACACACACACATGCACACACACACACACACACATACACACACACCTCACATTCCTTTAGATCCACACCACAGAGCTAAGCAGTCCTCAGAGGCTGATTTTACCTCGAACCTCAGACAATTGATCTGACTTCTAGTGCATTATAACGCAGACAAATCCCATCATAAAAGAGCAACTCGCACTTCCCGTCCTCACATCACCCCTGTTTCCAGGGCGTCAGCCGATTAATTCAACATCACACTGTTAAAAACACCTGACACTCAGTAAGCTCAATACAAGCACTCTGGAGCCGTCTCTGACCTGATTCACGTCTGAAAGCACAGGCCATGTGTGGGATAGGGATGGGCATTGTAATCAGTTTTGCTTTCCAATATTTTATTTTTTGAAGCAGTCACGTTTCACATTTTTAGCAGAGTATCACTCATAAAATATTCAAGAAAACATCTATTGTCATAAAAAAACGACTAATAATATACAGATAAATAACTTATAGAACTGCAACTTGTAACAGCACAAAATAAAAGTGAGTGATTATTTGTCACCACAACGAAATTTGACCTCTGTGTAATGTAACCTATTTGTGTAGGAGCAGTGGGCAGCTGACGTGGGCAGCACCTTGCACACAGGTACATCAGTGGTAATTGTACCAGTCCAGGATTTGAAATGGCAACCTTCAGGTCACAGGGGCAACTCCCTAACCTTTACACCACCACTGCTCCAAGTGTCTCAGCTTTTTCTTAGAAATATTTCCATAAATAGCTGTACATAGATTTCATCATTACAGTTAACATGAGATACAGTATAAGCTGCAAGATATTCTCTGCACTTCTGTTTTGTGCACTCTGTCAAAAAATTTTTTTTTTTAATTATAATATAATTTTTTAAGATAATTTTATTATAAGATAATGTGTGATTTATTCTATTCATACTTTCATTTCAAACTAAATATGCTTATTTGAACACGAATTAGTAAATGAATTAGGGCTGTCAGAAAATTCTCATCATAATATCATTCATTTTAACAATAATACTAATAATAAACAATGAAACAGTTATTAAAATGAATTCATTCATTATCACATTACTTGCTTAATCATGTTTTACCACATGTATCTTATTTGCTCATATTTAACCCTAAGGGAAGATTCTTTTTGAAAAGCAGTATGGAAAACAAAATAAGCTTAATTATTTATTATTATTATATCATGTGAGCACAGGATTCACATAAATCAGAAGATGAAAGTCATGTGATTTCCCTAGAGTGAAAAGTTTACAACCCCGACATCCAGTGATAGCAATAGTGATAACATGTTCTTACAAATTTAAAGCCATTTAAGTGACTATTTGAATGAGTGAAGTTACTATTTGTCACTGTGAACACACCCCGTCACACAAAGTGCACCACAATGAAATGTGACCTCTGCATGTAACCCATACACACATGCAGCAGCGGGCAGCTATGAGCAGGGGACCTGTTGGGGAGCAATGTACTATGACAGCACCTTGCTCAGGGGTGCCTCAGTGGTGTCTGAAATGGGACATGAACCTGCCAGCCTCCGATCCCATGGGCAAGTCCTTAACCACTAGGCCACCACTGCCCACCACAAGAGGGCTACAGTTGTGGTTTCTGACATAGCAACATACAAGGCATGAACAGCAATGTCTACACCCATATTTGTGTGTGAGCTGGTATTTGGAATCCAGCAATTGGGGTGAAGCTCCAGGTGCAGGGTCCAAGGGCATGGAAAGTGGCCCCATAACACCACAGATCTGTGTTGAGCCGACAAGGAGGCAGCCGCTGCAGCTACACTTCACCATTCGCAGGGTAACAGGATTAGCATTGGGCTTTCAGCACCGCCTGCACACACTCCACTTTCAGAAAACTGTGCCACAATCGAGGCATAGAGCATAGCCTGGCTCCTTCTAGGTAGCAATGGAAGCAGAGCCAAAATGGCTTCTTTAAGGATGTCAGGACTTGTCTTATGCTGTCTATAGATACAAATACCTATAAATAATTTCGGTGGGTAAGCGCGGAAGCTGGGTCTTCATTGCGATTCTGTTTTAAGGAAAAATGGCTAAAACTGGGGCCAACAGCACACTATCACCTATTAGCTTCTTGTAGATTATGGATAATGTCAGTGTGATTCACCGTTAAAAATAGGGCCTAATGTGGGTCTGAGAATCTGGCCCTGCATTAATAGAGTGTCACTGTGGTGTGTGTAAATATCAATGGAATTGACAATGCTCATCTGGGCAGGAGAAAATCTTTGACAGCATGACAGCCAGACACACTATATATAATATTAGCAAGTCACAAAGCAGAACTAAATGAAATGAAGACATATTCCCCCCATGTATTCACATATTCATGCAGGAAAGATGGATTCTAGCAAATTAGCCCACGGTTGGCGTAGCCATGCTATGCATGCCTCATGTCAGATATCGGTACATTGAGAGGATTTGTCAGTACATTCCCATCACTCTCCCTCCCAATGCTGAAGTGGATCTGAAGAGGTGCTATGAAAAGATATAGGATATGCAATATGCCTACTGTTCTCGGGGGAGGAATACACCGCTGTATGTTCATGCGCGCTACAGAAGCTGCTTATGCATTAGCATAATGAGAAAGAATGCGATTAAACCTTTCTCTCATAATTGCAGCCTCTGCACTTCGCACATTAGCGTCACCTGTTATTGTGGCAAATCTGGTATGGTCAAAGATGAAAATCTGGATGGTTTCCAGAAAGAAGGAAATGGTGTAAAGCAGTAAACATGTTTTTTGCTTTTCTGGATACGCTTGCCAGCTACATTTCAAGGTCTTAGCTGCTCAGATAAACGGCTGCATGTACAGCGGGACTGTCTGCATGCAAGTACACACACAAGAGCTTGCACACGCAGTACTACAGACTCTCTTTACTTTCGGCAGTGATACACAGGCGCAAACCCAGGCCCACGCCTAATCTGCATACACATTTCACAACAGAAATCTATCATTCTTTTCTGTTATGCCATATATCCTGCTTTTCTCCAACTCTATTTCAAGCACATACACATAAATTACATCAATTCCATATGCGTAGGCACTCTTCCCTCTCGTGGAAATAGAATTCAAACATATTTCCTTGAAATAGATTTTCTTGCATACTCCCACATAAACACATCATAAACACACACACACACACACACACACACACACACATAAAGACTGGCAGAGTTCCGTAACTCAGCCCTTCATGTCCACGGGTATCCACAGGAATGCCTCGTTTTGGACATTTAACGACAGAGGCTTGCAGGACGTTAACGGTCCTGAGTGACTGGTTCATTTTAGGGCAGCGCGGTGGAACGGATGGAAGATGCAGCTGCTCGGGCTCTCTCGCCGCTACTCCATTACAAATAATGGGAATTCTTACAGAGACCGCGGGGTACTGTGTCATCACTGACAGTAATCAGAGAACACGGAGCGCAGGCTTGATTCATGCACACCCTGGATTTCCTATCCGCTGCTGTGGAGCTGAAGTGTGTATATCACCTCCTCTCTTGCACAGACGCCGCTCTTTGTCTGAGTGTCACGATGAAAGATGTTCATGTGTTGCTCCGTATTAGAACTGATTCCGCCGGGTTTTACAGCATGAATTTTGTCTTGTTTGTAGAATAACAAAGTCAGTTTATTGTAAAGTGCTGTACAAATGACTTAATGACATTACTTGCTAAATATAAGGACTGTAAGGCATTTGGCAATGTGCCTTTTCACTGGTAGTCAGTTCATAATAATATACTACTAAGAAAGAGCACTTGATAAACTTTTTTTTATAGGCATGTGCCCATATTTACATCCTCATCCCTGTATCTCATTGGGCTTCACCTAAAAAAAGGTTGCACTGTGTCGTGTTGGCCAGGGGCACGTCGCCATGGTTACGGCAATCATGCTTATGTGTCTCACCTAGGCCAAAGCCCTTATAACACTGGTTGTCTGACCGGGCGGTGCAGAGTCCTTGTCCCTGCTAGTTTTAGCCACACCGGACTCTTGCCGGTAATTTGGTAAAGGTTCTGAGTTTTAACTCAGGGTCTTCCTTTCCTCCCCCTTTTCCTGTTTGCCCCAGCAGAGAGGTCAAAGCTCAAGTGGGCGTTTGTTGGGGAAACTTTTATTCTTTAACTCCAGTCTGCCTGTGGCTCCATACGCAGCCACAGTTTGGCAGAGGGCCCCCTTTCCTTGGCCCTCTGAGAAGCGCACCGGCCGCAGACAGGCCGGTAAAGGCACAGATTGCTTACTCTCCCCCCTTGAGTTGAGGCCTCTATAAAGTAGCAGACGTGCCCGAACCTAATGCCTGGAGCACCGCGAGCCAGCATGAGACAGACTCCCTTTGGGCCGAGGGCCAGGGAGATCCATGACTGGCTCGGGCGGGCTCCCACATATGGTCGGGGTACGGCGTGTTGGAGCCCACGTCTGCTTCTAAAGACCCTTTCCCTCCTCCCGGGTGGCTTGTGTGCCGACCGTATGCCAGGAGCAACCCCCGAGCTAGCACGAGAAGGGGAGATCTGTGACTGGGTTGGGCAGGTTCCCGCATGCAGTCGGGGCGGCTAGTTGGCTCGCACCTGCTTCCAGGGGTTCCTTTCCTTACCCTTAAACCCAGTAATCTTTTCCTTTACTGGCGTTGCCTTCAGGGCGGCGCTTAGCTTAGCTTGTGTTTACCATCTTGCAAGCTAAGCTAACAGCTACGTACGTTAGCTTCCACCGCGGTCTGTTTACATATTGTACTGGCGGAAGATGGTGTAAACCCACCTGCCGACGCAATATTCCACCTGTATTCAGCCAGGGCCAATTAGCTTGTCTAGTTTCGCAAAGCGCCCCCGCTGACGCGACCGGGGAGGTGGTGTCCCCTTTTGCTCCCCTGCGATTGGGCTCTTCTAAAAACTCCCGTGTCGGCGACGATGCTGGCTTGTTACACCAACGATACTAGTCCTTGGGCACTTTTCATAGCTGCCCCTGCTCCATGTGTGCACGTGTTTAAAGTAACGTTGTGCATTACACCGAGTAAAACAATTTTTTGAAATCTTTGATATTGCCCATTGCCTACTGTTTATGGATGAAACATTGTATAACAGTATAAATAATGCGCCATTGTTTTTTTTCCAGTTATTGGTAATCATGTCTATTTCTTACTGATAATGCTAATTACATTTTCCAATCTACCAGTGACTTATTATATTATTTACTGATGTATTCACACCCCTTCACAGAGGTTCCCAGAACATCTATTTGCAGCATAATTACACTAGACAACTGCATTTTGCGAAAGTAGATAGCTTAAGGGTTTAGAAGTGGTCCAGTCTCAGATCCCGAGCTTTCTCTCCACTTGATTTGTTCAGAGAGTGTGCATTTACAGATGATGTTGGCCAAATGATGGCCTCTCTCTGGAAATACAGGTCTTCTGACAAAATGCTTTTGGATAAAATGAGATGGACAAGAGGGCCCAAGGCTAACAGCTACAAAAGGTCAAAACTGCTTCAGCTGAGAGCCTAGACAGTTAGAGACTGAAAGAGAGAGGAAGCTATAAAAGGGAGACAGAGAGAGACAGAGATGGCAAGAGTGCCAGGAGAGAGAAAGGAAGAGTGAAACTGTAAGACTTGACAATGTCATGTGCATTGGCGAATGTGTGTCAAAGACTATTTCAAGAATAGCCCTCCCTCTCCTGGGCTTCAGACACAGGTCTGTTGTAAAATGCTCTGTTCTTCTTGCAGTACAGCAGTGAAAAAAAAACATATCAAGGTTTACATCACCCTCCTTAAACGAGGTGTTTAAGTTGCACCTTACAGCAGAATGCCACAGCACATTTGCCTTAAGCAAAGCCACACCTGGTATTGTTGCTATAAGCAAATATATAGCCTGCATGGCCACTTTGCATAGTTATACCTCAGATGTGCCAAGGCCAGTGCTCGCTCTCAGTGTAGCGTGAAAAACACGCCCGTATGGAAACAGGTCAGATCAGCCCATCAGACTTTGCATGTCAGCCATGCGAAGTTCACTCAATGCCGGCAGCCGCGGTCTGTTGTGTGGGGTGGACCAAGGACCACAGAATGTATTTTTGATAGACGAGGCCAGGCATCAGGTCAGCATTCCCTAAGCTCCACCACCAGACACAACCACCACCAAATCATATTCACACTTACTGAGGGGGAAATTCTTTGACCCACATTAAAAAACATAGTCATGAGTCATGGCCTCAGTCCTCCCCTGCTGAAGTCTATGGGGTGAACGTCCACAGTTCCTTTGTTACCTGCTCTAACTCAACAACCGAGCACGGTCAGCTACAATAGTAGTGAAGATTGCCAATTACGCAGCAATCAAATTTGCGAGGGCCGAAGAATAGATTGGCCTAGTATTGCCTGGGCCTTTTCACGGTTTTATCAGCAGCGCTGTAAAATTGTTATGGGCTCCCACCATGTCGTTAGCAGCGAGCTGCTGGAAGATTCAGGACTAATCATTTGCGCACTTAATTATTTGTTCGACAAAGGCCACTGGTCAAAGCTGGCCAATACCTGCCCATGAAATTGAAATAAACATGACCAGGGAGATCTCTCAGAGAACGTGAGTGACCTTCTTCGCTCGTTTATGACTCATGCCTCTTATATACAGCTGGCGACGAGCAGCTGCAAAATGGGCGAGGGTGCACTGCTTGCAAGCATCTTTGTAAACGGCTGCCATTTACTTTAAGCGGAGGAAATTAAGAGAAGCAAGAGGTCTGGCGCACCGCTGAATGATGTGTAAAGTTGACAGCATCTTCCTCCACATCCACATTTCTATTAGAAGTGAAATCTCTATAGCCGTGACTAACATGGGTCAGCATGCGAACGTGTCGACTTTCACAAGGGGGCTTGACTCCCTGGCATGTGCTGCTGTCATTCCATGAAATGACTAATTCCGTAGCGATGAGCATTGAGGGCTTCTCCATACAAGCCATAGTTCGGCTTCTGAGTTCGCCTTCCCATCCTCCTTCTCCCTCCCAATCTCACCCCATAAAAGTAGTAACATTATTGCTTCAGAGATCATCAGCCAAATAAAAGAGACCCCCCCCCCCCCAACCTAGCAATTTCCCCTCAAGTACTCAGCTGTGAAATTTAAAATCCATGCATGATTTCCTTCTTTTCCTACTTTGGGAGCCAGATTATTTGCTCCGTGTCTTTGCAACCCTTTAACCCCCCCTTTGGGGTGTGCGTGTACACACACGTGCGCGCGCACACGCACACACAGTAACACACGCATACAGTTGCTAGTTCCGTCTCAGAGCACCTCCACCTTTGTTTAGCAAGGGATGAGGGATGTGTAGGAAATGAGGTGTGTGGTTATCAAGCGTTGGGAAATAGGATTTTTCAGCCACAGTGAGATTGACTAGAGCCTCTCTTCCCTTCTGCCTCCAACACCAGCCAGAATTGGAGCCTGAGCCCCCCCCCACACACACACACACCCCACCCACCAAAAAAGTGCTGTTCTTCCGATGGCTTCTAAAGCATTCCAGGCAGATATCATCTCCTTATTCTGTATCTAGTGTCAGAAGAAAAAAAAAAACAAGCTATTGCAAATGGAGGATTTGATGCTAAATCATTTCCCTGCAGGTTGCACAAAAACCATATCGGTGGGTGTTTGCTTGCATAATATATGCATAACAATTTTTGGCCTTTGTGCACTGATAGCATCCCGATGGCCCTGGTACCTGGTCGGTGATTTACAGCTTTGGGATGTACATGGCTTGTGAAGAGTGTTTTGTTTTCCTGCTTTGCAGTATCCTTCATAGCAGATGAAGATTGAGTTGGCACATAGCCATGGCTTTTCTTTTGTGTGTACGTGTGTGTGTGTGGATGTGGATGTGGATGTGGATGTGGATGTGGATGTGGGTGTGTGTGACTGGCAGGCTGCGTGTGGGTTTATGGCTGTGTCTGTGGGGGTTAAGAGTGGGGGGGGCTTTATGCGATGGAGGGGCTAACAGGAAATCAGCAGAGCAGAGGATGTGATTAATGAGAACAAAGCAGCATTAATATTCAGTTAAGAGCAACACACACAGACACATGCGCACATACGCATACAAAGATCCTCGCTCTATTTGTATTCATATCCCCCCCTTACAATAACCTGGAAAAGACCTGTTTGAAGAAATTTTGCTGAAATCCTCATTCTAGAGAGAAACAATGCGGCGCAGCTGTTGAATCATAATTTCTACGCTGGGTTGAGCTATTCTGGCTGGTCAGATTTATAATACAGAGAATGTTCAGTCTCATAGACTTAAACTACATAGTCTTGTGTGTGTGTGTGTCTATTGTGTTTGCCTAGAGAGAGCTACAAAGTGGTTCCCAATTACACACTGAAAACTTGGCCTCAGCAACCACTAGGATCTCCTTGACCTTCTTAGAGGGCAGTTGCTCTTGCCAAAGACAGGGTTCAAGGAAGGTGGTTTGACTTCGTCTTCTCTCTCAGTAATCACTAATGTCACCCAATGTCATCTGACACACATAGTTCTATTAACCTAAGTCTTCATGGTAACAGAAAGGGAAAAATCAAAATATCCTTTTTCAAGCTGTTGAATCTAGGACCAGTGGCACACATTTTAAACTCTGACAAAAATTTTAAACTTTGAGTGCCAATATATATATATATATATTATCATGTTTTTTTAATGTAATTGTTGGGGTTGTACCCTATTCCTGCAATTCTCTGGGGTTGCACAGTCATGCATGATATTAGGAAATATCAGTGGCACACATTTGGACACTATTATGCCATAAGCTTGAACCTTTAGCTGGAGGTTTGGATTGAGGTCAAATGCAATTTCCGCTACATGGTACATTTGGCAATGTCGTACCATCCACCCCATGCAACCATGAAATCCATGTGTACGTTTCTCTGGAAGACGGGGTGGGGACAATGCAACTCCATGATGCATGACAGTGAGCGGCTGTTCGTTCCATGCATCTTGCAATTTCGACGCACCCCGCGTCTGCCAGACCATTCATGTAGATCTGAATGAGCTTCCATGGTTAGCGTCCATGCTGTTCTTCAGCAGACTAGCTTCGATGCGGAGCCATAGGGAAACGTAGCATGTGTTAACACTTGGTTTGATTGATATAGCATCATTTCTTATCTCAGAATGCAAGAGGGGTCAGCACTATTGAAACAGAGGTTGTAGCAAGGGAATCAATTCCAATGAGACAGTTCTGGAGCTGGACCGTCAATCGCTGTTCCCATGGCAGTTTGACAGCTTCACTTGCTATTGACATTGGGACAAATCAGGATAAATGCCCCTGTCGATACATCCAGTGTCCCTTGTTATTGATGAAGCTATTTAGCCTGCCCAGTCTCGAAAAGCTAGTTGAATCCCAGACTCTGCCTGGCTGGACACATGGGAGTCATTGGCAATGCGAGGATATTGTGGTTTTGAGGTCAGCACATTACTTAAAGCAGTGTACCAATCTGCCGGGGTCTACTTAGAGGTCAGCAAGAGATGGACACTGCTGCTGAAGGAAGTTTTTGTGTGAGGTCAGATGTGTGAGATACACACTAATTCCTCTTTTTTTGTTCTTCGTGATTGAGCCATAACCCTGGTACACTAAAAATGCATGTCTTTCATTTCTGTCTACCAAGCGAACACCCCTCATTTGAATTAATACCGGTCTTCGCATCAGTAATTGGCCTAAGCTTGGATTAGTGCTAATCATGGTTCATGCACAGGAACCACTGGCCACTCCTAACCTCATTATTTGATAGCAAACCTCCTGTCAACTTTCATCAGCTCATTAATTAAAATGAGCACATGAGCTGAGGTGCTACCTTTCCTTTTGTCTGCCCTCTCCCGTTCCTCCTCTGTTTAACTGCTGTTGGGTGATATACTCTTAAAGTGCTGCACAGCATTGTTGGACCTAAGTTTGGGGACTAGGAGGGGGTCAGAGGTCTTTGTTCATGTTAGCAAACAGCCTGAATGCACCCCTGATGGCCTCTGACCTGTCAGGCTGGTTATAGATTTAGCCTCGTGTAAGGAGACAACTTTGTGTCACACTGGGTGTTATTAGTGTAAAGCCGAGGCAGGAGCCAGAGGCAGTGTCTGTACCTGCTGAAACCTCATCACTGTCTCACAAGACCTTCAGGGAGCTTTCACTGCTCTGCTGACTTAATAGCCCCTAATGAGGAGGAGAATACCTGAGACCTGGTGGCACAGACACCTTGTTTAGTTACTAGTAACTCTTCTGGGAACAGCTTAGAGCTGTTGCAAACCACAGGCCAGCTTTGAACGCAGCGACTCCCGTACATCACAGGCGCTGCATTCATTTCCTCAATTTGTCCATTATTCATCAACCTTGTGTCGGACATATGCGACAATGAGAGGCGTCGATTCGGCGCGACGCGAGTTGTCAGGCATCAGTCAAATGTGCGCCTAAGTGCCGCTCCTGCAGTCCGTTTAAAAGAACACACACAAAAAAAAGTGGGGAGAAAAAAAATCACAGCGCAAATAAACAAAGTTCCCCTTTATTCGCCACAGTTGTGTGGGCAGCGAAGTGACAGTTCCGTAACTTTCCTCATAGTTCGCTTCTCCCAGAGACTGTCTCGTTGGCTCAGGAATCAGGCACAAGGATGGCAGGATAATAACGTCCGCAATTAAAATGTTCTGGCGTGTCAGGAGTCGTCGTGGCTGTCACCGAGTGACTGTATAATGGTGGAGGCTTTGTGCATGCCTCGCCATGCTAAAAAAGCTCCCTGGCATCCGTCGCATCACTAATAGCGGCACTTCTCTCTCCTAATTGCAGGCTTTAATTGCAATAATTATTTACAAGCCTAATTAAACAAAAAAAGGATTCTCGGGGAGAAGTAACTGCCAGTTCAAGGAAACAGGCATGGTTGTGTCAAGAGGGAAGACTGCGGCAGGGGAAACGCTGCTAGCGTGCTATCATTACCGCTAGCTGTCTAATTGGTGGAGGCAGTACTGTATGACTTGCCCGTTCGCTTTCTCTCAGTCAGCGAACACAAACTGGCTGCGTGTCGGAGAGACAGAGAGCGCATAATGACTTCATTCCCTGCCGGCACATGGAAAACTGAAAAAGCACTCTCTAAATATCTCAGGGCTTCTTTGTCCTGAAGTCCTCTGGGGAGAGGGGAGGGACCATTGCTCACACATCAGATAGCGCGTTTGGACTCCGTGCTATTTTATTTAGGCACACTCGTGAAGAGCTGGGTCTGAATCGACTGTTTAGGTGTGGAAAGAGGAAAGCATAGTTAACTCAGTGCAGGGTTTTTTTTCTGTTCGGCTAAGTGTGGCTGTTTATAAAGAAGCTTTTTCTTTTTTCTCTCTCTCTTCCTTTTCTGCTGCTAATACGTTCTGTGCATGCCAACAAATATCAGACACGCCACCTTTGAGTGAGGTTAAATCTGCTTCTGACTCCAAGAGCATCTTCCTGACTAAATCAGAATCACCATGTTCCTGTTAGGAATTGCACCTGCTTCTGACAGCCTTTCCAGTTCCCCTCCAAGGCATTGCCTGTTTGTGTCCATCCTTTTCCCAGCCTCGGTTACAGTGGCGATTTAAAGCTACTGTTCATTAATCATGTTTTTTAAGCCTTAACCTCCGACAGAGGAACAACAAGCTCCCTTGTCCCTGGCTTTATCGATTAACGCCAGTTAAACGTGAGGCGAGTCCCAGGCCGTGCCAAGCCATAATGGGTATGAACATACAGCTCCCACTGTGCCTCCGTGCTTCCAGACAGAAGCTGTTAATGTCTACCTGCTCTCCCCCTGATGGATGTCACCGCGGGCTGGGCTCCCCTCCTGTTGTTGTAGGGAAAGGGGCGGTAAACGAAGGCCCCCCCTGCCGACCGCGCGTTGCTCCCAGCAGCCCGTCAGGTTCAGCTGTGGATGCCGGGCAGGCTGGCAGGAGGCCCACTCCCGCCTCCCCGCAGCACCACCCAGCTCTGGAGGCTGCCAGACCCGCATATGCTCTTTGTCTGAGCTGCTAATGGCCCAGACGCAACAGCAAACACCCAGCGCCGTGTGAGACGATTGTTTTCATCGCTTGCACAGCGGTAGTGGCAGGTTTCGCCTTTTCCCTGAACTGTATGTGTCGGAAGAGCGTCTCTGCAGTCCGTCTTAGAGCCGTGCCACAGACCAACAATGCAAAGAATCAATCCAACTACTCCCCCTGTCCTCCTCCGCAGCCCATATTGAGAGAGCTGTCAGCATGAGCTGTGCTGATGGATGATAATGATGTGTGTGTGTGTGTGTGTGCATGTGTGTGTGTGTGTGTGTGTGTGTGCCTGTGTGTATGTATGTTTTCTTTTCTTTTTGTCAAGACTAGTCTATTCAATCTGGTCAGCAATCACAGACAGTCGCCTCTTCTGAGCCGATGCAATAACACACCTCTCTATGATGGCCATTCATATGTAAATATGATGATTATGGCACTGTAAGAATGGGGGGGGGCTATAACAGGTTGAGAGAAATTAACTGAACATAAATTATTAAAATGAAATAAATTTGTGAAAATAACGACCATGTATTAAACCAACAATACCAAGTGTGTTATGTATAAACCACGAGATCCTACACATTTTTATTCACCCTCATCCTTACCACGTCTACCTTATACCTTGTCCCACTTATTCAGGATATCCTCCAAATTCATATATCCATCCCGGTCTGTGATGCACAGTTATTTATAGACGCATGGGCTGTGCGAATTTAAGTTGAATCATTTGGAATCTGTGGTGCCCCGGTGTAGCGGCACTAACAGGGGCAATAATAGTAATGTGAACAGGCCCGTTGCCACCCACTGAGCAAATGATGAATATCACTCCCAAGCGCTGAGCTGGCAACGCACTAAGTGAACCAAAAGCAGCGCAGCTCAAAGTGTTGAGAATTTAAGCACACGCGCTAGAGACTGATGAATGTTTTCGAGCGGGATATCATTTCTCCAGTGTAATATTCAGAAAGATGATATCAGCAAGGGAACGGTGTAAGATGAAACTCCTAAATTTCTGACCGAAAGAAATGGAGGGTTTATAAGTATTACTCTTGTCATACTTGTGTAAGGGATACGGTGTACACACCAAATATGAGCTACCAATAATTGATAGGGCGAGGAAGTGATGAATGCGATTACTGGGAGCACCTCTCTGCCTTGACAGAGAACACCATAGCTTCCTAAGCACTACCTTAACACATCAAAACTATACAAAGTCATACTTTGTGATAAACAAAGGTGTGTTAGCAATAGTGTGTCTATAAGCTAGGAGCTCAGATGTAAACCCTAGGCCTGCCATGCTATCCCAGTCAGTCAAAATAAGGTAATAAGGGAACTGTTTTTCAGACAGTTAGCGGGATTGAAACAATGAGTGCCACCGACAGCTTCAGCTCATTATCTGAACGTTTGCCTGGCCTCTTGTCACATCGGAAATAAGAAGGACTCTTAAGAACGACAGGATCTAATGAGGAATACACAACAGCATGCTTCTGCTGGGGGACATTATTTCGCTTTTCCTTCTGTGTACTGGGGAAATTGGACTTTTCCACAGGTAGACAAATTCTCCCCAACCCGAGATAAGGCAAGGAAAGAATCGATGTCTCTATCAGTATCATGTAATAATCACGAAAGCTCAAGATCGACAGAGTGAATCGGAGGAGGATGGAGCCTCAGCTGCACTCCCAGGTGTTGATGTGCTTCTTGTAAATTGGCTTTTTCTCGGCGTCCACAGTTGGCTTGCGACTGGATGAGGATGCTTGTTTGTGATATGACTGGTACCAGTCAAAGCCACCTGAGCCTCACGGCGCCCCTGCCATCCTCCTTAAACCTAGCCAGATAAGCATGCTGGGTGAAAGCCCGTTGAGCAGCCACCAGACCAGTGCGGTGCAGTCAACCCTACCATCTGTATACTCACAGACACACACACACACACATGATCTGAGAGGAAGGACACAAAAGAGCCGACAAAAAGATCACAAAACCTGTTCACATGCACACACGCACACTGTATTTGCTGACATGACAAAAAATGCATGAATTGTCTTAGACACATACACTTATTGTGTCTTACCAAGACCGATGCACAAAAACACATGCAGTGGAGCAAACACTGCACTCTTGCAAACTCAAGACACACCTAATCAAGTGGGCCCTGAATCAGCCCTGGGGTCAGAGCGGCTCTCTGTCTGGCTGCTGTGTTTAAATCAATAAACCCCCTGCTATCTCCCCTGCAGATCTACTCATGTGTGTGTCTGAGAGTGAGAGAGAGACCTCAGCCTGTTGCTTTGTGCCTGGACGGCATTATTAACTCCTCGCACACTGGCTGAGGCAGTGCCTGCTGTCAGGGCCGACTGTGTTATTAGCTTTGAGACTAGTTTACCACTGCTCAGGGACCCACTAGAGGTGCCGTTTAAACCTCACAGCGAAGCCCTTCATCTCCGTCCATAGCAATCAGGCATCTGCCGTCTTTTCAGTGCCGGGACTTAATGTCATTATGTACTTTTTGAATTGTTTTGCTTCACACAGCATAGCAAACATATGGTGGCTAATTACATCAGTAGCCTTTTCAGTTAGCTTACCTTGACGGTACAATTGTGAAGATTATGACTAGCCCAAAGACCCTTTCCCTCACATTGAGAATGGAGGATTTACGCCTGCGTGGTGCTGGCTCATAGGGAGGAAATTTCTTCAGCTTAATTGACAGACTGACTGACAGACAGACAACAGGGGCTTCCCATGCTACTTCCCTAAGGAGCGCCAGAGCAGGCTAACCAGCTGTATCTGGAGATCTCTTTCTCTCTCACAGCATCTGTCTTTCTCTTCCTTTTCTCTTATTAGAGCCGTAGTGTTTGTGGTGATTCTCCCAGGTGGGTGTTAGGGGATGTTATTGTGCTGATATGTCCCCTAAGATTTGCTAGCTGTTTCTTGTTACTAGCAGCTTTTTCACTTTATTTTAAGCCCAACGTGTTGATACAAGGGTGTTAGTTGTGATACAGTACTCTAGCTGTGTGCGAATGTAAGTCCTCACACAAATAATGCCTCAGTGGTACCTGACTCCCACCTCACCTCTCCTTGGCCCTCTCTTCTCTATGGATACCCCAAAAGAGGATTTCAGCCATACATTATTGATATACCTCTCTATCGACTGGCTGCATTTTTCAGCTCCCCATCTCTGTTCGATTCCCTTTATTATTTTCTTCTGTCTGGTTCCCTCTTTCCAGCATCAGCTTAGCAAAATAGCATGCCTTCTGCCCTGTGTGTTTAAAACAACATTCAGGACAGCCATCATGAAGTCTGTAGAGCAAGTTCAGCTAATCCTTCCAGGGGACCCTGGTATCTCCAGAATCTAGCCCATAAATCCCCTCTGCTGGAGGTGTGACTTGAGTACATTGCAGATACAGTATTGTTGGACTATATTACTTTCTTGAAATCACTGATTTTTGAAATATCGGGATTATATTTGGGACTTTTCCATGTGTTTGTTTATTAAAGTAAATTTTATTTATTAAAGTAATTTTAGAATTCAGCCACACAATGATGGTGACTTCCCTGCAGTGTTCACTGATGGTCAAATCATTGTAAAAGTGTCAGAAAACTGAAGGGAGGCTTCAATTGCAGCAATCCATAAAAATCACAATCTGAAAAACAGCCACAAGGTCTAAGATACAAAAAGTGAAGTGAAAAGTGTCTATTTCTCTTTGTGAACACACTCAAGCATCACTATGAAATGTGACCTCTGCATTTAACCCATCACGTATGGAGCATTGCAGCAGGATGGTACATTTCGCAAGGGAATCTATGCAGTGCCAGGGCCGGGACTCAAACCCATGACCTTCAGGTCCCAAGGGCAGCGTCAAAACTCATAGTCTCAAACTATGTATGTTTGTTTCTTGTCACATTGTGTCTGAATCTATCTTGTGGATGGCTTCTTTTCCTGAGTTTTGATATGCCACACAGCCACACAGTTGCTAATCATTTCTTAAGCACTAAAATATCATTGACTAAGACATGACGATAATATTTTCAAATCGCCTGAGACTACGATGCAGTAATGCCAGTGTGTGTGCCTGGCTTTTAACTCGTTCTGATAATCAGCTACTGGTTTGAAGTGATTTAATGGGGATTCCTTATTAGCTCTGCCAGTAATGAACTGCTATGGACCCCTTTCACATGCACATCATCATGCGCAATAACCCTTATTGGCCCCCATTGAAAGTCAAATGTCTGTAAAACAGAGTTTAAGCAGGGACGATTATCTTTTTGCGCTAATGTGGCACCCTCGGAAAACCTTTGGACGTTATAATTCATTCTGGACAAATTTTTGTAATAAGAAATGTTCACAGACGGTTATCATGGGTTTTGGATAATGGGCTACGCTCTCCATCACTCAGCATGTCTCTTCTAAGCTCTCGCTGAACTAAATTGTCTTAGTGTGGCAGTCGTACATTTTATAATTTGGATCCTGCTGTGAATTGAAATGTTCAAATTGTGCAAACAAAAAGGAAAGATTAATATAAAAATGTCGTTCCGTCAGATATAGGACCCAACCATGGATCTGAGGCCGATGCATCAACCTGTGAAAAAGTGCTTTGTTTATAAACATGAAAAGTAGCCATTCATCATAAGGTTGATGGGGAGATAGCTGCACGGGGAACAATAGGGCTAGGGACTGACCCTGACAATGAGGCTCTTTCATTGACTTGATAGTGAAATCGATTCACGGCACTAGGCTTTGTGCTGCACCTCTTTCCTGAGAGTCATTTATCAAATCCAGCAGTCTAGTCCAATGAACATGAGATAAAGGATGCAGTAATGGAGCGTAACAAAGAGGCTTTTTCTGATGACCCGATGGCTAAGTGCTATGACCCAAGGCTTGGGAGCCCTGTGACGCAGCTCCGCCAGGAGGCCCATCTTGGTGCGGCTTGTGGTCACTGACCCTCTATCCATCCGTAATGTGGCGCGGAACCATGTTCCTGGCTTTTAATAGCACCTGCAGGCCTCCTGGCGCTGGGGTGTCGAGATGTTTCAGCTGAGCTAAGTCAGCACGCTCTGACCAAATCCCATAAACTAACAGCACTAATAGGAGAGGAGCAGCTTGCCGAGGGGGTCCGAGCTCTGCAGAGAGCCAAGCTGTGCTCCAGCACCATCACTATAAAACAGCATAAAGAAGCGCCCTGTTCAGTTCAGCCTGGCAGAATACATTTAACTGTATGAATTATTTTTGGAGAGCTGGGATCAGAGGATCTCTCATTTTATGTCTCGTTAGTTATCATTTGTTATTTTCAGTGTCTCACTTGTAGCTCATCGAAACAAGTGCTGAGAAATTCTGTTATATAAGTTCTGTTAAATATTTAGGTTTTTGCAGGTTTTTTTTGGTTAACAATTTCCCCAAATGTATTGTTATTGCTTAATATCAAAACAAGCAAAAATACTGTATAATGTAAGTTTTGATTTAAAAGTGCAATTGTGTACATACCTGAAAGCAGGACCAGGAAATTGAAAAATATACAGTACTTTTTATTGACTGAGGCTTACAGTTCCAGTTTTAGCACTTGATGAGAGCTCCCTCAATGCACCTAAACAACAGGGAGGTCATAAACTCATTTTTTTTGCACATACATGGGATTGTAAAAATGAAAAAGCAGGTTGCTTGGCTAGTTGGGGGCGTTTGGCAACATGTCACCATGGTTACGTCAATTGTGCTTATGTGTTTTACCTGGGCCAAAGCCCTTATAAGCATGGTTGTCTAACCATGGGAAAATGGGTTAGCATATGGATCTGAGTCACTTTGACAAAGGGCCATATTTTAATGGCTAGAGACTAACTGGGGCAGTGGTGGTGTAAGGGTTAGGGAGTTGTCCCTGTGAAGGTCACGTAACCTATAGGTAACTGGTTCCAATCCAAGACTGGTACAAGTACAAGTACTACCACCTGACTGAGCAAGGTACCGTCCCCAAACACTGCCCTACACAGATGAGTTGCTGATATAAGTCCTGACCCAGGTTCCCTCCAGCTACACTGCTCCCTAGGCTCTTCTCATAGCTGCCCTCTGCTTCATGTGTGTACGTGTGATGGGTTAAATGCAGATTCAGTCACATTTCGTTGTCATGCACTTTGTGACTGAGTGTGTTCAGCATCTCCAGAATGGCAGCTCTTGTGGAGTGTTCCAGTTGTGCAGAAGTAAGTACCTAGAAAAACAGTCCAAAGAAGGACAACAAGGTGAATTGGGAACAGGGAAATGGTCACCCAAGGGTCACTGATGCATGTGGGAAGTGAAGACTATCCTGCCTGGTCTGATCCCACAGAAGAGCTACTGTGGTTTAAAAAGTGAATGCTGAGAGAAAGAGGTCAGAACACACAGTGATAATGTGTATTATAGAGAGAGAATGGCAATAGCAACATCTCAGAAGACAAACAGAAAGTTTCTCAGGTTCAGAAGCTGTTTTAGAAGTCAACTTGCAAAGCAGCGGCGGCGTCTTCTGAATACTGTTCTTGATACTGTTATTTCCTTAATTGATGACAGCAGAGTGTTAGCTTATGTAAAGACAGTGGAAAGAAAAAAAAGAAAGAACTCCGTCCTCACTAATCATGAGCTTCCCTGACTCTCCTTCCATCCTCTCTAATGAAGCAATGAAAAAAAGTTTTAATCTTCTTATCCATCTCACCTCCCCTCTCTGTCTGCCTGTTGTACAGTGAACTCCCCACTTCTCTCTCCCTCTCTCTCTCTCTTGCTCTCTCTCTCTTGCTCTCTCTCTCTCTCTCTCCCTCTCT
>JBBPDA010000132.1:23460892-23475705 GCA_037974385.1 Arnoldichthys spilopterus | reverse complement strand
TGTATATATGTTAAGTATTATTTAGTACATACAGACTTAAGAATGACTTAGCAAGACATTATATCTGCTTAAATCTAACTGTCATGCTTTAGCCCTTTAATGGCCACACTAAGAAAAAAATATTTGTATTTTATATAGTGGTTTAGAAAATGGATGGATGGATGGATGGATGGATGGATGGATGGATGGATGGATGAAATCCAGTGGATTTTTGACCATAACTGACCTAAATCAATGGAACAGTCAGGCTGAGATCAATTCAGTGCATGTTTAGTTAGATATAGGGGCTCACAATGCACCCAAATTACTGTTCAGAACACTAAAGGGTAATGTGGTTGTTTCGGCTCATGTTGTCTTCAATGGCACTGGTATTGTCTCTTGTTCAGTCATTTGTGGCAAACCTTCAATTTTGCATACTTTTGTAGAAAACGTGTTTGTTAATGTCTTTAGACAAGATTGGTGAAGTGACCAAAGCATAAAGGGATCTTTTCTCACAGTGACACTGTTGTTGAAAGAATCCTGGTCTCAGGCATAGCAACATTGGTGGCATCTATAAACACTTTCTTGTCTTCTCACTACATCATTTGTTTCAGACCGCCGTGCACTTTTTGAAATTTTAGACGATTTTCAAGAGCTGAAGCACCATTAATCATGTAAAAGGATTTTTTTTTACATTTTTCTTCATTTGTAAGAAAGGTAAATGTAAAAAAATGGTTTCCTCTTGGTCGCTGAGGTCAAGGTTAGAGTTAGGGTTAGGTTTAGAACTTCTCATTACATTTGTTATGTATATGTAATACATATTGGGCATGAGTAAGACGTGAGGTCACGACACGGGATTTAAAACAAGGGTGTGTGTGTATGTGTGTGTTATTCATCAAGCAGAAGTGACCGTCCAGACAACAGCAGTGCTGTTAGTCAGTGATGGCTGAATGTGTACCTTTGTTGAAAGAGTTGATGGGGGCTGGGTGTGGGGGACAGGTGGAGCTCCACTCCGCCATGAACGAACTAATGGCATTTAGCGTGGCTATACATCACAAACACGTGCTCGCTCACACACACACACACACACATACACACACACACACACACACACACCCACACATTCACACACATGCACACACAGCAGGAACTTAAGTATTATTCCACCCCTCTCATTACTCAAACCCTGGGACTGCTTATCCATCTTAAAACTGTCTCTCACTTCATTCTCTCTTGAATAAGTGTCGGCGAGGAAGAAAAGAAAGCCTTTCTGCTCGACTGAGAGGCAGTTACTGAACGCCTGCTGGATGTTATTGCTGATGTTCACATGGTGATGCCGAAGGGCTTGATACTGAGATTTGTCAAATGAACAATTAAACTTACACCACTATCTCAATCTACAAGGGTAATGTACCTAAATGTCATTGTAACTTATATCCCACATACTAGCAGAACCAAACTCCTCCTTTAAACCAGCTGGGCTGTTTAGTGATCATAAATGTGAGGTACAGTTTGACCCAAGTGTGTGATTTATGCAATTCTAAATCTTTCATTAATCATACAAGTTCTGATGTTTGCTTGTAGCTAACAAGTACTTGGAAGCTAATGGTAATCCAGCTAACGGTGATGTTCTCAAATAATCAATAAACGGCACTGCCGGTGTGCCGAGACATACTTGTCAACCACATTAGCCTTGTAGCTCTAAAGGTGCATCTCAAACACCAACCATGTGTTCTCCTATCTTTTTGGGGAGAGGGGACATTTGAAATGTTCAATTTGAATGTAAATTTTCATGAAACAAGAGCAAAAAGCAGTGCAATAAGTTCCATTGCTGATACAAGACTTCAGGTTTATTAACGCAGATCAACAGATGACACCAGTGCATAGAGGGTAAAAAAAAAAGCATACGTTCCATGTCCTGAAACGCCCCATGAGTCTTGTGCCCCCTTGCACAGTGTGTTATATTTGAATGAGTGTGGGTTTGATGGCTTCCAGGTGCACGTTTATATTTTTTTCTAGGAAAAGAAGAAGTCACAAAGTTCAAAGCTGGCACAGTCAGACAAAAAAAACAGCTGAAAATGAACAAAAAAGCACAATATAAACAAAAACTGGTCTGGTGGTGGCAGCAATGCTGCCTCAACATGCGACGGCCAGCGGGAGGATGCACGTGCAGAGTGGTGAGGGGCATTGTGGGTCAGTGGACAAAACGAGAAGCGTCTCTGGAGCTCGCTCTCCGTCTGCTGCTTCCATTCTAGTGTGTGTGTGTGTGTGTGTGTGTGTGTGTGTGCTCACTTTCATGAGACATCAAAAGGCCTTCTGACAGGAGGAACAGTTTGTACTTTTTGTTCAGTAGTCGACAAGTAAATGCATTTGTAAACACACAACATTTTACCGCTGAAATGAAGTGATTGGGGATTAGTGTGTGTGGGGGTATGTGCGTAATGTATAACTACAACTGGGAATGACGGCGTGTGTATTGATGCAGTTTCTGTTGTTTATTGGCTATAGGAAACATCTTGTTGCTGCCAGAATCAGCAGTGAAATGAGCCACATCTCTCTAAATTCGGCACTTAACTGTCTTGACTCTCGAAGTGTGTGTACAAATAGATGTGTGTGTGAGGTAAGAAAGAAAAAAGTATGTGAATTGTGGTCAGCGTGGTCAATTTCCCACTTACTCCAGATGTAGCTGATCAACCAAGATGTTTCGTTTTAAGCTTCTTTAGTTTAGTAATAGATTTACAAGGCTACTGTTGCTTACAAACACTAGAAGTCAACAGTCACCCAAATTCTTTGCATAAAAATAAATCACCATAACTTTTCTCAACTCGCTCAAGCCCCATCATTCAGGTGGCACAGATCAGTTGATGTAGTTTTGGTCACAGTATTACTGTGAATAATTTCAGACAATGCCTAGTTGTTGGGCTGCTATTCACACAGCAGAAGTAATAGCTGATCTAGGTTCAGATACCTACAGTGAGCTTATCCTGGTCATCGACATACATACTGATTCTAGGTCAGCGCCTATACTCCTGCGGGCATTTGTGAAAACCAGGAATGCAGACTTGTCACCTTTAGGAAAGAATCAGTATTTTGAATCCTCCCCCCATACCTGCCCAGCTTCTGCAGCTTATTTCACCTTATTATCACTTATTTCACCCCTGATTCATTTGCATCCCTGGAATATGGGCCTATTGCCCAAAATGGCTATGTTGTGCTACGTGGTAAAGCTTTGTCTCTCAGTTTGTGCTAAAGTGAAGTGAAAGTGACTCTTTGTCATTGTGAACGCACTCAAGCACCACAACAAAATGTGACCTCTGCATTTAACCCATCACACGTGCACACGTGGAGCAGTGGGCAGCTACCAACAGCGCCCAGGGAGCAGTGTAGTGGGACTGTACCTTGCTCAAGGTTACCTCAGAAGTGCCCGGGCCGGGACTCGAACCTAGGACCTTCAGTGTCCTAACCACCAGGCACTACTGCCCAACTAGTGTGAAACTGAAAAAGCTGAGTGAATACTGCTTGGGAGGGTTGAAAATTGTGAAGACACCAATCTACACCTTTCACAAAGCACGTATGGATTCGTGAATGCATTTGTGGACCGTGGGCTTTAAACCAAAGTGCATGTTTTGATTAATGACATGTACAGTTGTGAATCATTTAGCTGACAATAATGCATGGCAGACTTTAACCTTGGTACGTCACAGTCCACAGGGAATATCAGTATTGCATTTCAGTTCGTGTTTTGTTTATATTGTGTAGGCCTGGTGTGTGCTTATACATGTGTGTTACTGAATGTGGCTCATACAATATATGACTGTTCTGTGGAAGTCGGCCTCACAGCTGCACTGACTGAGGTTAGTCTCTGAGATAAGCTTCAGAAGACACACACACACACACATCCACTGCACCAGTTGGTCCCGCTGCACACACTCCTGACCGTCTGTCATCCACCCCAGCCAAGTGCAACACACATACACACACACGTTTGTTTTTGTACAGTGTTAGGACAGGGGTTTGTATATATTGGAGATTAAAAATTCGTCAACCCTATAGAATTTTCTGTTTTTGCATAAATATTGCCAAAACATGAACTTTATCTGTCAAAGTCTGACCTTCAAAACACACGTTGGGAGTAATGTATTGTGGCATGAACAAAGGTGATTTTGAGAACCTCTGGAAAGGAGTTTGGGATGCTCATCCGGATGGAATTTGGACTCAATCGATCCACAGTCAGACTGTACAGATGGAGAAATTTCAAGACTATTGTTAGCCTCCTTATGAATGATTGAACAACAAAGATCACTCCAAGAGCAAGGCATTTAATAGGCTGTGAGGTGACTAAGAAACTCTAAGTAATTTTTGAGCAACAAAAGGTTTATCAGTTTACCACCAGGAGAACACTGAACATCAATGGTGTGCATGGCAGGGTTGAAAGGAGGCATCCATTGCTCTACAAAAGAACTATTCTGCTCATCTAGTTTGAGCAGAATAGTGAGCAAACCAGAAGGCCATTGGAAACATGTACTTTGGACAGATGAGGCCAAAATAGAACTTTGTTGTTTAATTGAGGATCTCTGCATTTGTGGATAGGAAAACACTGCATTTCAGCGAAACATGGTGGTGATAGTATCATGGTCTGGGCTTGTTTTTGCATCTGGCCCAGGGCAGCCTGCTATCACTAATGGAACAATGAATTCTGAATTCATTTAGAACAAACACAACCTAAAGGATAAGCACAACCTAAAGGATAAGCACAACCTAAAGGATAAGCTCTGTGTCCCAAGAGAAAGCACATGTAGCACAAGAACAAATAATAAGAAATAGCAATTCATGTAAGGAAAGCCACCTGCATCCCAGAGTTGAGGTTGATCTGTATAGAGGATTTGTTTATAATTCATCCAGGCTGGTGTACAGGACAGATCAACGGTTGCCAGAAACATTTAGTTGCATTTATTATTGCACAAGCACATAATTGTCTTACTGGAGTAAGCCTAAGCCTAAAGCTAACTCCAACCTTATATTGTTGGCTGCCCTCTTTTTCTCTGGTTTTCTCACATAGTCAAAATATTTTTGTCCCAAACACACACAGGAATAGAAGCCCATTTATATCTTCATTGCTCAAATTTTACAACTTCCACATCACAATCCTCTGTCTGCATGTGTTCATTCTGGTGTTATCTATTATGAATAAAAGGCGGGTTGTGAAGGTTTCCTGCTGCTCCTGTCCTCTGGAGATGACAGGAATCAATATTCCTCCTATCTGACCCTTATCTGCTTTCCACTGGAGCCAATTAACGGTCCACTTTGAACACCCGACCGTTGCGTCTGGCCCAGCCAAAAAAAAAAAGAAAAGCCATCCTTCAGCTTTACGAGAAGTCAATGAATGCCCACATTTCACGCTTCAATTGGACTTTTCAATGAATGCCAAATGACTGTTGCATGTGTATGAAAATCAAATCTGATCACACCGTCTGATCTCCGCAGGTGACCCAGGTGCCCATTGAGTCTTGCGAGCAGTACGGGACGTGCCATGAGTGTTTGAGCTCCGGAGACCCACACTGCGGCTGGTGTGTGCTGCACAATATGTAAGTTTCTTCAAGTTTCCACTTTAATCACTGTCTCTGTGCGTCTCAGTTACTATAAAAGACAACATGAACTTGCTTTCTGTATTTACTACAGGTTTTGCATTGATTGGCCAGATGTTTACTTGATCACTTGGGTATCAAGGCTTTCTTAGCATTTGATAAAAAAAAACCAAAAAAAAAACCAGTAGTTTGGGCAGTGGTAGTACCGTAAAGTACTGAGCCCTCTGACTAACCCCCAGCAGAGAGTGGAGTCCATAGCTGCCACCTGGTGGTAAAAGTGTAAAACTACAGGCAAATGCATCAGCTTTAGTCTTTAATGCTTTATTATCTTTAATGTTTATTTGTATTTGTACAGCACTTTTAACAGATATTGTCAAAATATTACAGGCCAGCAGTAACTTGTATGAAACACCTTAAGTCAGGTAAAAGTAAAAAAAAAAAAAAGTGATTAAAAAAAATAATTTGAAGTTTTTAACAGTTGCAATATTTACAGCTTTACATTTTTTTTCATTTTACTGAAGATTAGTGACCACTAACACCTAATGATCCATGAGGAGAAACCTAGTGTGTATCTTTTTGACCCAGTCACTCAAAGCACCCATACAACGACCAAACAAAAACGGGCATTGCAACCGCAGGGGGTTGCAGGTTTTGTAACAGCACCACTTTCAGTGAAACGTGACTTTACAATATGTCTTTGAAAGGCTAGCATTACCCCCCTGAAACATACTTTCCCGAATGCCAACATCCCACCCACTCCGACTGTGCCTCCACAGCAGTGCCCCTCCGATGTCATTGGACTACAGTACTGTCAGCCTGACGATGCCAAAGCCATTGAATCAGAGAGTTATCACTCGCTTCTGATATGCGATGCAGAATCACAGTACCACTTTGTAAAACATCAAGGGGACAGCGATTCAGCAGAATAGTGCAGCGCAACTTTACACTTTTCAGGGCAGTGCACAAGAGCGTGAAAACCGTGGCCAAGGTTTTCTAAGCCAGTTTTTTTTTCATCACAATTTATTTGCAATAACATTTCTTGATTTCCCAAAGGCTTCTGAAGCTGTCAAACAATTGGAGACATTAAGTTACATAGTAATGTAGAATATACTGTTGTAATGTTGTCTTCCTTAGTGATTCCAGCTAACAATACTTATGGAAGATTTCATCTAAACTAACATAAGTGGGATGAGGTGACTAGCTAGGTCGTTATCCCAATTGCTAATGTTAATTCTTGCTAATGGTGATTAGATTAATTTAGTACATTTTCATTGTAACAATTAGCTAGCAATGGGATTTCGTATGTTATGGTGTGACACCACATTGTGCAAAAAAAACTGATAGTATTTGCACACTGTTGATGTAAAGGAAATTTATATTTGGATATGGTACATACATACATAGCAGTGGTAGTGTGAAGCATCCCAGACAGCGATGAAGGGTCCTTTGAGACTGTTCACACATGTACATGAACAAGAACGTTTTTGTTCGAGAACAAACAAAGCAAGAGTGTGATGGAGTAAATGTGCGCAGCACCCTTCCTCCAGTCATGAAATCCGATCTAAAGTGGTCACTGGAGACGCACCACGACCGCATGGAAATGCCAGGTGTGAATGGCTATTCGCTGTCCACTGGTGATCAGATGAGACAGATGTACCAAGTGTGAACGGGGCTTGAGAACACCCAGGACTCAAGAGGAGAAGTAGTCCTCCTCCGGCTGATTACAAACACTGGAGTTAATGCCAGGGATTAGGTTTTTTTTTTTCTGTGAGAAACGACTCATGAGATCATGTCACACATATTCAGGTGTTAAGAAATCATGGCAGACTGAAGTTCAGGTGGAATACACCATGACTGGAGCGATCAAAGATGTTGTCATCGGCTTCATTCAAAGTGCATATCACCTTTCTCTACTAGCAGTCATGTTTTCTGCGTGATGGTGCTCTCCTCTCCCTTGCTATACACAGAAGACAGCTTTATCCTAATAGGGCTGTCAGCTCGATCTGCTAGCATTTTCCTAATGGCAGCAGTGCCATGAAAAAGTGCACTTAAAGTAATTTACATGGCCCCCGCGGCGGGATGGGGACAAATAATAGCCCGAGTGCAAGGTAATTCAGTCTCTCTCTTCAGCATGGCTCTGGATGCAGCCCGGACCCCCTCCACAGCCAGGGAGCATGCCAGAACAAGTGCCTTAAGTGCCCCTGCAGGAGCTTGGTGTGTTTTAATCTCCTCCGTGGTCATCGGTTTGTGAAATATATTGTTTCAGTGGTGTTTGGTTGGAGAAAAGTTCGGTCTGTTGTGTTGTGCTAATGGGCTTTATTCAGTATGTCCCATTTCAAGTACATTCATTATGGTAAAGCCACTGAGGTTGTATGGCAAGGCCTAACACTGATTAAACGCACACACACACACGCGCGCACACACACCCACACACACCTGTCCCAGTGTCATTAAAGCTGTCTGGAATTACACATAAATCCACATCTGTCACAGTGTCTGTAAAGTTGAATGGAAACACACACACAAGCACACCCACACTAATCAGCCATAACATTAACACCACCTGCCTAATATTGAGTGTGTCCCTCATGCTGCTGAAACAGCTCTATCTGTGTTCTGACCCTTTTCTATCAGAGTCAGCATTCAGTTTTTAAACCTCAGTAGCTCTCCTGTGGGATCAGATCCCTACATGCATCAGTGAACATTGGGTTCCCATGACCCTGCCACAGATCACTTTTGGTAGGTACTAACTACTGCATACTTAGAACACTCCACAAGACCTGCTGTTTTGGAGATGCCCTTGTCAAAGTGGTTTAGATCCTTATGCTTGCCCACTTTTTTCTGCTTCCAGCACATCAACTTCAAGAACTGACTGTTCAATTGCTGATTAATTGATCCAGTCCTTTTGATGCAGACAAGTGCCATTGTAATAAAATAACTACACAGTCATTGTTATTCACTTTACCTGTTAGTGGTGTTAATGTTATGGCTGATTTGCATAAAGTAAAGCCATAAAAAACTGTCTGGTCCCACCAACTTCACCAACTAGGTGATGCACGACCTCATTTTTTACTAGTCGACTAGTCATTGTTACTAAAGTTCCGGATGTTTGCGAGAGTAATTTTAGTGGCTTACTAACAGGGGCTTGGGCGAGTGTTTTGCTGTGTGCTGTGGTGTTAGATGTGCGATGCGGAACTGGAACTCGGCCCACAGAAGTACACAGAGTGTCTGATATTAACTGCACAGCTCTCAGACTCTCACCTCTCTTTGAAATATTAAACAGGCTCTTCTGCACTTCCGTTCAGCCTGATGGGAAACCAACAGTTGTTTGTTGAGCTACTGTAAATGCTTGTACTCTGCACTCTGCTATGATCAGCCATAACATTAAAACCCTTAACGGGTAAAGTGAATAACATCGACCATCTAATTATTTCACTACCACCTGTCAGGGGGGTGTAATATATTGTCCAGCAAGTGAACAGTCAGTTCTTTAAGTTGATGTGCTGGAAGCAGGAAAAATAGATAAGCGGGAGGATCTGAGCCACTTTGACAAAGGGCTCATTGTAATGGTTAGGCAAGTCAGAGCATCTCCAAATTGGCAAGTCTTGTGGAAAGTTCTAGGTATGCAGTAGTTAGAACCTAATAAAAATGATCCAAGGAAGGACAACTGGTGAATATGGAACAGGGTCATGGGCACCCAGAGGTAGATAATGTATGTTGGGATTGAATAGACTGACTCTGATAGAAAGGGGTCAGAACACACGGTGCACCACAGTCAGAGCTGTGTCAGCAGCACAAGAGGGATCTACTCAATGTTAGGCAGGTGGTGTTAATGTTATGGCTGATCAGTATTAACCAGAAATCTTTTATGTTCTGAAATTATATGGAACATACCAATACTGTGGAAACACTCGCACTCACATCAGACTGTAAAGCTGTGTGACATACACAGTAGCTCCACAGTGACATAAACACCATGCAGACGTCACCGTGTTATGGGATCCTGTACTGAATCATGTGTATAGTGAAGCAGCCTCACAATGAATCTTCATCTGCATCGCAGCACAGCAGAGTCACATGTCTCTCTTCCCCACGTCTTTATTTTTCTCTCTCCCCTTATCTTTCTGTCCGCTCTCCTCCTCCGCTCCCTCCTCCCTGCATAGTATCATTCTCTGTGCCCCAGCTGTGGCCACAGTGGGCACATTTTCCACAATCAGTGTTGACTTGATGAAATTAAGCTTTCCGTCCCTCCCTCCCTCCCTCCCTCCCGCTCCCCCTCCCTCCATCTTTCCCCTACCTCCCTCCCTTTCTCTGTCTCTCTCTCTCTCTCTCTTTCTCTCTCTTTCTCACTCTCCCACCCCTTTCCCACTCCTCGCTCATGTTTGCTTATTTCTCACTCCTCAAGCCCCCCCACCCCACCCAGGAAGCTCTCCCTCCAGATATGGGAGAGGGAGTGTGAAAATGGTAGAAAATGAATGAGAGCACTTTCTCTCTCTCTCTCTCTCTCTCTCTCTCTCTCTCTCTCTCTCTCTATATATATATATATATATATATATATATATAATTAAAAAATATTTTAACATTTATTTTGTATTCATTCTTATCTATCAGTTTACTGATTCTTCTTGTCCAACACATTTCATTCTACTGTTAACCCACATAAACATACATATGATCAATAAACTGAACTTGAACATTTAAAAAAAAAAAAGGATTTTTGTACAAGTACGATAGTGCCTGATGCAGTATCCCTTAACTTTCTCTCTCTGACTGACAGAACTTGAATTACCCAGAACAGAAGGTGGTGACGGTGGGACAGTTTAAGATTGGGCTGATCCATGGGCACCAGGTGATCCCGTGGGGTGACATGGCCAGCCTCGCTCTGCTTCAGAGGCAGCTGGATGTGGACATTCTCATCTCTGGCCACACACACAAGTTCGAGGCTTTCGAGAATGAGAACAAATTCTATATTAACCCTGGCTCAGCCACAGGAGCTTATAATGCACTGGAGAGGTACAGCATTGACATGCATCCCCTTCACTCATGCAGAGTTATACTAATTTTATTTCTATTATTAATATATAAGCCAGTTTCATCAGAACTCGCTGACTAGTCAAGCTTTTAAAAATGGCTAAATTGCAAAGCGTTATATATTCATTCTGTAATCCGTAAACAATGAATCTGTCCTCTGTGTTTAACCCATCCTTGACACCCATAAACATACACACTAGGAGCAGTGGGCTGGCCTAGTGGTCAGGCACCACCCTGAGTTACCTTTAAGCAAGGGGGGAGCATGAAGGGTAAAGCACTATCCACTCACTTACCCCTCCCACAATTCCCCTACCCTTCCAGGGACTGAACTGGCAACCCTCCTGTTGCAAGCCCTTCAACTATTCAGCCACGGCTGCCCTACACCCACACTCACTATTAGCTGGACAGCTAAATAGCTAGACAGAAAGCCTTTGCAGGATTTAGGATGCTATTATTGTGCTTTGAATTTAGAAATAAAAGAAAGGTTGATCAAATGGCGAACATCAACAAGAAGATCATTGAACATTTTTGAATAGTGCTATGTCTGTTTGTTGACTTTTTTCGGCATCTGTTCTCTCTTCACAGCAACATTATACCATCCTTTGTTTTGATGGACATCCAAGCATCCACAGTTGTCACGTATGTTTACCAACTCATCGGTGACGATGTCAAAGTTGAGAGAATCGAATACAAGAAGTCATAAAGATTGGTTGCCTTCTTCCAGGATGTGTCTCGTCTCATTCCTCCTTGACTACAGCCCGAAACGTATGTCCACTGCAGATGCTGTTCCATGATGCTCTGCTATTTTAATGAAGTGTATAATACTGTTTATATGTCATCAGCATTTGCTTGTATCTTCTTTATCAGCAGGTAGTCTAGAATGCAATGTCATATTATTTGCCTAACTTTGTCTAAATTCTTGTGCCACTTTTTTATGTTAATAAAGTTCTGTCATATTGATTTTTCAAGGCCTGTTTGACCTGCTCTCAGGCCCTACTTCAAACTATATTCAATATTTCATACAGTAAAATCACACGGCACATTAAATCTCATGGCCTGGAATCTTTATTTTTAACTGCTGTCTTGTTTAAAAAGTCATATCAGACCCACAGTCAGTAGTGTCAGAAAAAAGAATTGACATGATGGTCCTGCACTAATGCTTGAATTCTAAAGTAAACTTTGGATTAAGTGCGAACATTAAAGTTGCTTTATGTAATTTATAGTCTTCTCATTCTTGAGAGATGGAGCTTATGACAGAAATCACAGAATCCTCATCTGCCAGTCCTGGAAACATAAGTGCAAAATATCAGAACATGCACATGTATGTTGCGTGTCGATTGTCATGGGAACTCAGTTATGCAATGGCATGGTCAATACACAGAGTTGCCAGGTTATTAGGTACACTTATCCTCAACACACAACATTTGGCCAATTTGTCAGAAATACAGGTCGGAAAATTTTTTAATTCAATTTCGGGTGGCTGTGGCATATCTGTTGCTGCACACTGCACACGTTATCAAGCCTCCTGTGTCCCATCTGTCAAAGTAGTACTTTCTTTCCAAGCACGGCTTGTGTTCAACATCATTGAGCCCAATGGTCATTTTCTAACAACAAGACCATTTTGGTTGCCAGAATACTCAACACCGACCTTGGGATTGGACCACAAGGGCTAGCCTTCATTCCCCACACACATCAGTGACCCTTGGATGCCCATGACCCTGTTGCTGAATCTCCAGTTGTCCTTCCTTGGATCACTTTTGGTAGGTACTAACCACTGCATACTGGGAACACTCCACTAGACCTGCCAGTGTTCTGACCTATGCATCTAGCCATCACATTATAATTTAGCCCTGAGATCATTATCCTCCCTATTTTTCCTGATTACAACACATTCATTTCAAGGACTAATTGTTCGTCTGCTGCATTATGTGTCCCACACCACTGACAGGTGCCATTGTAATAAGATAATGGTATTTATTTCACCGGTCAGTGAAACCCTGTTACTTATTTAAACTACCGTCAGCAAAAAAAGGTTGTAAAAAAAGTGAGATATTGTACCTAAATCAGGTAAGCACACCTTTTTTGATTAGATTCAATGTTTAAACATTATAGAGTTAAAATTATATAATTTAAACAAATAATAGTATAATTTCCAAGATTTAGTATGGCTAAATGGCACCATAATAGGGGTAGTGTATGATAATTCCTTTCCATTGATTAACATGGTAGAGGAGGGCCAATAAATTGTGCAGCAACAGATGAGATACACTCTCTAAGTGTAAATCTACAAAGAATGTGTTTCTGATAAAAAAAAAAAAGTCAGAAAAGGTGTACACCAGTCACATATCAGTCCAAGAACATAGCAGTGTTCACACTACATATCTCACTATACCTCAGTAGCATTCAGGGATCTGCTGAGAAGATCTTACCTGTTGTATGGAATTTCTTTCTTGCTAAAGGCTTTGATTTTCTTGTGAATGATTCTGAAGGAAACCTTGAGGACAAACTGTAATTGTCAGACAATCAACAGTGAAGTAGTGGACCAACATTCAAGCGCAATGCTTTTGGTCTCTTCCACATTACCTTTTTCTTTGACTGTCGATTTTAGGTAGAACCAGTCTCTTGTTGTCTCGTGGCTTCTGTCCACCTGAACTGTTTTTCTGAAGCCTTGGGCTGAGTTCCACTTCAGGTGAATACATTCTTATTTGTGATTCGAGGTTGAAATTCATGTCCTTTGTGTGACTGACACCTAAATGCAGACAGTCAAGAGATGTGTTGCTAATGAAGAGATCAATGTCAGTGTATTCAAGTGACACCATTATTAGTGGGATTAGGTGATCGTGCACCTGTCATTGCGGATCTGTGTAACACATTCAGGTAGTGTTGGCATATCAGATTTCGCATGTGACCCTCGCTGTAAGCTTCAGCCACAGTGTACAAATATCGCTTTTGTCCTGGTGTCAGGCTTGGGTGCTGAAACAGAGAAAGTACATGTTCTTTATCCAGTGTGTTTTGTAACATCTTTGACTCTTATGTGATTATTTATTGTTATAATAGTTTTCAGTGATGAATCCAAGACAAATGCAGTGGACAGTTAAATTAATTCTTCATTTATTTTATTAAAACATGTCTGAGAAAAATGTATTTTGTTGAAATACCTGTAAAAATGGACCTGTAAAAATCGTATCTGGTATATAAATAGTGCTCAAGTGCTGCGGTTGTTCCCCAAGTTGTAGTGCTGCTGGCTGATGTCTGAGTTTCCTCAGTCCAAAACTTGGGTTGCTGATCCCACTGGAATCTACAGAGTGAAGGAAAATTCTTTTAGGGATGCACTGATATGGAAACTGTGGGCTGAATAGTTATTATCTGATACATATATTCTGATGCAAACACAAACATGAATTAGCATTACAGAGAAATATAACATTTATAACCCTAATTCCAAAAAAGTTGCTCGACAGCACTGGCTCTTATTTGTCATATTATTCATTTCATAATGCACCAAATTTTCATCTGGTAAAAGGTCTGGACTGAAGGCAGGCCAGGTCAGCACCTGGACTCTTCTACTACAAAGTCATGCTGTTGTAATAGATGCAATATGCAGTTTAGCTTTGTCTTATTGAAAAATGCAAGAATTTGCATGCAGTGTGTAAAAATGGCCTATCCCCTTATGGCCTATTTCATCACTACTACAACATCTCTATTAATTTTCTGCGCCAGTTATTCTAACCAGGGTCATTAAGAGTGCTGGACTCTATCTTAGAGCTATCTTGGCTAAATGGGAAATTGCAACAAGATCAGCAGTCCATCACAGTGCATACACACTCATACAAATTCATAACTTAGGGCAGTTTAGCATCATACATGTAATATATCTTTTTTTGGAGAAAAAAAGCGCTTCCAGCAGAAACCCACAAATACAAGGGCAAACTTCACACATTAAGGACCACCCAGGCCAGGAATTGAACCCGGGACTTTCTCACTGTGAGGTGACACTGTGCATCTCTATATTTTTGGATGGGATGGTGTGGGATGTCCAGTAAGCTCATATAGGTGTGATGATCATGTGTCCATATATATTTGCCCATATAGTGTATTTTAGTCCAGCAGCCTACAGTCTAATGCAAGTAATTTTTGTAAGCAAGAATCTGCTGATACCACAATGATTATATGACTGTACATCCTCAATAAAAAAAAAAAAAAAAAAAAAAAAAATAT
>JBBPDA010000132.1:23417089-23432046 GCA_037974385.1 Arnoldichthys spilopterus | reverse complement strand
ACCAAGATCCTAAACTACTGTAATAAATAGATACACCAAGATTCTAAACTACTGCAATAGATAAACACGCCAAGATCTTAAATTACCAAAGAGAGGAAATTCCATATGCCAAGTTTGTATACTACTAAGGAGAGAACTAACTCTTTCACTCACGTTTAGCAGGCTGATAGCTTATCTCCACAAGGGGGAGCTGTTAGCACTCAAGTTGCTTTTATGCATATTACTGAAAGTCAATATCTATAATGTACAAATGTGTGGCCTAAGTTTGTGTGTGTACGAGCATGTGTGGTTTAGTCTCACCTTTGCTTTTATCTCCTGTGTGTGCTGTCAGGACTGTCCTCAGCTGGTGCGCTCTGAGGACATCCTGATCCCAGCGGGTGAGGTGAAGCCCATCACGTTAAAGGCGCGGAACCTTCCACAGCCTCAGTCTGGCCAGCGTGGTTACGAGTGCGTTTTGCACATTCAGGGGGTCAGCCACCGAGTCACGGCCCTCCGCTTCAACAGCTCCAGCGTTCAGTGCCAGAACAGCTCGGTATGACTCGTTAGCACATAACAAAGGTCAACAAAGTGAAAAAAGCGGTTTACATTTTGATCGTCAATGCATTTACTTGGAAGCAAATGTGTTCCGAGGAACATTCGACAGAGTATAGTTGCTTCAGATTTCAGATTTCACTACAAGACCCAGAAATGTACGATTAGGAGAGATTCACTACATGGTACAAAGCTGCAAATGCACAGTGGAAATGGCATTTATAACTATATCTATAACAAAATGCTAATTATAGCAATAACTGCATGTCAAAATAAAAACACAAAATAAACACAAGTGTACATACAACAGCCTGAACATTATAATACAGGGTAATACAGAGCAGACTTACACAAAACACATGGTTTTTGCAAAGAGATCCATCACAGACTAGTAAAACACAAAGGTTTAAATACAGAGACTAGACTTAGAACAGCTGGGCATGGGCGGAGACAAGGAACGAGGGACAGGTGACTTAGAAACGAGAGGCCAGAATAAGGCGGGGCTTATGCCTAAACATTTAGGTTTAAATAAATTCAGTTTAGTTTTATTTCTATAATGAGATATTGTCACAAAGCCACTTTACAAAATCCAGGTCCGAGCCCATAATGAGCAAGCCAAGGCGACGGAGGCAGGGAAACATTCCCTGAGCAGGAGGAAGAAACCTTGAGAGGAACCAAGACTCCGTAGGGGAACCCATCCTCCTCTGGCCAACACCGGATGGCAGCAAAATAAAACAGTCAAAAGATGAGAAACAGTCTCAGTTTATGAAGGAGGCAATAGTTAAAGTGTTAATAGTTAACATGTAAGCATGAATGAGGGAAGCCCCACTGGTCAAGCAGTTTGCAGGGTAAAAACTGGCTGGAACCCCATTGATAGAAGATCAGAATGAAAGGAGGTGGGGCGATTCCTATAGTCCTAGTGTAATAGGTAGTTGGTTTACTAGTGTGAGGGGCAACTGCCAAAAGCTGTAAGTATAAATGTAAAGGCATTTCTAATAATGTTCAAAATTAAAGCTTTCACACTAGAACCCATCTTCAAAAGTTAGGGAATGGCTTAACGGACTATAGAAAGAATTGCTGTTGCACCTTCATAGACTCATTGACACTGGCATTATTCTCTGCATAAGTCACTTCCTTTGTCCTTGCTCTATCTCTGTTCCTGAGATTCATTAAGATGAACACAGAGAACACCTTATGTCATTAAGATTAGCTGCTCTCCGGTCCATGGCTCGTTCTTGGCTGCTGAAGTCTCGTAATACCCGCTCAAAATACACACACTCTCACACCCACACACTAATAATCACACACTGCACAGTAAGTTGTGGGTGGTGTGTTATTCTTGTGAGCAGTGGATGAGTGAAGTCTTCCCTAGCTGAGAGACCCATGACGCAAGTCTGTAGTAAAAGCAGTGTAACACAGTAAGACCACTGCTCCCTCCAAAATTTCCCTTTGTTCCACCCTCATTCCTCATTTCTCACCCCCCCCTCTCAATCTCTGCCTTTTTTTCTTCATATTGCCTGCTTTATCTCTCTCTCTCTCTCTCTCTCTCTCTCTCTCTCTCTCTCTCTCTCTCCCCCTTTCTCTCTCTCTCTCTCTCTCTCTCTCTCATTCCTGCTCACTCTCTGCAGTACCTGTATGAAGGCATGAGGATTAGTGAGCTGCCAGTGGATTTCTCTGTGGTGTGGAACGGCAACTTCATCATTGATAACCCCGAGAACATCCAAGGTAACCCATCCAGCAGAGCTCCACTTCTAACCATGCTTTTTTTAAAGCATAGAACACACACACACACACACACACACACACACACACACACACACACAAAGACCATCTGTCTTTTTTCCTTTAGCTGTAAACTTAAGGAATCACTTTTTTGTTGTTGTTTTCTCTGTTTTATTTATGCTCACTTTCTCCCACCCTGCCCCCACGACACAAAAGCAAACTGACAGCTATTGATTTGAGTTAAAAGAAAGCTTACAGTTTAGTAAACCGTTGTGCTTTTTAGGAGAAATGGAAAAAGTGCAAAATGGTAGATTCAGTATAAAGCTTCAGCAGGGTGGCTAAGCACTGTGCCAGCGCTGGGGTTTTGGTCCAATAACTGTACAGGCATTCTGTTAAAGGTGTTTTGCCAGAATCTCGCAGCTTACGCATGTTGATAGTGCTTTCTTTTTGGAATAACATCAAAGTCTCACCACTCCACATCATGTGTTATATCTAAAAACTGGCATTTTCTTCAATTTTCTCCTCAATTAATCATATCTGGTTCTAACCACTAGCTACTCTAAAAGCTGGGGGAGTGAAGACTAGCACATGCTTCCTCTGAGGCATGACAAATCCGCCACTGCATCCATTGTGCCACTAACACAACATCATCGAACAGTAGAACACTAAGTAAAAGTTCTGTCACGTTCACTAATAGTGAGGTAAAATTGACTGTGTCACTGTGAACACACTCAATCACACCAAAGTGAACCGCAATGAAATGCTATGCTTGGCTAGCATCATGCTAAGTAGTGAGGATGAAAATAAGGGGCATGCCACCCATGAAGAGAGACTGAGGTCAGTTATGTGCCATTTGGGCTCCTGACTATGTATGGCTGTGGCATCTTTGGGGGTCAAACACAAGATTACCCAGTGAAACTGGCCAGTTCTTGCTGTCTGGTCATTAAAGACGTTTACCACTCCTGCATCAGTACAATACATAAATATATCCAATACATACATAGTGAGGTTGGCATAATTTGGATTTGCAGCTTGACCTTGGCTACTCTGTTTACTGAGTCTGCTAATGGAATCCTCTTGTATCCCACAGTGCACCTGTATAAGTGCGGTGCTCAGAGAGACAGCTGTGGCATGTGTCTGAAGGCTGAGAGGAAGTTCCAGTGTGGCTGGTGCAGCATGGAGGGCCGCTGCACGCTACGCCACCACTGCCCCATGTCAAACCCATACAGCAGCCGGTGGCTCAACCTGGCCACGACCAACGTCAAGTGTACCAACCCGCGCATCACTGAGGTGAGGAAAATCAGTGAAATTGTGGTTCTTGCACAAATTAGATCCTAGTTTTATTTATTCATTTGAAAGTTTTTGTTTAGCACTGGAAGCTAAAGTGGCTAATAAGTAATGGCAGCTCATATACTACCCATTGCACAAACTGCATGCCTAAATTACGACACACTTGCCTCAAACCTCATTAAGTAAGCTCTAATAGACGTGTTTAGACATGCAGTTTCTATACTCTTGTTTACTTGTTACTTATATTAGGCCCATAGCTCCAGCGCAAAACCAAAGAGACAAAACATATCTTAGCAGATTGACCATTTGTGATAAGAAGCAAAACTGTATAAACCTTTTTGGCAGAGCCATCACTCACAGTTACATTTTTTTTTATATACACAGTTACATTTTTTATATACATACACACCTATAGGTACAAACGGTGTACGTGATACGTCATGATTTCTCCAAATACAGCAGCCTCTTCGTGATAGTCGTTTAACCTGAAGGGTAATGCAGCCTCCCAGGGCAGGGGGAGAGCAGCTGGTGTTTGATTTCAGTGAGTGGCCCGAATGTGTGTGTGTGTGTGTGTGTGTGTGTGTGTGTGTGTGTGTGTGTGTGTTTGAGGAGATAGACTCAGTGTGTGTTCACCTTCAGTCTAACTGCAAGGGCAAGGAGTTCTGGCCAGCACACTAGGGTGCAGTCACCAGCCTCAAGACCACAGCAGAGAAACTCTATCCTTCTCTGTGTGTGTGTGTGCGTGTGTGTGTGTGTGTGTGTGTGTGTGTATCTCTTTTGTTCTAGTCATAAAATGAATCACACAAAAATCTCAGTCACTCAGGCATGTGCGCATCAAATTCAGTATACATATGGTATTGTCATTTTTTGACTGGGTTTTTTGACACAATTTGAAAAATCCAGTTGCTGTTGTTTACAGTATTTTAAAAAGTAATTTTTTCGGTTATGTACTGTGTGCATATAGACTGATCTGTATTTGTTAAACTAAGGTTTAAAAAGTGAATGCTGACTCTGATAGAAAGGTATTAGAACACAGTGCACCACAGTCAAAGCTGTTTCAGTAACATGATTGGGACCTTTTCAATATTAGGTAAGTGCTGTTAATGTTATGGCCGGTTGGTGTATACCAGGGGGGTCCAGCTACAGCCCTGGACGGCCAGTGTCCAACACAGTTTGATGATTTCCCTGCTCAAACAGACCTGGTTCAGCTCACCTGTTAATTGCCAGGTATAGTGAGTGTGTTTGAGGAAGGGAACTTGCAAACTGTGCTGGTCCTCGGCCCTTCAGGCACGGGTTTGGATACCTCTGGTGTATACAGTCATAGTCTGTCAGTTTAGACTCCTCTTGTCAAATGGTGTTTTCTAAGTAAAAATAAGTGCACATTCACTACTGAGGGACAAACGCCTTCATAGTTTAATGCACTTTTACCATTTATTTTTTTATTACATACATTTTATAGTTTAACACATATATATTTATACCTCCCACCCCCTTTGTTGAAGATTATTCCCTGTATAGTCTGTGTTAACTTCACATAGAAAATCAGTTTGGCCAGAAGTGTTCAAACTCTAGTTTAAAGTAGAGTAAACCATTGCTGATGAACCTTTTTTCACATAATTTGGAAACACCAGCTATTATTTATACTGCATCAAAATTCCATGAATGACAATATAGTTATAAAAAAAACAGTAATGCATTAGCTTACATTGAACATTTACTCAACACTTACAAACACTGCACATTGAAACATTATCTTAGATTGAATATTTTTTTTAGAGATGCAGACTGCAACGTCTGACAACACCGATATACACATACAGTGCTCCTGAAAAAGGATCCACGTTCTCACATGCATAAACACAGACACGCGCACGTACTCGGCTATAGTAAAGATGTAGCCCTGCTCATGTTGCAGGCTGTGGTTTGACTGAGCTGAGCTTATTGATGCAGCTATTCTGAAGTGGAGAGCAGAAAGACGAGCTCTAACCTACTCTCAATGGGACTAAAGCATTCTGTGTTTGTGTGTGTGTGTGTGTGTGTGTGTGTGTGTGTTTGTGTGTGTGTGTGTGTGTGTCTGCAAGTGTGTGTTCAGGGAGAGAGCAAGACACAGTGTATAATTAGTGTGTAACACATGACTGGGCTCTGTTTGGGTCTGGCCAAGTGCAGAACCTGCACATTGACTCGTTTGGCTGTTCCCATCCAGCTTGACATGAGATCCAGCCCGGTGCTCTCTAGCCAATTAAAAAGTAAAGTCAATGACTGTTAATTGATAATACTGTAGTGCCTTTTCATTTTTTTTGAGAGAATAGACAGGCTAAGTCATCAGGGCTAAGCTAACAGTGGCAGATTTTGAAAGGTCAGTAAAGGTGACTGTGTAGCAGCCATAGTGAAGTGGCTTCAGTGTCAGCATTGGAAATAGTTTTTTGGTTTTTTTTTAACAGGCAGATTTTAATTGAAATCCAGAGAATTTTACACACAAATCTGTGCACTTTGCAAAATACATTTTGCTCATTGTTTTTTTTCATTTTAATCAGAATACCAACTACACATGTAATCTCAACAGCAAAACCAGATACAATTAGTTAAAGTGGCCCATTCATTTCCTCGTTTGTGGCTTTTGGTGCCATAGTATGGAAAACTGTGTTGAATGGTTGAATGGCATGGCTGAATAACGAGAGTTTGGTGCACAGAACAGACATCCCATGACCCTCAAACATCAATGCTGCCTCCTATAAACCAAAGTGCAGCAAATGCAAAACACTGGTCTGAAATCTGCAAACCTCAATAAGCCACCAGTATTATGTAACAGTTTGGCTCATTAACATTCATGAATAAAATGTACATAGTCCATCCATGGTAGCACTGACAACTAGCAGCAATTACGAAAATGGCAGACCACAGACACAAATGTGTTGTTCCAGGCTGTGCAGAGAATGTCCGCACTTTTCATACCCTTCCCTAGGAGGAACTGTCAGTTAACTGTATTTAACAGGTTCCTCACAACTTAAACTTAAAGCTGTTGGTTTGCTCTGCTCATTTCACTCCTGACTGTATCTCAAACCTTGGACAATATTATATTATTAATATAATAAGGCTTCTCTTGGCATTTGGAACTCAAGAGACGGGCCAAATCCAGCTTTACCTCCATTACAATAGCAGCCTGTATGTAAGTAAGCTAGACTTGATTCTGTCCACTTTTTGACAGCAGATGCTATGTCAGCTTAAATTGAAAAAACTTTTGATAGCTAATTTGATTAACTAGCTCACTATAACGTCAGGCTGCGAGTATTCATAATAACACTACTTGCTGACTTACAGTACTATTGTCAGATGCTAAATACGGGCAGTGGTGGCCTAGTGGTTAGGACACTGCCTTTGGAACCTGAAGGTCGCAGGTTCGAGTCCCAGCCCGGGCACTACTGAGGTAGCCTTAAGCAAGGAACTATCCCACTACACTGCTCCCCGGGCGCTGTTGATAGCGGCCCGCTGGTCCACGTGTGCACGTGTGATGGGTTAAATGCAGAGGTCACATTTCATTGTGGTGCTTGAGTGTGTTCACAATGACAAAGAGTCACTTTCACTTCACTTACCAGTCAGTAACTTTCAGTTCCAGACTCTGGAAAACTGTCTGTCTCTCAGCATCGGTTTTCTTCCTCATGCTCAAACATGTACGGTTCTGTGCCTGTGCCACTGCATGGTAAACCAGCCATTCAGAGCACTGAGATATTCATGAGCACTCCAAAGAAGGTAAAACTGCCTGTAACTATTTAAAATACAGAATAAATGCAGGTATGTTTTTGTGGCATTTTTGCCTTTTGCTTCCATATATTTCTGATTTTGATCTCTCTCTCTCTCTCTCTGTGTGTGTGTGTGTGTGTGTTCATGTTTGTGTTTGATCAGTGCTGTGTAGCTTTCATTTCTTGCTACACACAGCTCTCTCTCTGGGACTCCACCTTGGGCACCAGGGAAGTGAGAGACACAGAGAGAGAGAGATAGAGAGAGAGGGCAAAGTGAGCAAAAAAAGTTAAATCAGCAATCCCAGCAGCAGTGAAGAGAGATGGAGAGTAAGTGGAGGTCATGAACAGAAGGGGGGTGATTTAGCTCTTACCTGTGCGACCTTATGTGATTTTACGTATCTTGTCGACTTTGGATTTGTACCCTTTCACTCATTCAGGTCTACCCCCGAAGGGCTGTGAACTGGAGCGTTCTGTGTGCTACCATGTACATGTCGCTTTGTTAAAGAAATACGATGCTGCCTTTATTGTTGGCTGTACCGCAAATATCTCCTCACTGACAGCATGAAGTAACATCATGATGTGACATCAACAGTAAAAGCTGATTGAGGTTTGAAGTATACATATGATGTTTATAATATAAATATTTTTGTCTGTATTAGTTTGGTAGTATGGTAGTATATAATGGTAGTATATACTTTATATAACAAAATAACCGAGACACCAGCACTGGGTAATCAAACTATAAATATAGAAAAAAAGATTAAAATACCATCAAAAAATAGACGTTATGGAACATTTTTTTGGTGTTAAAACTGGCTTCAGTAATGTTGAAAAGACTTCGCTGTGTTTGTTTCAAAGACACTTGCACGCACAGAGCAGTTCAAATATGTTTACCTAACAGGAAAATCCACAGTACATGTTCACACATAAATGTGGCTTTCATAAATACACACAATTCGGTGACAGTCATGAGGCCTTACCTTCAGTTCCTCTGTATGTTCCACAGTTTTCCTTATTCTTGTAGAATTCACACACATGTACATACGCACACCTCACAATACAAAGAGCTGCTTCTTTCAAAGCAGCATTAGTCAAGGAAAACCTCTCCCTCAATCCATTTTTAATGCATTTTCTTTTTCATGATCCCAATTCTTATCTGGCTCCCAAGCTTCAGAATGTTCCTGAAGAGCAGCAGCTCCCCTCGCAGCTTTTTTCTTCTTCTTTAAATTGTGTTTCTGTTTACGGCTGTAGAGACCAAACTCAACATTCATAAGCTATTTTGTATACATACACAGATATTAGCGGAGGTGCCTACAAGAGGAAGAATGTCATGAATAATGAATGCTTCCTTTAAGAACGTGCCATCCCTCCTCCGAAGAAAGCCCATTAATATTGAAGAAGCTTAAGGCCTTGTTAAAAGCAGAGGGACGGGCATCAAATGAAGCTGGGAATAAAACAGGCACTTGAAAGGCATGCTGGGAGAGAGCAGACAGCTTCCGCCCTCCTCCGTGTTCCTGAGTCAAGGAAAGACTCTGCACTCAGTACACTGCATTAAAAAGGAAATATATGCATTTAGATGACCCAATTATGAATCCCACTTAGTAAATCTAAAAATATCTCAGACCACCAGTTTGGGACAGCAATTCTAACTTACAGTGGTCATTAAAAACTTGGTAGGGACTAACTTTTCAAAGGGTCTTATTTTGCATCAGGAGAAATTGCGACACAGTGTGTTTTTGCTAGTTTCATACCAGCAAATTCCTCTTGTGTGCACATGTTTTTAAAAAAACAGATGATTTCCTGTGCATTCTCACTAGTAGGAGTGGTGCAAAATGAGGTAGTAGTAGTAGTAGTAGTAGTAGTAGTAGTAGTAGTAGTAGTAGTAGTAGTAGTAGTAGTAGGTTTATTGTTATTTTCACAGTATACACAGTACACAGTAAAAACGAAACAACCTTCCTCTGGGTCCAGGGTGCAACACAAAAGCAAGACAGACAGGAGCACAAGTGCAGACATGACAGAACACAGGAGCAAAAAATACAAAAAATACTAATCCTACATGTTCACACACATTTGCCACCCACAGATATGTAATAATATATTATAATATTTTATTCTCAAATTTGTTCTCTTTATCTACGTTTACGATTTATACAAAAATGTGAGGATGTTGTAGGTCACATTTCATGCAGAAATATATAGAAATTCAAAACTTTCGTGCACCACTCGACCTGCTTTTAAACGACCCATATGGACACTCTTCATTTGACCTTACAGTGTGAGAACCTTAGCAACCTGGCTTTATTTAGCAACTACCTTGCACACTCATGCACATTCTCAAAGACTTTCATTCTCACAAATGCTGATGCGACATGTAGGATGACTCCAGCTCGCACATGCATGTTTAAGTCGCAAACGCAACTCTCTCGCACATACGCAGACTGGCCTCAAGGAGAAAAGACGTCCACTTTGGAATGAAAATAAATAAATCATATTGCCCTGATTGAAGCACAGTTCCCCTCACGGCAACAAACGGCGTTATTGTGACAATGACATCCCGCGCAGATTCGCAAGTCTATTTGCAGGCAAGTATTGAGCTAAACTCGCTCATCCAGAAAGAAAACCCTCACTCTCTAAACAGAATGCCTCTCTCACAAGTACATTGCTTTCCTTCTATCATCATGCGTTTCAGAAATAGCTTCCTGGTTGGCAGAAATTCAACATTACAGTGGTTCTTCTCTTTCATCCATCTTGTCCCCATCCGTCTTTATCTCAGCTGGCCACCAGGGCAGTTAAAAGCAAATGAAAGTGTTTAGTGCAGAGTTTATGCAGCAAGAAACAAGTCATAAGCGGGATTTTATCAAGGCCATAAAGTTCATTTTGGCAGGAAAATGGGACATGTTCGAACCACTGTAAAAGATGGCACCCTGGCCTGAGAAACATCATTCTATCTCTTTCCTTTTGCTGCCATTTCACGTCTCTATTATATGAAAGTGACTATTTGTCATTCTGAACACAACACAAAGAAATGTGACTTCTGCATTTAACCCATCACACATGCACACGTGGAGCAGTGGGCAGCTAACAGCGCCTGGGGAGCAGTGTCTCAAGGGTACCTCAGTAGTGTCCTGGCCGGGACTTGAACCTGCGACCTTCAGGTCCCAAGGGCAATGTCCTAACTACTAGGCCACAACTGCCCAATATATGTTAGTAAATGAGAGTGAGAGAACTCTTGAAGGACAGATACTGTAAATCTCCATTTGTGCTGGTGTTAAATGTCAGCCTCTATTCTCTCTGAGACACGCTTTCAGTTCTTAGTCAGTGGCAGAATTAGCAGAGGAACTGCATACAAATTGAATCAGTCTCCTACACCCTGTAGTATCTCTGAAGACCACAAATGCAGGACTACACTGTTTTACATTAAGGACAAAGGACAGCATTCTTTCTTTCTCAGCTGTTAAAGGTCCATACCCGACATTTACTTTTCTCTAAGATCCACTTATGACATCTGTGTGGGTTTATGTACCAACATACATGACCAACATACATGCACGACTGAACATCACGTCTGTATATGCTTGTTGAACATCTTGTTCTATAGGCATTAATGAGCAAATAGCTTCTCTTGAAGTGTTCTTTATAGATCTTGCTTGCGTACCGGAGCAATTAGGTTGAAACAGGAAAGGGCATTGCCTGAACTGGCACCAAACACAGTTCTCTACAATGTCTCTGTGTTGTGCAATTTAGGTTTACCTTCACTAGAACTAAAAGGCCAATTTCAAACCAAGAAAACAGCCCAAGACTATTATTCTACCTCCCTCAAGATTTTAGTCAGCGATATTCACGTTTAGGCAGATGCATTTTTTCCTGGTTTTCATCAAAAGTGAGTAAACCGGCAAATCACATTTTTTTTATTTATTGAAAGACATTTGACTTGGGTTTTTTTTTACACTGGAGCCCATACAAATCCTATAATCTGTTCTGAGTATCTATAGTCACACTGGGTTCCTAGCATTCTCCATCTTCGGATCATCTTATCTCCTCGTCCAAAGGGCATCCTGGGGCTTTGAGCACAAAGGATTGCTTTCTCACTCCCCATGTAGGTTGGCCCCCTGCTGAGCTCACAGCATGCCAAATCGGACACTGTTTATGGAAGATATTTGCAATAGGCAGTTTCCCCCAGTATATCCAGCATGCCCTAGTAACCTCCATGACTTTCTGGCCAGTAGGCAAAAGCTAATGGAGGTTGGGCCGCAGTGTTGGGGTTGCTTCTTTGGTGTGTGTGTGACAGGCAGGCATTTACTGGCTGTCTTCTTAACAGGATTACACTGTAAGCAGGGACACAAGTCACACTTGCATGGAGAATGAGGCCCCATGCTTTACAGACACACACACACACACAGCTGAGGCAGCACATAGGCCTCTATGCTTTATCTGTATCCACTTGAGAGAGTTCTCGTCTGTAAGTCCAGTATCCGACAGAAAATAGTTATTACCTGCCACGTGTCAAACATCGATATACTTTACCACCACCAATATGTACTCACGCACATGCAGGTGTGTGTTTCTCTTTTAGCCGCAAGTAACAGGCTACCCTCAGCAGTGTGAGAACCATAAAGATTCTGTAGGAAAAGCGTACACGTCTCTCTACATAGGATGAAACCGGGACAGCCTCCCTTAATGACATTAAGTGAAATTGCTGTGCCACTATTGTGGCCTTCTAGGCTCTCTGGGGGACTACGCCCATCGTTTGCCAGTTATAACCATCCGCTGGGTCAAACAATGTAACGTTGTCTCCTGAAAGCCGGCAGAAGACGCTTGAAGTGTGATGCCACTGTGTGCGATTGTCCCCGTGGAATGAAGAAAGGCCTTTGCATGCCATAGCTGGCCAGTCAGCTTCATGCCACGCTCGGTTTAAAGTTTTCCTTTCATGCCTTGGGCTTCCATGAGAGGAGATACGGAACTTCATCTCCGTCTTGACAGACACATCTTCCATTAGTTATGGTGCTATCTCTTCAGCTATGCACTGTAAGGCTTTTCCCTGTAAAGTGGTGCACACTAGTCAGACTGGCCCTGTCTTTGTGAGTCCCATATCCCCGTGGCTGCTTACATAAACCACCTAAAGTCAATTCCAATCGTGGCGGACCCAGTCTGATGTGGCTATATTTAGCATTGCGTTCTCTTTATCTTTTCTAACCACTGTGTTTGCCTCCCTGGCCCTGCATGCCCAAGCAGCAATAAAAGATTCATGTATTCCTGCCCTCCGGTGGTGCAGTGGCACACTTACTTTACATCCTGAGCAATTAATGTCCACTAGATCCAATGCAGCAGTCCCACTCGGGCCACTTAGGGTCAGATTTGCCATGGACATGGTTACGTCATTGACCTCAGACCGGCGACGACCTATGGCCGGGAACTGTGGTCATATCAGTTTTACTTTCATGTTGCTACCCACTAATGGTTTATTGATTGTGTATGTAGTGAACTGTGCTGTGCACAAGTCTTCCTCTCTCTCTCTCTCTCTCTCTCTCTTTCTCTTTCTCTATCTCTCCCTCTCTCTATCTCCCCTTTTTGTCTCTGGGAAATGTGCCTTTTCTCTCTGGAAAAGGGCCAGCACTGAGGCACTTGGGGGTTTTAACAGCACAGAAGGCTGTGTGCCATCCAGAGCCAAGGTCATGCTGTGCCACCATATTGTATTTTATGAGAAGGTGGGCAGCACTAACTACTGATATGGCCTCATGTTTGATTCATCACCCCTGCCAATGGCACGCATATCTGCTGCAGGCTGCTTTCCAGAATCTTAATGCATTTTATGGCCTTTACCAATACGTACATCATGATTCTGTCACTATTAGCGGGTACCATGAATATTGTCAGATCTTTTTTTGAGCATATTTCACACATTGAGAAAGGATTATTTTCTATCCACACACTTAGACTTGTTGGACCACACTCTAGGTGAGGTATTCTCAACAGCTGACTTTGCACTGACTTTAACCTTTAACTTTAAGTGAAAGTGACTATTTGTCATTGTGAACACACGCAAGCACCACAATGAAACGTGACCTCTGCATTTAACCCATCACACGTGCACACGTGGAGCAGCGGGCAGCTACCAACGGCGCCCGGGGAGCAGTGTAGTGGGACGTGTAGTTCCTTGCTCAAGGGTACCTCAGTAGTGCACGGGCTGGGACTCGAACCTGCGACCTTCAGGCTCCAAAGGCAATGTCCTAACCGCTAGGCCACCACTGCCTTAATTGCCACACCAAGGAAAAGCAATGGGGAAAAAATGAATTTTGGGGCAATTATAATAATCATGTATTTTTATTTGAAGTTATTATTTTTAAATATAGGTCTCAATCAAACAGTCAAGATTTCTCTTTATAGTAAAACTCTGAATACATATGAAATGAACAAATATACATATATAGCACGTCTTTGTCTAACTTCCGATGGGGAAGCTCAGTGAAAAGGTCAGCTAATTAAAGATGCAGTGAACTCCAGGGGTGTTTTTGACCAAAACTGACCTAACTCAAGTGGTAGAGATGAAACTGTCAGGATAGGGACTCAAAATTTACTTGAACAAATAATTGACCAGATCACAGCAGGGCTTGCTGGACATATATTACACATATAAAAGGTAGTTAAGGAACCCAACCATTTGTAGATGCTGATATCATTTAAGAATGGCTCCCTGTCTGTTTGCGCTGTTTAATTCATGCTGGATGATGGAAATATGTATTAAGAAGTAAATGTAATGTGAATTTCTTTTCCGTTTTTTTATACAGGTGACCCCAGTAGCTGGACCTCCAGAAGGGGGCACCAGAGTGACCATTCATGGGGTGAACCTGGGCTTGTCCTTCTCTGAGATGGTGGAGAATGTTCAGGTGGCAGGAGTCCGCTGTACCCCAAAGGAAGATGGCTACATCATTGCCGAACAGTAAGTCCATTAAACCCACACCTGACCAAACAGATACTGAGGTCCTCCAGAGTAACCAACAAAAGTACGACCAGTAAAGCTGAAAAGTGTAGTTTGTAGTGGCTAACTGCTAAAGCTAAGCTGACACTCACTACCTGTTCACTTCTATTAAAGTAATACGGACTAAACTGGACATTTTGAGCATAAAACACTATCATGGTTTATTTTTTAAAAGAACTACCAAACCTACCAGGATCAAAACCAAAAACTGCATCCAGTTTTAACTTTTAGCTTATGCATAACATGCCATAACACAAAAGCCTTTTAGCATATTAGCCTCATGCTAAGACATTTGTGAAGTTCCACTTATTTGATTTCCAGAAACTGCCAAGATTTGTGGGTTCCTGCTGTTTGTGAGTTAAAACTATTTGATCTGACGTTTAGGTTTAACGGTGGCATGGGGGCGCAGTGGTTAGCGCTATCGGCTCATGAAGGTCCTGGGTTCGATCCCAGGGTCAGCCCCGGGTGCCTTCCTGTGCGGAGGTTGCGAGCTTTCCCTGTAGGTGTGAATGGTTATCTATCTATGTGTTGCCCTGTGATGGGTTGGCCTCTTGTCTTGGGCCCATAGTCAAGTGCGATTGGCTCCTGTAACCCGACACAGAAGTGAAGTGAAGTGACTATTTGTCAAGCACCACAACGAAATGCAACCTCTGCATTTAACCCATCACACGTGCACACGTGGAGCAGCGGGCAGCTACCAA
>JBBPDA010000132.1:23342032-23357989 GCA_037974385.1 Arnoldichthys spilopterus | reverse complement strand
TCTCTCTCTCTCTCTCTCTCTCTCTCTCTTTCTCTCTCTCTCTCTTTCTCTCTCTCTTTCTCTCTCTCTCTCTCTTTATCTCTCTCTCTTTTTGTCTCTCTCTCTCTCTCTCTCTCTCTCTCTCTCTCTCTCTCTCTCTCTCTCTCCTTCTCTCTGTAATCAGTAGAGGTGAGAGTTTTAACCTTGTGCTGGCTGAATAACGTTATTAGCTTTGCAGCGTGTCCCTGAGGGCCTGCCATACTTCTGGGGCAGCAAATGAATTTCCAGTTTCAAGGGGTTTGAGTGGCACAGGAGACAGGACAGGGAGATATTAACAATTCAAATGCGCAAAACCAAGAGCTAAGTTGTGTCCAAATGTCTATCTGACAGTGGATCCATGCCTAGAATATTCCTCATACAGTATGCCACTGAGCTGTTGCAGAAGCAATTGCAATGTGTTATAAAACATAGAGCGTCTTATGAAATTAGTCATGAAGTGTTTCTACACATATTAAGTAATAAGCCGTAATTTTGTCTTTGCAAGTTCTCTCAGTGTGCCTACACAAGTGGCACAGCTGATAATACAGCAGCATGGTCATGAATAAGCCATAATATAGGACTTAACAGGCTGTGCTGTCCTCAGCCCTCTCGAATCCTTTGTGTCAGCTGCCACCTAGCATCTTTTGTTTTCTTTTTAAAAAATTGTACAGTTTAACATATGTTAACATTGTTAAAATCTCAAAATGTACCTTTTCACATGCAAACTAAGCTAAAAGAACAGCCAATTTTGAATTCATTCATGAATATCATGAAAACCAATGCATTTGCATACATCTTCTCATTTAGCCCACAGTAGTTTAGCCCCATTCATTCATAATGAAGTTATAAAGAGTGTTAGAGCCTGGGCTATATTTCATACATAAAAAAGGGGCAGAGAGAAGAAATGTAAATTATGGACCCTTTAGGGTGATAGTTTGGCAAAAACTCAAATTTAAGCTATATTCCATGTATCCCCAAATATAGAAAATTCTTGTTTACTGTCTGACTTTTCCTATACATGCTGCATAATAAAATTATTGCATACCACTTTTTAAAAAATAGTAAGTGCAGTCATCTCAAACAGATTTTCTCTTGTGGTTTTGGACCCTCTATGACACTTTCATCTGTAAAATTGTCAAAAATACAGTCAATATGTACCCTAGTTCTGTAGATAAGCTACAGAGGACCATTAATATTACGTTTGTATAAAATATCCATACATTTTAGATATCCTTTCTACTTATTTGTGAATGTATCCATGCTGGCGTCCATAAACAATCAAATCCTGATATTCACACTGTGTTGGTCTGATTAAACCACTGGCTTCCAGGATAAGCTATTAATACTGTTTTGGTGTGATTGAACCACTGGCTTCCAGGATAAGCTGGATGCTGGCCACAGCTACAAGTGTTTCCTGGCTGCTAGAAGGTGGCCTTTTGAGTTAAAAGTCCTGCCTGCTCGGGGTGCCATCGCTGATGGCCATCAGAGAGGGCTGAGGGGGCAGGGGGATCAGAGATAGGAGAGAAAGGCCAAGCTTTTTTGTGTTTGATGGAGGCCTTATCATGCCGAACGCTAGCCTCTTATCACTCGCACCCATCCGCTATCAGCCAGCCCGCCTGGCCCAGGATTATCCCTCAAGGGCAAATCCACCTTTACTCAATCATTTGCCTTCTCCTCCCTGCACACACTCACACACTGCACACTCCCCCTACTGCTCCAGAAAAAAAAATACTCAGAGATGCATTTGCAAAGAATGTGAGAGAATGAAAGAGTGTTTTATAGTGTTTAGAGTTATTGCAGTTTAGCTTGTAGGCAAAGAAAATAGGAAAAGCATAAGAGATGTGGACATTTACTGTTTAAATATTTAACTGAGCAAAGTGTACTTAACGCCTGTTAAACCTGACGAACAGACGCAAGGCTCAGCGGTTTCATATATCAGGGCTTTTTTGTGAAGCAGCTGTGTTTATGAAGGGTAATGCTAACCACAGCACTGTCTTTGAGAAGCAGGAGTCTTGCCTTGCCTTGCCTTTCAAAGATCCAAATCACCGTCTGACAGGTCCCCTATTCTTGACACTGCTTCATGCTTGTGAAAACTGTTTCTGCTGTGCATTTTCAACCAAAGGCTATTGATTCTTGCAGCAAAGCGAGAGACCGAACGAATCAAGAGGTTAATGTCACCCGATGACTAGTCGATCGTTTTGGCATTTGCGGTTTAATAGTTTGGACCGTTTAAACAGCTGACGTTTCAAAATGTCATCATTTGAGTTTTTTTTTTTTTTTTTTGTGGAGCTGTTACATTTAAGAGCATTTAAGCTTTTATCATTGCTAGTAGAGAGAAAAACAGAGTGGGAGCAAGAGAGAGAGAGAAAAGCAACAGCGAAAGGTCTTAGTAATCGGGCTTTTCCTGGTGTCAAGGGTGGAAGTCAGAGAAACCTGAAATAGAGAAAATGGGAGGGTGGTGAGCCAGGGAGGGAGGGGAGATAAAAAGAAAGAAAAGAGCAAAGTTAGCAGAGTTAGCGTCTAGAGAGGCAGCATGATGAGCAGAGTGTCATCTCTGACATGATTTCATCCACAGTCCTCCACCGCTTCAAGTGCTCTCTCCAGCCAGGCCATTAGCCCCGTCCGCCGCAGGAGTGGGCCTTGGGCTGGACACTCACTAATGGTCCTGCAGGAGAGGGGAGGAGGAGGGAGAGGGTGAAGGAAGAGAAGGATGGAAGGGGGCCCGTTGTTAGCCCAGAGAGTGGAGGGGTGCGGTAGAACTACCAGCAGCCTTCAGGAGCTCTGACAGAGGCTGGGGAGATAGGAGATTATGGACTCTATAGAGATGAGAGAGAGTTCTTTTCTTTGCTGTGTAAAATGGACTTTTCTGCGTCCCACTGAGCAAAATAGAGTTTCTCAGACTCGTTCCTGCCCAGTAGAATGCATAGTAGTGGCCTTGATATCTGGTGAGGCTGCTTGATTGGCATACAGGCGAGGGTTAGTGAAAGTGACTGTGTTATTGTGAACACACTCAAGCACCACAACGAAATGTGACCTCTGCATTTAACCCATCACACGTGCACACATGGAGCAGCAGGCAGCTATCAACAGCGCCCCGGGGAGCAGTGTAGTGGACCTTCAGGACCACTAGGCCACCATTGCCCACAGTCTGTACTGTAAAATGAATGCCACCTTTCATGCTTGACCAACCCCCCTTTTAAGAAACCTTTGTTACTCAAATTAAGTCATTCCACAGTTTGTGTCTGTGCCTCAGCTGTGTGTGAGAGAAAGAAAGAGAGAATGTGTCAATCATACAATTTATATGTACATTTACATTTTTGGCTGACGCTTTTATCCAAAGCGACTTCCAAGACGTGGAGCAGAGTAGTGGGACCTTGCTCAAGGGTACCTCAGTAGTGCCTGAGCCAGGACTTGAACCTGCAACCTTCAGGTCCCTAGCGCAATGTCCTAACCACTAGGCCATACTGTAATACAGATAAAAAAAGATGAAAAACATATAAGCTTAAGCATGCAACATGTTCCTTCTGTTCAGCCTAGAGTTTAGCTCTGCAGTTCACACATTACTGTGGAGTGTTTCAGTCAAAAATCGAAAATGCATGTTAACAAAATCAGCATGCTCAGGCCTAGAGGTTTCCAATGGCCATGTTAAAATAAATTAGTTTTAAATAATGATAACTGTTCTTGTTACTGGTGATGAAGTGGCTAGCACTGTTGCCACCCAGCAAGAAGATCCTGGTGCCTGGTTCTGGTGCAGAGTTTGCAAGCTCTCCCTGTGTTTGCATGGGTTTCCCAGTGTTGCCCTGTAATGGGTTGGCCTCCTGTCCTGGGTTTACCCTGCACATAGTCAGCTGAGATTGGCTCCAGCTCCCCCTTAGACCTGAAATGAATGAGTGGTTTGGATAATGAATGAATGAATAAATGAATGAATATTCTCGTTACTTGAAGTCATAAAGAAGAAGTCTTGATAGCTAAGCAGTGGTCCCCAACCTTGGTCCTGGTGCACTCCTGCCCTTCATGTTTTTGCATTTTCCCTGCTAACACACCTGATCCAGTTAATCAGCTAATTTACAAGCCCCTCGTGAGCTGGAGTGGGAAATGTGCAGGGCAGGGCTAATCCAGCAACCAGGGATCTCGATAAGCTAATTTTCATCTAAATAAAATGCTTTTTTAAGAAAAGAAGTCCATTCGTGGACTAGCTCCCCCTGCTTTCAGTAGTACTCATTATAAACACATAACCCATAATTAGCCACTTGCCTTTAAAGATAATGCAGAGAGCCTTGTAGGTTTCTGACGAGGGAAGACCTCATTGAGTCAAGTGCTCCAAGTGGGTGGACAGCAGAAAGGACATGAAAGGAACAATCACACACTGCCTTGAAGCGCTCTGCTAATCATCTAAACCACTTCATTTACAGTGTCAGTGCAATGCAGGGGTATGACTGGAGTCAGACATGCAGATCTAGACAATGGGCTGTAGCAGAAAGCAATCTAACCTAATGTGTCCTAAGCATTATATTCAGAGACTTCAGCTTGTATTAAGTAGTTGTGTAGTGTAGACTTATCCACAGTGGGCATAGTATAATGTATTAAACTTGCAATGTTTCCTGTTTCCCACTTTTTCTTTCTTTTTTCTACATTTTCGGTAGCAGGGGGACACATTTTTTTGTATGTGGGGGTAGGTGGTTGTTGGCAACAGTACTTGCCTTGGCCAAGTGTCACTCAGGCATCTCTACATTCCTTATGCATCGAATTAAACAGTATATACTTCCTCTCCCTCTGTCTCACTCTCTTTTGCCGTTTATTGCTTTTTCTGTAACGCTATTACTTTCATTTCTTTGTTTATGTATTTCTTACTCTCTTATTCACTATTTGCTGTGTTATCTATCAGTCTCGATCTGTCTTACCCTCTCTCTCTCTCTCTCTCTCTCTCTCTCGCGCTGAGTGATGTTGTATTAAACACATCAGTGAAACTCAGCCTCACTGCCTCTCTCAGTCTTTCCGCTGATAGCTACAGCTCCAGTTCCTTTTTCCAGTCATTAAGTCCACTGAGGACTGAGGAGTGATGGGACTTGCAATGAGGAGACTAATGCACTGTCATAGGGCCGGGCTTCTGCTCAGGTCTGCCGACTCTAATGTGTCCAGAGCTGAAGCACTGAAGGGTCACTCACTTGTTTTATCAGCAGATAAACTGTTCGCCTCACTGCACTTGTAATTGTCTCGAACTGCAGTGAGAGTTTGCGCCTTTTGACTCCTAGCTAACAGGGTTGGCTGTGACCACAGAGTGAAACCGTGAAGCTTATCTTTGCTTATCTCTGCAAAATAGTTTATTGAAAGTTTTGGTCTTTTATTTTCTGTACGAGTTTCAGACTTCATTTAGTAACTGGAATCGTATACAGTATGTAACAGTCCACTTACTGTAGAATGGTTTTGATGAAATGATGAGAAGAATAACACTTACCCTCTTTCTCTCTCTCTCTCTCTCTCTCTCTCTCTCTCTCTCTCTCTCTCTCTCTCTCTCTCTTTGCTTAGGTGTCAGATCGCTGTGTAGTGGCACTTGTGCCAAAGCAGACATCATCCTACAACATTCCTCCCTCAGCGAGCATTTCCCGCACCTCCATCAGCAGATATGGTGAGTGTTTCTCTGGAAGCATGGACAAAACCCCGCCACATCCCATCATAATGGAAAGATTGCCATTTGTACATAATAGTTTGAAGGTGTTTTGCCGTCAGCAGTATTGAATTAGCACAATTATTAATGCAGAGAAAGAACTCAAACACTTTCACAAAGCCTATGTAACATGACTACTGTGGGCATGTGTCTGCCTGTGTGCAGCTTTAAATGATGGCTCTGGTGACAGTGTTTACCCGTGTGTGTGTGAGATGCGTGCTGCAGTTTGCTTTACAGCCCAGAGGAAGCCCTGGGGAGGCTGCAGGGAGCCAGAGAGAGAGAGAGAGAGAGAGAGGTGTTAGCATTTACCCAATAGCCTAGTAATGCTGATTCCTCAGCTGACTTTGGATGCTAGCCGTAATGGGCATATACACACATTAGCGCCCTCCCTTAGCGCAGCTCTGAGGGAGTGCCACAGGGCTCCCCATCTGGTCCTTTCTCGTTTTCCAACACTGAGCTGCAGGCCATTCTGTGATTGCTAATTATGCACCGCAAATGATACTTCACACAGGCGAAAGCCGTAAACGAGGCACAGCCAAATACTGCAGCTCTGATTGGCTAGAGCCTGGCGCGCGTTGTCACCTAGCAACACTGCCAGCTTCACGCAGATATGTCACCCACCTTCAACTGGCTGTATCAGTGTGAAAATGTGTCCTGCCATGCAGGCACATTAAAGACCTGAGTTAATCAAAGCCCTGGAATGAATTTCTCACATAGGTGCAGTTTAACAAGCATAATTATCTTCCCTTATCATTTACAAACAGACTGACATTTAAAATGCAGGTAACAAAAGGGAACAATTCAAAAGGGGGAAAGAACTCATTCAGATTAGAAACTCAATCAGCACCTGTTAAACGATATTTCACGCCAGAAACCCTGACGCTTTTGAAAAGCAGCCATTATTTGTGAGCCTCACACTTCATTTAGCTCCTCACATCACTCCATTACTTCCCTTGCAACCTTTTAAGCATTAGTAGTTAAGAGTTTTCATGGTGCAAAGGGGCACTTCAACTTGTTTTATTACAAAGGGCTTGTTGAATATTTTAGGAAAGTCATAAAATATCCATGAGGTGGCAAAGCGGAGCGCTGTCTCTTTTTTTAATATGCGGTGTGTGCAGACGTGCATGTGCGCATGCACACGGTGCACAGAGAGCAGTTCTCTCAGCCCTAGTGCCCATCAATCACAGCATGGCACAGTGGGCACAGCTGCAGCTAGGCACCCCTTGATTGATTCATATCAATTTATTGCTCAACACGTAACATTTTGCCTTAATTTAGCATGCCAGCACCCCAAGCCCAAAATAGCACAATCCCTCCCTGATGCTGACTGGTAGTAGAGCGAGATGAAGCTGAATTAAAGCCAAGTAGAAGCAAGATGTGCTATTTATATAGAGGTGAAAAATGTTCACTCTCAAATATGTGCACATTCAAATCCATATACAGACAAGAGCAAATGATATGGCCAAAATTGTGTTTTACATTTGAGCTACACTATAGCATTACTGCAAAAAAAGACAAAATGTTTTTGACTGTGTTTTGTAAATATACACAAATTTGGAATTTAATGGCTGCAGCACACTCAAGAAAAACTGGGGCAGAATTAAAATAATTCTGTGCAAAAAAGTGCACAGTTTTTTTAAGTAACACCAGTTTAGAAGAGTCCACATTAAGCAGGCTAACTGGTAGCAGGTGGGGTGTCATGATTGGATATAAAAGTAGCATTCATCAAAGACTGGGAATGGGTCATGGCTCACCCCTTTGTGCCAAAATTTGTGAGAGAATTGTTAGTCAACATTTCTTAACACAGGTTTGCAGAGAATTTAGGTCTTACAGCATCAGGATAAGGATCTTTATTTGTCATTCTTACATGGCGCATGAAGAGCGAAACAACAAACAAGGTGCATATTGTAAGAGTAATGAAATGAATAAACAGGTAATATGTACAGCAGCATGAGTGAAAATAGTGAAATAAAACGAATAAATAAGTAATGTACACCGCAGTATAAGGAAAAATGAGTAAAAATCGCAGCAGTTTACAGTACATAATATTATGAAAAGATTTCGAGAATTTAAGTGCGTCAAGACCAAGGTTGGAAACAAGAAACCGTCATGCTACTGTGACAAATATAGTCACCTTGTCCTGGGACTACTTCAGAAAACCATCGTCACACAGTCTGCCATTGCATTAAGAAATGCAATCTGAATTTGTAATGTGCAATAAGGAAGCCATACATCAGCTGATCTCAGACGGACCAAAAGACTATGGAACCATGTCAACAAATAAATACATCCTCTGAAGCAAACACACTGCTGCACATGTTAAAGCACAGTTCATGTTTATGTGCTGAATTAAAAAAATAAAGTTGTGTACTAACTGCACATGAATGCCAGCTGCCACTTTTACATTTGAACTAAAATGGTACAATGTCCTGTCATATATCAGGTTTATGCTAAAATTAGCTTCAACTTCCATCATTCATAAAACACTCGCTGAAACATCTACAACTGCAACTAGTTAAGATATACAGCCCACAGTAAAACACAGTGATTTGTTAGAGGGCTGAAAATGATATATTGTGTAATCTTACAGACGCATGCAAACCCATGTTAGTAAGTGTTTTGACAACAATCAAAGAGGCTGGACTTGAGCTTGAGGTAGATTTGAAAGCACAATCCTACTTTATATACTATAATGCATAGGCACTATCCCTCATTGCCAAATCCATTTCCTTTTAGCTGTGTTCAGTGGCTGCAATCCATTTAGAGTTTCACTAAAACCTCAGTGACACTGAGGCCATCTGCCCGCTTTGTTGTCTTATGGGGTCTTTGAAGCCAAGTGAAGATCCAAGCATGAGGGTGAGACAGATAGATAATGTGAGTGAGCAGAAAATGTAGAGACTGATCTGTCGTCCCAAGAGAGCTTTCTGCCATGAGGTAAGAAGGCATAACTCTAATTGCTTGCAGTGAGACAGAGTCTGATGGCTTAACGGCAGAGGATGAGGAGTGCTTAACTTATTAGAAATCTTTAGATGCATCGATTAGACAGAGTGACACATGCTCTTAAAGCACATCAGATGTGCAATAGATCAGAAAATGTCCATTATAAAAGCTTTAAACATCAGAGCAAGGAGAGAATTGTCTCATTTCATTCAGCCTGAAAGCAGTCCTCTGGCGAGAGCGAGGGAAAACAGAAACTGAGAGGGAAAGAAGAAGTCCGGACACTTTGGTGAAGTTGATGAACAATAAGAGAGGCACTCTTGTTTGGTGTGGGAAGCTAATCACACTGAAATTCTGCCTTTCCTTTTCCCTCTGTCTCCCATCTCTCCAACTCTCCAACGGTCTGACAGAAACCAACTGTCAGCTGTCTAGCATTAGGCTTAAGTTGTGGGATGAATTGTAATTAACTGTAAGTGGAAGAGATTAGGGATGGGTGATAGTCGTTTTTCAGATACAGCCAGTGGGACTTATAAAACCATTATAGAAGACGATATCATTTAAATAAGAAAATGAATTTTTGTTGTTGTAAATCATCTTTAGGCCTATATCATCTCCTCTACTGTGTAAACTAACAATTTCCATTGCAATTAATCTTGTGATTATATTTTTACATGCACTCCAAAGTTTGCGTAAGGTACTTCTAGGTTGTTTTGCGTACAAGTCTAACCAGGACGTCTCCTTTTGTACCACCAACATGCTCATGAAATTTAGGGCCAAAGTTCTTAATGCAGAAATAAACTGTATAATAAGAAATGATTAACTATATAATTCATGTCATATACAATATTTCCTTCAACATATTATAAGTGAGTATTCATCTTTTTGAACCGTGTTTTTTCAGAGAGTAAACATCATATTACACATATATCATAAATATTAGCAAAAAGTTTAGATCAACAGTTTGTTTTTTGTTACTTTTGGTCATAAGTTGGTAGTCTGTACCGTTTCTGTTTTTCCTCTTTCACTCAAGTAATGGATAGCGCAGACGTTATGAGGCCAGCTGATCAATAATACGATTTGTTGCCAGCGATTTTTTTTTAATCAGTAGTGTAGATTAGATGCAGCATTTGAGTCATTATCATCTAAACTTGTGTCAGTGCTTTAATTAGTCGGAATGTAAACAATCTGGGCTTAACATTTAACATTGATTTTTATATAGATGGTCTGACATTTATGTACTGATGGTTCAAAAATTGCTCTCCATGTTTATTTATTTGGTATCTAAACTAAAGTTTGTAAAGTAGCAGGGCACCCGTTTTTACACCACCTAACGCTTTTACACCACCTACTTATGGACCGCTCCCCAAACCTAATGGCAATAAAGTTGTATGAAGAGGGTTTTGAAGGTATTTAAAAAGCCTGGCCTTGTATCTTGTTTGCTAAAACCATCCCCTTTCTCTTTAGACTCGACGTTCCGTTATACAGGAAGTCCAGACAGTCTGCGCTCGCGGGCCCCCATGATCACGCCTGACCTTGAGAGTGGGGTGAAGGTGTGGCACTTGGTCAAAAACCATGAGCATGGAGATCAGAAGGAGGGAGACAGGGGCAGCAAGATGGTTTCTGAGATCTACCTCACACGCCTGCTAGCTACAAAGGTAACACTGTTTGCTTTGTTGTCTCAGTCAAGTATCTTTGCGCAGCATACGTTTCTATGCCCTTATGTCATTTCAACACAGTTTGTGTTTATACCTGGTTATGACCATTTGCTGGACCACTTTAGATGTGTACAATAGAAACATATAGTAGAGTGCTTCTACCATGTAGTGGTCTGTGCATTCCTCTGAATATGTGTACACTTAGACCTTCTGTCTGTGCGAATCTAGGGTACGCTGCAGAAGTTTGTAGACGATCTGTTCGAGACTCTGTTCAGCACAGTCCACAGAGGCAGTGCCTTGCCTTTAGCCATCAAATACATGTTCGACTTCTTGGATGAACAGGCCGACAAGCACGGCATCCATGACATGGACGTGCGCCACACATGGAAAAGCAACTGGTAAGGCTTACCTGAGGTTGGTCTTCAAAACTTTGAATTGGAAGATGAATACGTTATTGAATTTTACGTGTATAATGGAAGAAGATTTTATTCTAAGTATTTGTGCGCCATTTTCCTTGGTCTTTTCTGTTTTAAAGGGATGTTCACACAATGTAAGGGGTAGCTTTTTTTAAATAATGTAAAAGTATTTTGAAAAAAAGCTTTGTATGAGCAATGATAAGCAACATCTTGAGCATAAGTAATCATAAGGGATGACTCAGTCATTCAGAAGCAATATGCTTGGCAAGCAGGCCTCTTTTTTAGTGTGAAGCAGAGATGGTGACAAGTCGCTTTATGCAAATCTGAGTCAAGTCTCCTGTTTTTAATAGAGAATTTTATTTTAGTCTTGTTTCTAGCTGCAGACACTGCAAATGTACAAATGTAAACCCTCATTAAACATGCCAGCATGGCTTCAAATAACAAGCCTTTCGTTACAGAAAATCCTTCAGTCAGATGGATAGAACTGTGTGATACATGCAGTAAATGAAAGTGTTTAATACTCATTTCCATCGTCAAACTATTATAAATAGCTTATTTGATTACTTTACTGTAAACTGGCAGAGAATTGTAATTAGAGTTGGATGGAACTACATTTGGTGACCAGCCAGAATAACTGTTTTGTTTACTTCAGCTACAGTGGGACTTTGTGTGACCTATAGTATATTTTCTATCAAATATGTTGGATGAAGTTGGCTTTTAGCAAGCCTGCTAATCGTTTTAGCTAATTCCTACATGATATGTATGGCCATAAATCTATATAGAGCTGTGGAATTATTCACATAGTCTTCAATAATAAATAAGATTTATCTTTGCTTATTGAAGATATTTCACTCGTGATTGAGCCGAACTTTGACAACTTAGTCAGCAATGGAATATGAATGTGGCTTTCCATTTAGTAAAGCAGCTAAATGAGCAATAAGAACATATTCTTAAAGATATGTGTCTTGACATTTGTATCATTGATGTTTTCTAGGTAAGCAGAAATTCAGTCAGCACCTCTGTTTCTCAGCAACTTTAGACCATTGTGTGATCTGACATGCCCACACTGTTCTGAGCAGCTCAATGTTGTTGTCGCATTTAGCTATTATTTAATTTTTTGTTTTACATTTCTTGAAAAAAACATTGGTAAATGCTTATTCTGCAACTTATCTTTCTTATTTAGAATGATGTTTTAAACATTTTAAGACATTTTTAGACAGGAGCTTTAAAGGAAAGCAGCAAAACAGCTTGAAATCTCTAGTTTGTTTAGGAAGTACGCTAGCTAGCTAGCTACCACATCACATACTCCAGCTCAAGTTGAATAAACTTTAAAAGAAATGAGATTACAGATTACATGGAAACCTCAGCTAAATTTGCTATTACGCTAGCTAGCATGCTTGCTAGTCTTTTCCAGGTGTTTTGTTTCTACATGTAGTGCTTTGTTCTGTCTGTCAGAAGGTTTTGTGGGGCATTGCAGTGATTTTTTTATCTTTTTTTTCAGTCTTCCCTTGCGATTTTGGGTGAACGTAATCAAGAATCCTCAGTTTGTGTTTGACATCCACAAGAGCAGCATTACAGATGCCTGCTTGTCTGTCGTAGCCCAGACATTCATGGACTCATGTTCGACCTCAGAACACAGGCTGGGAAAAGACTCCCCATCAAACAAGCTGCTATATGCTAAAGACATCCCTAACTACAAGAACTGGGTAGAAAGGTGAGAAGCACAATGCTATGTCCTGTTGCCTTCTTTTGCTGTAATAATGTTTTGGTTTTTTTCCAGTGTCTTTGCATTTAGCGTTTCATGGCACCACAGTAAAGTTCTGGATAAAATCCAATAACAAAACCCATAGAGGTGTCAAATATGTGATATGAATGTGGATAGCAAATAGTTCCAATAATAGAAAAATATACATATCCCATACACAGACAAGACAATAAAGCTCTTAATGCAAACTGCATGCCTAAATCATCACAAACCTGTTGATAGGTAATCAGATGTTCTTGCTTATTGTTTTTTTCTGATACTGGAAGACATATCAATATCTGTAAAATTAGACAGAATTTCACTTCAGGAGTTTATTTGCTTTTTGAGGAGGGCTCCATATGGATAGCTCTAAGGTTCACATACTTGATCGACAGTAAATTTTCTGTCTGTAGAGATTGGCGGATTAGTTCTAAAATATTCATGTTCTGATCCTGACAGGTCTTTTTTGAGAATTATTTCTCACATGAAAATATTGATATTAATAAGCTGAATACTGATCCTTTTATTAATCTCAACGTGCCTGAAAACGTAAACAGTGTAGCAAATAAATGTGTATAATATCTCTAAAATCTCTGGTTCTCATACAAATAAGCAGATGCATAAAATAGTCATCTGTCTCTAATGGCAGGTCATACAGAGTTATGTCACTCAACGTACATCTGTGGTGATTTATTTCATACTAATGCAAAGAAAATGTATCTATTTTTTAGACTTGCTGGTTTTCACAGTAAAATTCACAATTCCCCTTTTTACATGCACCAGAAAACTTAAAAGTATTAGTACTACTAGCCTTAGTATTGGTAGCAGATAAAAAAAATACGTGCAGCATCACCCATCCCTGGTTGTCGGTGTTGATCAGTATTGCCCCCTGTCTGTGTTTACAGGTATTACGCTGACATTAGCAGACTGCCAGCCATCAGTGACCAGGACATGAATGCGTACCTGGCTGAGCAGGCACGGCTCCACTCTAACGAATTCAACATGCTGAGCGCTCTAAACGAGATCTACTCTTATGTCAGCAAGTACAGTGAAGAAGTGAGTTGCTGCGAACACACACACACACACACACACACGCACACACACAGACGCAGGGAGAGTAAAGAGAGAGGATGAATAGGGCTCTGATGAAAAAGATTACCCACAGCCAGATCTCTGGCAGGCTCTCCTATACAAAGTGCCGCAGAGTGGGTCCCACGATGGAGATGTTCCAGTCATAATGGCAGCTCTGCTCTGGGGACCCATTAGACTGACCTTTACATTAGGCTGCATTGAAAGGAGCCCTGAAAGCTCAGAGACGCAACTATGCCGGCATGGTGTCTATTTCTCTCTCTTTCTCTAACTCTCTCCATCTCGCTCTCACCCGCTCTCCCTTAGTCACATGTATGTATTTCTCTTATTGCTGACTGGTCTTTTACATATAAGATCTAATAGAAGCAGAAGAAGAAAAGGAAAAATGAATAATGTCACTAGTTTAGTTCAGATGAGACTAATGAGGTCTGAAGCTGTTATGCATTTAAGTTTATTCTCTAAAAAATCCACTAAGCCTACACTGTTCTTCTGTGACATTAACACCACTGACAGGTAAAGTGAATAACATTGACTATCTAGTTATTTTATTACAGTAAGACCTGTCAGCATGGTGGAATATATATAAGAGCAAGTGAATAGTAAGTTCTTTAAGATGAAAGGAAACATGGGTTATGGATATGAGCCACTTTGACAAGGGCCTTATTATGATGGCTAGAGTCGGAGCATACAAAACCACAGGTCTTCTGGAGTGTTCCAGGTATACAGTAATTGCAAAAGTGAGATCCAATGAAGGATTGGCGACAGGGTCACTGGCACCTAAGACTCACTGATGCATGATGCATATATATATATGTGTGTTTTTTTTGTTTGTTTGTTTTTTCTGTGTATGCTAGTTAAGTCAGTTTCTGCTGAATTTGTATATATGTGTAATGAACATACAGAATATAGTGATACTTTAATATTAAATGACATAATCGTGACACAGAAATGTATGGGCAGATGCCATATGCTTTGATGAGTTGTCATTAAGGATTATGTCAGTTAATGTAACAGTGTTGTGATACAATTACCAGTAACTGCCATAACCCATAATATGTGACATAAAATGTCTTCAAACAATGTAAACATTGTCCCAGCCTGGGCACTACTGAGGTACCCTTGAGCTAGGTACTGTCCTGTTATATCGCACCCTGGGCTCTGTTGATAGCTCCCTGCCACTCCACATGTGCACGAGGTCACATTTTGTTGTGGTGCTTGAGTGTGTTCACAATGACAAATAGTCACTTTCACTTGGTACTAGTGATCAATTATTGATCATCACCTGGCATGGCAACATATAACAGCATATCACATCCGCCATGGTGTGTTTCTGTTATGGTTGTCAATGTAATACAAAGTATAAATGACTATTTGTCATTGTGAACACACTCAAGCACCACAACAAAATGTGACCACATGGTGAGCAACGGGCAGCTATCAGCAGCGCCAGGGGAGCAGTGTAGCAGGACAGTAACTCGCTCAAGGGTACCTCAGTAGGGCCTGGACCGGGACTTGAACCTGTGACCTTCAGTTCACAAGGGCAAGGTCCTAACCACATCCAAGACTTTTTAACCTATACTCTGCCATGCCTGTGCCATACAGCCAGAGACCATGGCAATAATTTTAAACTTCCATGTGTTGAAGCATCTACCCATTGGCTTCTATTATATGTGTTTCGTGCCAGCAGCTTTAAAAGAGAACAGTGAGGACCACAGAATACAGCCAGTTCCATGGAGCCATACAAGCCTAGTACTGAAGAGCACTTAGGTAGTGTGTGCTGTCTATGTGTGTGTGCACAAGTGAGGGAGTAACAAGCCATTCTTGTAGCTCAAAATGCTAGGGTCTGTGAGGCTCATCCAGTGATGCAGAACATCTTCTGTGACTCCACTGGAATACTAAGGAGCGTTTCTCCAGTCCCAGCCCTGGGGGACCCCTGCACTGCACAGCTTAGCAGCTTCCCTGCCCTAACACACCCGATTCATGTGATCAACCAGCCATCAAGTCCCTTTTATGAGTTAAATCAGGTGTGCTGGAGCAGGGAGAACACAGAAGAGTGCGTTGCAGGAGCTCAGCCAGCCTGGAGCTGTGAACACAGACATAAAAGATTCATTGCTTCTGCTGTGTATTTAATACACAGTAACATGGTAATCTGCTCACTGGCCAGAACACTTTGAGAGGTATCAGGCAGCTGCAGAATCCTTTGCGCTCACCCACATTGACCTTATAGTTGCCACACTAGCTTAGAATGTCTATAAGGGCTGGGGGATATGGACAACTGTCTATGGCACATGATTAATTTTTCCAAAGCATTTGAGAATTGACAGAAAATGATTGACAATTAATGAATGAATGAATGAATGAATGAGACTCTTTGTCATTGTGAACACACTCAAGCACCACAACGAAATGTGACCTCTGCATTTAACCCATCAC
>JBBPDA010000132.1:23327049-23341860 GCA_037974385.1 Arnoldichthys spilopterus | reverse complement strand
TGGGTTAAATGCAGAGGTCACATTTCATTGTGGTGCTTAAGTGTGTTCACAATGACAAATAGTCACTTTCACTTCACTTTATTGTAATTTTATTTCCTTATTATCTTATTACTATTGTAACTTTCTCCTCCGTCCAGCAATGCCTCTCTGACAGAGTAGTTTGTAATTGTATTTTGTTGTAAGAAGCACATGAGAACATCCATCATATGACACATCAATGCATTTTTCCCCCCAAAAGTATTTCCACAGTCTCAGCTTTCACAATACATATATAAATATACAAAAAAGTTGTTGACATTGAAAAAAAAATAAAAAATTTCTCTTTTCATAGAATACAGCAACACATTTTATGAAGCATTAAAATTTTTTTTTTTCAAATCTGTTGGATGGACAAGTTTAACCTTTATTGCGCCTTTACAATTACCTGCGACAGCATGACAAATGTTTATAACATTTTAATAGTATACAGTTATCATGATTATAGAGGAACACTTTATCATCATAAAAATCAACACTGTTTTATCAGGCATCACTAATGGACACACTCTGGTGCAAATTACTGAGGAGATTCGCTACCTCCACGCAGCATGGGTCCATGTTAGCTCAGCGTAGCAGTCAAGCGTCTTCTTTTAAAGGCTTCCGGTGAAAGCAGCCTCTGTATGAGCTCTGTCTTGGCTTAGTGAAAGTTCCCGTGATGAGCCAGTATCCTATTTTTTTTCCCCCCGCTTTGATATGCAAATGACCAGCGGACCCCAGCCGCGATGTCACTTCTCTTGGTGTTACTCTGACATGGCCCGGAGAGAGAGAAAAGACCCATCACACACCCTCCCCCCACCCTCTTCCTCTCCTGTCGCGCCTCCACATACTCAACTCCAGTAGGGACAAAATGGACAGATGAAACGAAGAAATGGCACCCTGGGAGTTTTCCCCTGATCTCTCGGCGCGTCAGAGACATTGACATTTCTCCCTTAATGTTATATTAATGCAGAAAAGTCTCAGTTCATCCAGCAGTGGCCAGAAGCTGCCGTGTGTCAGCATTTGCCATGCGCTTTCTTAATGGTAGCCTACTATATTGTCTCATTATCCAACTTATGAATGCTTATTAATTCATTCATTCATAACATGTTCCATATTACACCTCTTGCTATGGCACTTTAGCATAATATTCAGCCATTTTCAATAAACAGAGCTTCCCCGTCTGATGCTCCTGTACTCAAGGGCTCAACCAGTACCGAAATAATTTGGTTAGTAGTTTAACACTGAACAGAAGTCCTGAAGTTATTACCATCATTTTGTTTTAGTGTTTAACCCTCTGTCAAATTAAATGTGTTGTTGATGAGTTAAATCTTCTGCAGGAAAAAAAAAATATATATATATATTCTTGTTGTGTGATTTTTATTTCAAGTTCTGGTTGCAGGAAGTAGATGCCAGCTTTACTGATGAACTGATTTAACTATTTAAACTAACACTAGACCGAAATCAGAATTTACACAATGGGGGAGAAACAGCATGAGTATGACAGACACCAGACAAACAACAAGTGCAAACACAGGGGTATACATACACTAGCCAAGATGCCCGACACCTGGGAGCTGGAAGAGCACAGAAACCAGTCACAGCTGACAATACTAACAATCAGGGCAGGGCTAAGGCAAGAATCACATGGCAAAACAATGACACATGGCTGAGTAAACAAAACAAAGACATGTGACTACAAAACGTCAACAAAGATGTTACAAAACAGGGGAAACAATGAGGGCTGCTAACTATGGCCAACCTTACAGCTCATTTACTGAGGTGATTCAAACTTTTATATATGTTATATTTTAAATATGTTAAGTTAAGAAAAAACACTTGTTCTAATAAGCCAAAAGATTAAAATGATTTTAGTAAAATTACACCATGTTTTTATCACCAGCTATAACTTTTTTTTTCTTTTTTTTTGAGAGTTAAAAAAGGTTTAAAATATGAAATATTCACCCACTGCAGTTTCTATAACACAGGGGCAGTGCTTTAGTGAGCTGCTGTCTGCTGATTGATGGCTGGTATCTGTCCTCACATCAGTGATTTAATGTTGCCTCATCATAATCAGATGACCAGTGTCTGTCCTGAGTTAAGCCGAGATGGGACTTGGGCTGGATATTCATGAGCGTCTGATTTGTGTCCCCAGATCACGGTGGCGCTGGAGCAGGATGAGCAGGCCAAGAAGCAGCGACTGGCCTATAAAGTGGACCAGCTCATAGGCGCCATGTCCCTGGAGAGCTGAGCGCAGCCGGACCAGACGGCGCGAAGGAACACAGTCCCAAACACAGACGCGAAACCTTTACCCAAAGCCTTGTCCTGAAACTCAAGTGGGAAAAGGGGGCACAGCTGGCTTGGGGGCCTTTTGCCAGCAATGGCTTAGTTATTTTTGTTTCCTTGAAGTCAAAAGGTTACCTCGGCAAGACCACTGGAAAAAACAAGCAAGCTGCGAGATCATCTACTTTTGCCTTCCAACCTTCCAAGGAATGAAAGTAGAGATATTGAGCTGCTTAAAAAGAATATATGCTGGGCCCAGCGGCTTTCTGAGGCAACCTGCATGTTTGGGGTTTTTTTGTTTGTTTGCTTTGGTCTTTTTGGTTTGTTTCTGTTGTTTTTTTTATGTGCCTAGCTTTAGATTGAGCTAGCGATTGGGAGATACTGAGGAAACTACATCTGCAGCATCTCCTCCTAATCAACTGGTGGCACGTTGAGAAGAATGGACGAGAGAAGGCCAGATGTGCAAATGCCTCAATTTGAATCCAGCTGATGGCTTTTACTTCCAAATTTTTATTTTTATACACAAGCCTCACTCCTTTAATTTCCTTCTGTTGCAGCGTGCCTCCGAAATGTTAATGGCGTAGTGACATTCGTAGTCCTTTTCGCTGGCTAACGTGATGATGATGAGACATTTCCACATTTTGTCTTTCCAAAAACAGAGGCTGTAACCCACCCCTGTGCATGAACACTGATCATACAAAGGAAGTGAACTTGGAAAAACTCTACTGGATCTTGTGCTGATCTTGGTCTTTTGAGGATCGTCCGTATTTTCAGAGAGCTAACAGACCTCTTAGCGATGAGGGGTCGAAGTTTGTCCAGCATGTGTCCCATGATTGCCAGGACTGCAGTTGACGCAGTCAGACTGGCCTCACAGACTGCAGTCTCTGTCTTTATGTCCTGTTTTCTACATGTAAGCGTTTGTGAATGTAAAGGAAAATGTTGTGTCATTTAATTCCTTTGTTTTTGAGTGAAAAGGGGTCAGTTGAACTGATCTTGGCGGCAACATGGCCAAGAGGGTATGTAATGCTCTCTAACGTCCAAACTCCCCTCCTCATCGTTGTTATATTGCCAAAATGTGCTGAACAGCTGATTTCAATGCTCTTTACCTACATGGTTTTCAGCGATTGGACAGCAGCAATGAGATTGCCCTTTAGCTCAGCTAGTGAAAGAAAGGAGTAACGCTCCCTTAGGAGAGACGCTCACCTCAGTACTACGTACCAGGCAGTATTACTTATTACGTATGGTCCAGCGTTGTGTGTCTTTTGCATGCATTATGAAGTACCTCATAAAGGAAAAGCTAACGTCTTCGCACCCATCCGCTCATATTCTCAAGTGCCAAGGGACCGTGTGAGCGGTGCACATGGCCGGCCGAGGACCATCCCGCTTACCTTCCATCCACACAATACCGCCCTAAAAAGTGGGCACATCCTGATTAAGTGCCAAAAGCTCAGTGGAAATGATTCAAGGACACGGTTAATGCTTTATTAAGGGAACCAACGACCTTCAGACTTGAACAGTGAGGACGCAAGGTTGGCGCTGAGGAAAAAAGGACTTAAAAAAATGGCTGAAGTAGCTGAAACGGCTGCTTTGCCCTCTTCCCTGCTGCAACCGAGAACCGGTACGAGATGTGATTTGTAAAATATGACGACTGGAGTTCTGATAGCTTGGCTGTGTGTATGCTTTTCTTTTTTTCCTCCCCCCCCCTCCCCCCGCTCCTCTTCTCCAACATGAAATATGTCAACAGTAAGCATGAACAAAAGATGTCATAGCTTTCATATGTAATGCATGATGTCAGGGGGGCTGTTTTTGATGATCATCCTAATTGCGATAGACAAGGTCATGAAAGATTACAGGCAGTCGGAATTCACAGCGCAAGGCTTTGGAAGCTTCCTCGCATACCGCTAAACGAATGTGGCCTGACCAGACATACTACAATACTACATTCGTTGTGGTGCTTGAGTGTGTTCACAATGACAAAGAGTCACAAAGAGTCACTTCACATTTGGTATCAACAGTGTATAGAATGACATGCTTTATTTAGATGAAACTCAAAACGGATGTGGTGTGCTGTTTTCGGGATCCCACCTCAGCTTTTTTTCTTTTTTTTTTTTTTTTTTTTTTTTTTTTTTTTTTTGTTCATTAATGTTCTTTGCTCCTCGCTGCAGCAAATCAACTCCGTCCAAGACAGATGAAGAAATGGGGGAGACTGATAAAGCAAAGAGAGGATGAAATGAAGGGGAAAGAAAGGTGAAGAGAGAGCGAATGCTTTATTACTTGACCATCTTGCGTGGAGCGTTTGGGGAGCATAGAAATGAGAGAGAAGGGAGGGAGAAGGAAGGAAAGAGATAGAAAGGGAGAGAGAGAGAGTGAGAGAGAGGGAGAAGCCCCCTTAGTTTCAGTTTCCTTCTAAAGCTTTGAAGCTTGACTTTGATCTCAGATAGTTGTGTGCACACTGAGATCAGTAGATAAAAAAATGGGAGAAAAAAAAGGAATTATAAGAGGAGTGACATGACTGACATGGAATCAATGTGTCTAGCCGGAGAGCGTTAGTTAGGCAAACACTGCGGGAATTCCCACTGTATATATATAGTCATTGAAAAAGCACTAGTGCATGAATTTCATCATGTGGAGAACGCCTCTCTCGCGCACACCAGTCATGCCATACTGTAGTGACATCAGGAGAAACTGGAGAGCATCCCGCTTCAGGCTATCAGTGGTCTGCCTGGATTGTTTTTTTTTTTTTTTTTCTCCCCAGTTCTAGCTGTCCTAAGCTGATCTCCATTCATTAATTCCTGTCCTTTTTCTTCAGTGCCAATGGTAACTTTAATACAGACCAGTAATATAGGGAGTTTGACTCTTGAATTGTGCACTAACAAATAATGGTATACCAGTACATGATCAATCAGTGGCTCAAGCCTCAAGACAAGTCCTGAACCCTGTAGGCCCAAACCACAACAAAGCATTATTAAGATTTATTCTGTTAAAACAGGACATCGGCACTTTCCAGTCATATTGGCAGCGCAGCACTGAGTTTTAATGGTCAGAACTCAGTTGTTAACAAGTATTATTAATCATGTTCGGTTGAAATAAGCATTTTGTTAAAAATCACGGAAGTTTAAATTTTTACGATACAAATCACAATATTGAGTTTTTTTCCCATGTTTTAAACGATGCACACGTAGAACCACACGTGCAAGGAAATGCTATGAAAATCAGTACAGTATTATTTAAATGGAACATTTCAGATGTTGCACTGACCTACGTCCAGTTAAACAGGACCCGTTCTGCTCTTTTGGACTCCCATGATTAAGATATGAAATCTCCTGACAACAGGGCTATTAAGCTCTGTCTAAATTGTTGGTCAGTGTTGTGGAAATACTGATGATACTCATAGTGACATAATATATCAACAGGTTCTTGATGAGGCCATGTTAGATAACAGGCAGACCAAGACTAATGTAGTGTTCTCATTACTGCAGCTATTTCGCATTATGTGCCACCCTGTACAGAAGCAAGACTTAACTACTCCATCACTCAATGCAGCAAACCCCAAACACATTTTATAAGACACAGACTACATATTTTTTTGATAATTTCTTATTGTCATTGGCTGCACATTTGACGATCTGCACAGTGCCGGGTCAATGTCCCATGAATTTGAACTTGTAAATTGTGCGAACGCTGTTTAAGGCTGTCTGCGAGACGTGATCCATGAACATGTTTCTATGGCCTTGAACAGTCAAAATAATGGCGTTGCTTTTTAGCAAAACTTTTAAAGTGACAGTGTCAATCACTTAGCTTAGCCAACGCCCCCTCCCCTTCCCCAGCTACCACTAATGCATCTAATCCACCCAATCAGAGACTTCTGAAGAAGTTAATGAGCTGAAGCAGATGAGGCAGATTGTGGTTGGAACTAGACTGTTCAAGGTCCATGTCCAGGGCCAGGGTGGGTGACTACTGACAGACATTATTATCCATATAAATTATGGAATGTATTGCAAATATGTTGTAATATACTCCATATAAGTAAATATTTCTATAATTTCTCATTGTAATGGCTGCTTTCAGCGAGGCACAGCATTAACCCCCCCACCCCACCCCACCCCGCCCCCCATGCCCAATTCATTCTGCAGAGCAGAATAGGAATTGAGAATATGAGGCAGCTGTTTGAAATGTTCAAATTGAATTGCAGTGATATTAACATTAGTGCTGCACCACTCTCTGTTCGGCACAAAGTCCAGTTTTGTGCGCTGTTTTTTTAGGTCACGTCTTGCTGTTGGTGGTTGAGTAGCATGCTACAGAATTATACTCATGTACTCTTCATATTTACCAATCGCGCCATTCAAAGGAACAAGAAAATAAGTAAATACATAAACAAAGGGAACGGTTTGTGCAGTCCAAAAGCTACCCAGGTGTATGTTTCAATTACACACCACTTTATAAACGAAACTTTCTTTGTAGACACTGGAGGTCTGTAATATAGTTAATACAAAAGATAATAATGACCATGATGATAATAGTACTTATGGCTGTCTGTTCTTGTTGTTTTATAAAAGTGTTGTGAAAACTGTAAGAAACTTAAAGTATTTAAAAAAATTGTCTTTTTTTATTATTTTGCTTTAGTTTTGTTATGATAATATATTACTGTGTACCTATTGTAAATATGAAGCACACCTATTTTGCAAGCCAAGGATTCACTTTGTACTGTTGTTATATATAAATAAATTTTACTGGTTAAAAAAATGATTTTAAGTGAATTTTATTTTAACACAAAACTGCTAAAGTTATTGTGAGCCTTTCCTTGAGGTGCAGAAAATCAGACTAAAATAAGAAAATACACTTGCTTCCAGATGTGTTTGCAGCCTTGGTTAAAAGGAAAAAAATCAAAAAAAGTCTTTGAAAAATTTCCTTTGTTGTTTATCAGCTTGATCTTGCACTGGAATATGAAAGTCTAACCTTTCAGGGAGGCAACATCTTAAAATATACATAACACGTCACCATTTCTGGCACCCTTAGAAATTCTTAAAAGCTTATTTTTCACATGTATATTTTGACCTCTAAAGTGGTCAGCCCTGACTTCCTGTTTCACAGGGTTATAAATATGAGATGGACAAAACACCCTTAGCTAAACATTAAAATGAGGAAAGTCAGGGAATGCATAAACAGTATGAAATCATCAGTTTAGATCTTAAATCAGTCCGTAGCTATTAAAAAGCACTGTAGCTTTTACACCTGAAGATACTGGAGGCAAAGACAAGTGATGTGTGTCAAAGTAACATCCAAATGAAAGCCAGGACCAAAGGTTTCCCAGTGGAATACCCAGAGCATCACATTGCCTCCGCTGGCTTCTCTAATCTCATAGTGCAACTGGGTACCATCACTTCACCATGTAAATAATGGGATGTTACTTTCACATGTACCATTACCTAAACATTGTTGCAGACCAAGTACACCCCTAAATGGCAATGGTATTCCCTAATAGCAGAGATTTCTCTCGGCATATCAGCAGGAGAATGTGATCTGCCACATTGCAAAAAGAGTTCAAGAGAGGGTTGAGGACATCACAGAGAGTTCGAGGTTGACTAGGCTTCCGAATCCCCCAGATCTCAATCCAACTGAGAATTTGTGGAATGTGCTCAATTTGCTAGTCCGTTGCAAGGAGGCCCCACCTTACAATGTACAGGACTTAAAGGATCTGTTGCTAACAACCACATACCACAGCACACTTTCAGAGGTTTTGGGGAGTCCATACATCATTGAATTAGAGCTGTTTGGCAGCACAGGGATGTAACCAGTATTAGGCAGGTGGTTTATGTGGCATATTTTGCCTAAAATGTAGTACAAACTGCCAGGACACCAAGACTGGGTCATAGACCTGCAAAAAGGTTTTGACCTTAGAATCAAGCTTTTGCAGTAGTTAAGGGTACCAAAAATTGTACATGTGTTTTTAAGGGGGAAATGTTTCATGATTTGTTTTTCTTTGAATAATTAATTTCACTAAATGTTTCATATTTACAGTGGAGTAGTAAGCTGATAGACAAAAAATCAGTGCACATACAACAGTGCAACAGTACACATGTGAAAATAATCACTGTCTGAACAAAACCTTGTATCTCCTTTCACGTCATTTTTTAAATTTTTTGACTAAATTTGAAATTACCAGCTGCCATTCACATAATGTTAAAATTATTTGAGAAATGGATCAATACAAATGTTCAAAAATTGCTTGGAAAAAAATATTTATACATTTATTTTCATTAAAAGTTTAGAATGTTTTTGCTACTCCTGTAAAGCTACTATATTTGGTCATACAAAGGTTTGTTCTGATATCACTAAAATATCTTTCTGATTAGATTCTGTCTGACAGTAGCTCTGTGTGAAAGAGCCAGTAGTGGCTGACCACTGGTGATTTGATTAGATATTGTCACCACAGTATCATAACACTTAAATCTTTGCATAAAGGTTTATTCATTGCATGTCTTTTCAGGTATGACCGTAACCAAATCTGCCTCGCTGTAGAAGGCCTTTAGGCTCTCGGGAACAAAATGCCTACCCATTCATCCCACTTAGTCAATGTTAATCTTAGCATGCAATTTAAAACCCTGCCATCAATGAACGCTCACACTCGGGCAAGCAGCGTAACAAGATAAGCGATGGTGCTAATGCAGACTGGTGCTGTAGTTTGTCTTCCTGGCCCACCATTAGGCCTGGCTAGACACTTCTTCAGCACTGCTCAGAGACAAATTACATTGCAGAGGTAATTGGGTAATGGCTGCTGATTCGATGCTTGGGCAAAATACCTTGTAGAAGCCACAGAGGGCTGAGGTAGATGCCTACATTCGATCAGTACGAACAGTGCTATGAACCTCAGCTCGAACATTTACTGAGGCACAATGCTCAGCAGCCACAGGATTTTTTAAACCTTGTGTGATTGCGATATTGTGGTGTGTTACAATAGAGCGCTGAGGCCCCCATTTGCCCAAGTCTATCATTACCAGGGGTCACAACAAGCCTTCCTAGAACATTATGCTCACCTTCTCAAAAATCAAAGACAGGCATAAAGACTCTTGTCAGCTTTGGCACCTAAGTGGTTGAATGAACTTCCCTGACCGTCTAGAACTAGTCCCTCACCATCTTCAAACGACAACTGAAGACTCATGTCTTCAAAGAGCACTTAGGGAAATAATTATATGTCTAACTAACATTACTAACAAACTTGCTCACAACTAATAATATATTCATTTTAAAAAACAGTGTCTTTTCTGTGTAAGAATTAACTGGTAGAATCTATTGATTAGAAACTCTTAACTCAAGTCTAGGTTTATTAGTGTGAGGGGCAGGATTTTTTGTAGACTGCAAAGCATCCATGTATGTCGCTCGGGATAACAGTGTCTGCCAAATGCTGGACTCTGATTAGTTGTTGTCTATTTCTGACAACCAGCAGGGAGCTGAGTGATCTCTATCAGTGCTAAAAGAGTTGGCCAAATCATCTGCGAGCAAACGATTGCGGTGGGATTCCTTTTTTAAGCACTATGACCCATCTATTAAAAATGCTTCTACATATGGTCAATAGAGCAGGCAGGTCTGTCTCTAATTAGCAGGTTAGAGAGATCTAATTCAGTCCATGCACCTTCAGAGGCATTCATCAGCCATCAGCATCAATAATTAAATAGGCTGTGTCTAATAGCTGGACATAAATATTTTACCCGGTTCTCTAGCCAGACCCCTGAATGCCAGTGGATATATGGCCAAAGCAGTGTAGTATATTCCAGCGAACTTTGTAAGAGATGAAGACCCAGTGGTTAAAATAGAGACAGTGAATTTTGGAATTAATACTGATCTAACAAAGTTAAGATCATTTGATTTAATTGTTGATCATAACACAATTATATTGGCAAACATTTTACACCAGAATTCAATTCAATTTCAATGACTGACCTTGTCAAAAAGCTGATTTGCAAAGTCTGGATCCGAGCCCCTAATGAGCAAGTCAAGGTGACAGAGCCAAGGAACTCCCTAAGCTGGAGGAAGAAACCTTGGGAGGGACCTAGACTCAGGAGGGGAATCCATTTTCGAAATTGTATAGCAATAAAATAAAGAACAAACAAAAAGATAAAACATATTTTCATTTTATGAAGGTGGCATTTGTTAAGGTCAATAACATTCATAGCTAAAATGTGGGCAGCAAATGAACATGCAGTGGTGGTCCGTGGTTGAGCTATTCTAAAGATGGATGAGCAGGAAGAAAGCCCCACTGATCAAATGATCTGTTCAAGCTGGCTAGAACCCCAGTGATAGTGAACCAGATTGAAAGGGAAATCACAACAATCTCTCAGAATTGTGTTTCTAACCCCTCTAGTTTCTAACCTCATAGTCATTATTCTTGTCGACCAATTTAATACTGTTTTATGTGATTTGTTTCTGTTTGCTTTGTCTGGAAAGGCAAAATAAAATAATGATATAATCACTATTTTGCGAGATTGTTATGATTCTGTGTAAGCACCATACAGGCGTATGCACACCCACTTACACGGCCCTGTTGTTAGCGACAGGAAGGAGTAATCCCTGTCTGAATGTAATCTTGCACCACTGAGACCAATTCAAAACCACATGGGGCTTAATGCCCTGTAATGCCTTTATGGGGAACTTGCAGAAGGCTGACAAACCATTCGTTATGGGTGCAATTCGCTCACATGGATTAGGATGTAAATTCCAAAATAATTAATGTCAGTTGGCAAAGGGCACAGGCCCGTGTTTCCTTTTCTTTCTTTATTTATTCCTACATTCCTTCTTTTTTTTTTTTCAGTGCAGAGAGCATGTCGTTTTATACTTCATTCTTTTATTCCTCATTGCAGAGAGCATGCTATTCAATTTAGAAAGCAGACCTGACTTAAGTGTGTTGGGGAGCCTTGAGGCTCTAGCCATAGGGGAGTCTTTGGTATCGCCAAACTGAATTGTGCTCGTTTGAACTGCTATAATGAGTAGGACTCTTTGGTACTGTTGCATATTAAGTTGGGTTCTTTGGTACTACTACAGACATGTGAAAAACATAAGCATGTTTATGAAATATTCAAATAAGCAAATATTTCACCCTCTTTGATGCAGTGCCTACAGATAAAGGTGAAAATAGTACAAATAACATAAAATTTTTAAAAAAATCAAAAAAAGGTTGTAGATGCATTTCATGTTGACAAGTGATTTTTTAAAGATCTCCAAATAATTTAATATAATTCAATACCCCACAAAAATAATCATCCATCTTAGTCCTGGACAAATGTAAAGGACAACAATGTCGGCAAATCCCTTACAAATTCAGTTCAAAACACACTTTTTGATGCAAAAAAGAGCCTCCAAGGATCCAAGATATTCAGCACCAGATCAGCAGGTATTACTTTGCTGGAAATTTGTCTACAATCAGAAAAACAAAAGACAAATATTACCTGCATATGATGTTTGACCTGTAGTCAACTACAGTTAACTACAGACTACAGTTTGCCAAAGAGCATACAGGCAAGGACTAGGCCTTTTGGAATAATATAGACAGAGTTGTTTGGCCACAGTAACTGAGCACATGTGTGGCATATAAGAGAAGAAGTAGATACATTTTTGGTTCTGACAAACGGTATTAGGTTTTTTGTTACTGAAATGATGGGTTTTGGTCTTTAGTACTGATTTTTGGTGGTTCCATAAGACATAATTTAAGGTTTTGTCTATTCAGACCAATGTGATATCCCTAATCCCAAGTCAACACAAAGCTCAACAAAGCACTGAGAATGCCAACCTGCCAATAAGGCTTAACTGTACTAGAAAAAAAATGCTCCCTAACAAAACCTATTCACAGATCCTGAAACTTGAATCTATTGTGTGAAAAGTGTGAAATTCTATCAAAGAGCTTATAAAACCTAAATAAACCTTTTCCCCAAAACTGTCATTTTTGGAACTCAGACATGTCTATTGGTAACAGTAGTAGCTCTGATTGCATCTTCTCTCATCTCTAAGCCTCATCTCCTGACTGACAGCGGTCAGTAAATGTAGCCCCTGAGGCTAGTTACTGAGCTTAAAACCCCACCATCCCTTGGAGAAACGGTTGTTCCAAGCTACCTGTCAAGAGGAGATAAAGAGGAATAGAGAAGGATGCGACAAATGGAAGGGAGGGATGAGAGTCAGAGACATAATGGATAGAGGAAGAAATAGGAGATGAAGAAATAACTACTGCAAAAAGGGAAACAAATGGAGAGAGAAGTCGAGAAATGAAGGGAAGAGATGACGGAAAGAATATTACACAGCAGCATTCGAGGGGAAAGGGAACAGAGAGGACAACATGATCAGATATGCAAAGAGGATGAGTGATAAAGACAGATGTGTATAAATGAGGTTAGATATTACAGAAGGAAGGAAAGGAAAAATGAAAGAAAGTGCAATAGATGTGGGAAAGTGACAATGGAACAGATATAAAGGAAAATAACAGTGAGAAATAGAATGTACCCAGGTGGTCTCAACTCTGACATGTTAGAGTGGAGCTCCTCATAGAATTTAGGTTTGCCTATCAGCCTGCCTGTTCCTTCTTTTACAAGAGCACTGCTTACTGAATATGCTGTAAAAAAAAATACACTGAATTGGCAGTTTACTATGTACTTCTTCTACAGCATCTACAGTCACTGATTATCCAGATTACCATTGTTGACTGTATACATTTCTTTTTCAAGAAGTTTTTTAAAATCCCATTAGTGCTGCTGCACATAATACAATTGTTCAAAGGTCAATAATTGTAAACCTACAAATTGCACATATGTGGGAAAATGACATGTAAAATGGCACAAATTCATATTTTGGAAAATATTTTTAATGTGTCTGAAAGGATCTATCTTTTCTGTTCACTGGAAGGTGGAAATTCTTAAAAATACTGGTGGGATTTTCCAACAAAATAGGACACCAAACTGTTGAGAGAATATTCAGGTAATAACAAACGTCACTAGAGAACTTTGTGTCCGGTGTACAGCAGTGAAGAATGTGGTGTGCTTGTTTCACAATCAAACCTTGCATTACATTTTTAAAAGCAAGAAGTGAGGTGGTCTTCAAAGCTAGCCAAAGACCTACACCATATGGATGAACACTTGTATTTGTGTGTTTTTGGTGTGTGTTAAAGATCATTGCAAAAAAATAGTAATTCTTATTGACTGCCAGTGTTTTTGTCCCTAAATTGTTGCAGACACATTCAGATGCAGATCCATTTTTCAGACACATTGTTCAATACCTTTAGGGTGGATTAAATACCTCCACAAATGACAGTTGCAGTAATTGCTGAGACAGCACCACGATCGCCCCTGGACTTGCACAGTGTTCACTGACAGAGCGTGATAACTGATTTCATTAAACATTATAGCACAAACACGTGACTTTAAGTGTAACTAGGGGAATAAGGTCATGCGGTGACTTTTTACTTTTTACTACCATTTTTCAACTCCCCTCCCCCACCTTCAAAATGTATTAGGAATTTCTGCTTGGGAGCTAACACTAGTTCACCCCCCTTTGAGAAATACTCCCCTAGGTTCCGCTTGTCTATCATTAGCTAGAAACACTGCACTAACTAGCATATCTAGCTAGCTTGCTACATTAGTGTTAGCATGACAACAGCTATTGCTAACTTCGTTTTAAAGATTGTATATTTCTGTTTGTTTCTGGTGTTTCTGTTACTTTACTCCTCTTATCATTAAGTGGCATTTTGTTTTTGCGAATGTTTATGAACTGACATGAAAAAGAAATAATTTAGTTAAACTTAAACTTGCACTCATTCAGTTATTTACACTGAAAAATACATATTTTTACATATAAATTCAGAGGGCATAGCATTGTTCCACTTACTATAGTGTTTGGGTAACTTCTAGGGTCCCATTAGATACTTTCAGGACAGACCTAGTTCATAAATCTGTTGAAGGAACTTCCCCTTTTTGTCCAACCACGCTGCAAAAACTCAGGATGATAATAGATTTTAGAACTTTTTAGGGACTTATTCCCTTACTTCAGGGTAGGTACTTTCCTGTCAGAAGAGGATGCAAGTGTTCGGTGATTAGAAGTGTAAGGCGATTGGTCCAGATGGAGGTGTATTGGGACTGGTCCAGACAAAAGTGGGCAAGGATTGCAGGGCCAGTTGCTGATGGTTGGTAGAGCTACCGCATACAATAAGTGGACCCTGTGATCGACACATTAAAATTGTGTAGTATTTCCTCTGTAGCATGTCAGATCAATAAAACCTGGACTTCACCTGGTCATGTTTGCCCCCATTATTAACATCCCATGTTGTTGTTTACACATCTAATGTTTCGCACAGATTGTTTAAAAATTGTGCTGCAATTCCCTTTACACTTTCATCTGGATCGGTCACCCCACAATTACATCACTCATGGATCCTTTATTGTGAGATAGTACCTACTCGTAGAGCAAAGCAGCTAAAACAGCGTTCTAAGAATTATAATCATCTTCAGTTTCTGCAGTCTAAAAGCACCTATGGTTAAG
>JBBPDA010000132.1:23303120-23315048 GCA_037974385.1 Arnoldichthys spilopterus | reverse complement strand
AGCAAGGTACCGTCCCACTACTCTGCTCCACGTCTTGGAAGTCGCTTTGGATAAAAGCGTCAGCAAAATGAATAAATAAATGCTCTTACCTTTTGTACTGCCGTAGCAATGCAAATTTCCCACTTGTGGGATTAATAAAGGGTTATCTTATCTTATCTTATATTACAAATGAAAATTACAGATAATACAAATAAAACAAATATACAAGTTAATTATGTAGTGTCTGCTAAATAAATTACCTATTCGTTTTTTAATTGTAAGCTCTTTTGATACTGAATGGGATCTGTCATTAATTTCCCAAATGATATGATCAAAATAATTATAAAAATAAAGCAACTCAATTAAATCCTGCATTTGTGTTGTTATGCAGTGCACTTATTTAGAAATAATTTAACCATAAAAGAATGGTACAATGTGTCATATTCCGAACTCCTCACTTTTGGAATTTTCTGTTCCCAAAAATGTACAGACTATTTTAAAAAGAATTGTTGCAACAATGGTACACATGCCCCTACCACAGCTTTGTTTAAACATGTTGCTGGAATTTAATTTAAAATGAGTACATGTTCCAATATGACTTTTTCTGATAAAAAAAAGAAAAATTATAAACAAATATTCATTAACATTTTTCTTAAAATTTCTTTAAAATTTTAGAGGAGCCAAGTGTTTGTCCAAGTCCTGCTTGTATCAGCAAGAGTAGACAAGCTGATTGGCCCTACGTCGCAAACAGGTGGAAAATAAAAGTCAGATGTTAACACAAGCCTCTCTGGTAACTCTGGTAAGCGCCGGCAAAGAGACTGGGCTAGGGATAAAACTAAATTCACAGGTGCAGATGCTGAACTAAAAGTGCTGCGAGCATGGACACGCGAGGGCACACGAACCAAGAATATGACATCTTGGCAACAATAAAGTGTGCCCCACCCCCCAGTGCCCCAGTGCACAGCACCCGGGAGCCTTCAAAGAACACATGCAGGCTCCTCGTGAAACAACCGACTGCACCCGGGAACCTGCAAAGCCAAATGCAAGCCTCCCTGGTGCAGCCGGCGCAGTATGTATATGTTTGCCTTGCCTCTGCTGCAGTCCAGCTGTTGCCAAACTCCTGTGGTGTTGCTGAGTCCATATTGTCAGGTGTTCTCATTTCATTCACTGTTTTCTGATCAAAGTTTCCACACAAGCCAGAGAGTTTACCCTGGAAAGATATATAAACACATACATTACAGTACAATGTTCATTGCTTAATTAGATTCAACTACTCTGTTATTGACTAAAGTTTATTTTTCAGTAAACCATTAATGACTAGTGGCAATTTTCCTGATTAAAATGTATATTTTACATTATCCTAATACTGAATTTTATTATTTAAGTATTTTCAAAGGCTTTCTAGTTTTTTGTTTGTTTTAATGCATGTTGAAATGTTTGAAAGGCTATACCACAGTTTGACAGTTTCTCAATTTTCTGTGTTTTCTCAAATAAAAAAAGGTAAATGTGGAATTACTCAATTACTAACACTACTGACAGTGATAACCGTAGCCATTTGTCTGTGTGGGTAAGGGCGTTTATTGGAATAGTGGGGTATGATTAGGGTAGATTTGGGCATGTGGGTGTGTATGTGACCTGCCAGCGGGGTCCAGCTTGTATGTGTATGGTGGTTTTTCTGTCCCAGAGCACTGTCACCTCATACTGCAATAGGTGAATGATGGTGAAATAGCCTGCACTCCAGATCAACACATTCTGCCTGTCAACCACGCTAGATGAGCTCTGTACATAAGAAAAATTACTGAATTAATTAAACTAAAATAAATACTGGACTCATATTGAATGCATATGAACCCATCAGTTCATGTTAGCAAATAACAACAAAATAAAACAGATTACATACAGGTATGCACTTTTGCATTGTCATGTATGTAATTTTGATATACACAAACACATTGATATACATAGCTATAGACATTTTTGTTGTCTAATGTCATCTAAGTCACATATCTCAAGTAGTCTCAAGCAGATAACAGTTTAAGCAATTATCTGTCAGTACTCATAATTCTGATATCATTATACATCCTTAATTACACACATACATAAAGCAACAATAAAACAATGCAAATACTATTGTAATTGTTTAAGGGAAGAGTTCAGTGAAAAATCTAATTTACACAATTTTCCACTTACCCTAGATGTAGTATATCAGTGAAATGTTACTTCTTTATTTTGGCACTGCAACAGTGATGCTAAGATTGTTAACAAAACCTAAAACTTAACAGTAACTCAAATAGCCCATGTTTCCATAAAAATACATCACCATACATCTCTCAACTTACTCAAACTGCCTATAGCTTCTCATTAGGGTGGCACAGACTTGTAGAAGTGGTTTATGGCAAAGTGTGAGATATAAAAATGAACAAAACACTGGAAGCCATACACTCAACACCAGTACTAATAATTTGAAAAGCAGTCATAAATTGCAGAAATTAAACCACATGAGATCATATGACAACCCCCTTGTGTCACACACATTAGAAGAGCTCCAGACTCTTGTGCCCGCTTTTTGTTCTTATAGCTTTTAATCCAGTATTTAAAGACTGAAGATTGTTGCTTAGGAAATTTCTTTTAAACCCTTTAGAAAATTCCATCTGGTTGATATAGTTGTATTTAAAGCTCAATAACTTTAGATCAGATCATAGAAACATCATTCAAATTGTAAACTAATTAAGACAGGTGTACCATGAAGAAAATGAGGTTTAATTCTGGAAAATTAGTTGGTTTCTGCTTGTGAATAACTGATTGTGATTGATTATTTTTTAAACTGATTCAGTAAGGTATTCAAGTTTAATTTAATAAAATGTAAAAGGTGCATTTTATGGTCCTTCAGTGCAAAATGAAAACAGTGCCAAAAGGCTCCTGATCTTCATTCTCTGGACCATGCCAGCAATTCAAATGTTCTCGCATCAGTTTACCTGTCAAGGTACTTTGTCAAGGGGTTTCAGGAAGTAAGCACGATGGTTTGTGAGATTTATTTTAAATAAAGGAACACTAACAATACTATGGACTAAGAACACAAACAAGGATGAACAGAAAGAGGCACAGAACTTATAACTGAGGCTAAACACCACAGGGGATTCCGACAGGGTCCAGGGCAACACTAAGGAACATAAAAGAAAATCGAGACAGGCATAGACATACAGGCATACACAGTAGAAAATTAGAAAATGATATACAGGGTCAGAGAAACTAATGACAAACGACAAAGACAAGGACAAGGACACACAAGACTAAATAGGGACACTAAACAAGGAACACCTGACGCAGGGAGGAGACAAGGACGAGGGGCAGGTGACGAGGGCGGAGACAAGGCAGAGCTAAAGCAAAAAATGAGACCGGGAGCACATGGGAAGACATGAAACGTAACGAAGACGAGAAGACAAGATGGGACATTACATTTGTCGTTTTTTTTGGCATTATTTTTCTAATAAACACACTGAAAACCGAAATGTTTGCCCTAACTCGCCTCTGGTGTGGTGCTCCAATCGCAAGCGCGAAATGGCTCCCCTCCTCCTCCTGCTCCCCACACGGTTTGGGTGACTGAAAGAAATACCCCACAGCCTTAAACACACCCAATCACAGCAAGACATGACTCTGAGGATTGTGCTTACTGATTGAGAGATTGACAATCACACGTGCCATCTTGACGCTGGCAAGGCGTGCCCAAAAATGAGCCATATGCAGAGGCTGGGAGATGTCTTTTGGAAAGGGAATTTTGAACGGTTCCTAATTGCTCATCGAAAGCAGTTGTAGTTTCATGCACAGGAGGATTTTTTTGCCATCAAATGAGCCAAGTTTAACCCTTTATTCCAAGTTTTCTGCAAGTGAGCTGTTATGGAACAGTTCTGTGATTTATTACAAGTTAGTTTGCGCTTTGTTCTGTTTCAGTGAGCAGGCTGTTTTAAGGTTTTAATGCTGTTTAATGGGAATAATGAGTGTCTGGTGATGATTTGAGGTTGTCTACAATTTTTCTGTGGCATTGTCCGACCCGTAAAATGGAATTTGACCAGTGTTCTCCTTGTGGGTGCAATAGCTCCATCTTAGTTGTTTACGTTCAAACTTTACCAGATTATAAAATAACAAAAGCACCTAAAGTCTCCAAACCTTGCACATGTGTGCTCTGGAGGGTAGTGAATTGAGCAAAACTAGAGTTTTGGAGTTTTAAACAGATGATGATGGATTGTATCATTTGAAATACTATTGTTTCTTTAGACAAGGGCGTCTACCTCACTAGGGAGACATTCTTTAAATACTGAAATGGCGAAAGTGCGCAAACAACTTCAAAAACATTCGTTTGCTAGCTCTTCTAGAGGTAACTAAGAAGGACGATGCAGTGGGCTTTCTCAAACATTCTCTACCACAATGGTTTCCTGCTTTGAAAGAGAGAAATACTGAAGTTAAAAGAGATATTTACCCCACAACTCAGTGCAGCAGTGGTGGGCCTCAAGTGCTCATCTAGCTCATTCTATGCTTTACCTGCAGTTTTTGGGAAGTACTGTGTTGTAAGGTTTATACAGCCTAACCCAGCATAACAGGGTTAGGATGTTTTTTTTTGTTTTTTTTTTACTATTTCATTTAACCCACTTTCATCATGGTTGTACTTAACATTTTGAGCTGGAATGATAATGGCATGAAGGGTCCTCACAAATGAGCATGTTTTTTTGAATTATTAAGTAGGAAAAAAATCGATCTTGCTTTAATTCAAGAATCACATCTGAATGCAGAAGACATTCGAAGATGAAGTCAAGTCAAGTCAAGTAGGCTTTTATTGTCATTTAAACCATATACAGTTCACACACTACACAGTGAAACAAAACAATGTTCCTCCAGGACCATGGTGCGACATGAAACAGAGGACCACCAACACTGCACAACTAACAAGATTGCCTGGGGGATGAAACTATTGCACATTCTAGTAGTGAAGGCCTGAATGCTTCAGCACCTTCTTTTAGATGGCAGGAGGGAGAACAGCTTGTGTGAGGTGTGTGCTGGGTCATCCACAATGCTGGTGGATTTGCGGATGCAGCGTGTGGTGTAAATGTCTATGTTGGAGGGGAGAGAGACTCCGATGACCTTTTCAGCTGACCTCACAATCCACTGCAGGACCTTGCGCTCGATGACCGTGCAATTTCCAAACCAAACAGTTATGGAGCTACTCAGGATGCTCTCAATGGTCCCTCTGTAGAAGATAGGCTTTCCTGAGTCTCCTCAGAAAGTGAAGATGCTGCTGGGCTTCCTTGGCTGTGAAGCTGATGTTCAGGGACCAGGTGAGGTTCTCCGCCAGCTGAACACCTCAGTGCTTGAGCTGTCAATGTGTAGCGGAGAGTAGCCACTTGTGGTTCTCCTGAAGTAAACAACCATCTCTTTTTTGTCAACATTCAGAGAAAGGCTTGGCTTTGCACCTGTCCATTAGCTGCTTTACCTCCTCTCGGTATGCTGACTCTTTTTTCTTGCTGATGAGTCCCACCACAGTTGTGTCATCAGCGCAGCGCACAACCCTGTGGAGCACCAGTGCTCAGTGTTGTGGTGCTGGAGGTGCTGTTCCCAATCCTAACTAACTGAGGCCTCTCAGTCAGGAAGTTCAGGACCCAATTACAGAGGTTCAGGCCCAGCAGGCTATTGGGGTATGATTATGTTAAATGCTAAAGTAAAGTCAATAAACAGCATTTGTACATATCCTTCTTGTCCAGAATTGAGAGGGCCAGATGAAGGGTGGTGGTTATTGCATCATCTGTTGAGCAGTTTCAGCAGTACGTGAACTGCAGGGGGTCCAGTGAAGGAGGCAGCAGATTCTTGACGTGCCTCATGACGAGCCTCTCGAAGTACTTAATGATAATGGAAGTGAGTACAACGGGAAGGTAGTCATTGAGGCAGGACACTGGAGACTTCTTTGGCACAGGAATGATGGTCATAGTCCTGAAGCATGTTTGAACAGTGGCGTTGCTCAGGGAGATGTTGAAGATGTCAGTTAGAACATCTGGCAGCTGGTCTGCACATTCCCTAAGCACCCTGCCAGGAATGTTGTCTGGTCCAGCAGCTTTCCATGGGTTGACTCTGCATAGAGTTTTCCTTACATCAGCTATAGTCAGACACAGTACCTGGTTGTTGGGAGGAGGGGTGGTCTTCCTCATTTCCACATTGTTCAGTGCCTCAAACCTTGCATAGAAGTTGTTGAGCACATCAGAAAGGGAGGCATTACTGTCACAGGCAGGTGCTGTTGTCCTGTAGTTGGTGATAGCTTGGATAGCTTGCCATTGATGCTTTGTGTCACCAATGTCGCTGAAGTGGCTGTGGATCTTCTGGGTGTGTGCACGCTTTGCTACCTTGATGGCTCGGGATAGTTTGGCCCTTGCTGCTCTTAAGGCTTCTTTATCACCTGCTCTAAAAGTGGCGTCCTGGGCCTTCAGTAGTGCATGCACCTCTGCAATGATCCAAGGCTTCTGGTTGGGGCGTGTTGAGACAGTGACATCATCAGTGCACTTGCTGATGTAGCTGGTCACTGATGCTGTGTACAAGTTAGTTCCAAGTTAGTGCAGTTACATGTGATTGCAGCCTCTCTGAACATGAACCAGTCTGTGTTATTAAAATATATATAAATTATAATGCTGGCCAGGTTTTTACCTGCTTTAGAACTGTTTTGAGTGCTTCAGGAGTGGCCTGGATGCCGTATTAGCATAACAGAGAGATGGCCTGAGTGGCCCAGGTGGGGGCAGGGCTCAGCTCGGTACGTGGCTGAAATGTAATCAAGATCCATTGCCTTAACCCCTCGTGTAGCAAAGTTCACGTACTGCTGGAATTTAGGGAGCGCGTAAACAGGATATATTGTTTGCTAAAGAAAAACACTTACTGGAAGACACTTAAGGGAGATGGCTGTGTCCAGACTGCATGTCAGCGCAGGGGCTGTGTCCAGCCTGCATGCAACTGGAGGGGCGGTGTCCAGCCTGCACGCCGCTGGAGGGGCAGTGTCCAGCCTGCACGCCACTGGAGGGGCCGTGTCCAGCCTGCACGCCACTGGGGGAGCCGAGCTATGCCGCCACGCCACTGGAGGAGACAAGCCACGCCTCCACGCCGCTGGAGGAGCCGAGCCACACCTCCACGCCGCTGGAAGAGCCGAGCCATGCCTGCACGCTACCGCAGGCACCTTCTTGCACCCCCGGACACCACCGGCACCTCCTGGCTCCCCCCGGACATAGCTGACGTCGACTAACTCTGCCTCCGTGTCTCCTGGGCCCCAGGGAAGAGGGGGGGTCTCACGGAACGCCGGGAGTCGTCCGTTAGGTGGGTGGAGATGTAAGGAAAAGGGGCAAGGCCCCTTTAAGGGAGATAGGGGAGTTGCCTCCCTCTGGTGGCCGGGGCCAGTAACCCCAGCATCAGCCCTCAAGGGCCCACAGCTGCTGTGGGTCAGAGGGTTGATTGCAGGAATTACATAAGCTCCGGGCAACCAGAGGGAGGCGCGAAGTCAACTAGTCGAATCTTGTACTGTTACTGAGCGTTTCCAGGTGTGATATTAGTGATTGATGGACTTTCAGACTGATTAACAACATTGATTTGGATTACCCCTTGGATCTGGATGCCTGCCTGTTTTGAATAAAACAGTGTACCTTATCTTCGCATTGTGTCCCGTATTCCTCCATTCATGACATAAACATTTATTTAAAACTAAAATTCAACCACAAACAAGTCTGTGCCACTCTATCCGGAAAAACTGATCTGGACAAATTGCATGAATTAGGTTTTTGTGATATGCTATTTATTTAAATTCATATAAATTGAGGTTTTTATGCTGCTTAGTACACAGAAATTTAATTTTAGGCGGGTGCCTTAAAATCAGACTGTTTAGTTTATGACAATCATCAAATACTATTAGATTTTATGCAAACTAGAATGAAATGATTTGTATAGTATTAGGGAGATTAGAAATAGTGAATACATTATTAAGATTACTCACAGGTTTTCCGGTTTCATCATCAAAAACAATGAAAGATCTTCCAATTGAGATGAGGAGAGTTTTCCTGCAGATCACACCATTTTCGAAGCAATCTACATTCTCTGCTGTGATGCTTATCATTACATCAGCTGAGCTCTGACACAAACATTCACACAGACAAAATAGATAGACATACTGAATTATAAACAAATGGAAATGTTAAAAGTATAAAAAATATATAATTATATAATAAAGCAGAGATGCCCACACCACTCACCTTTAAAAGATAAACTTTACAAGCTCCAATATAATCAAACAGTAGTCCATCAAATGTGCGGTAGTGCCGATCTCCATATGCAGTACATGTCGAAGCACATGGACGGAACTCGCACTGGAATGAACCATGCTGACATACACTAACACAAAACATGCACCATTAGACATTTATTCTCGCTTCCCCCTAAATACTCACTTTAGCTGTTCTGTTCCTCTAAATTGTATTATGAATTCTCTACTCATGTTTCATTTGGCTTATAGAATGACACTGCTGTCTTAGACAGCAAGATTATTTGAAACAGCAAAGATTTTGAGTAAATAAAATTTTCTTTGTGTTCTTCAAACGTGTAACAATAACTTAAACAAATATCATCATTTAAGCACTAAATAACCTTATCTGATGAGCATCTCAGCCCATGGTCCCGAAGGTAATTTTGATGTTTACTCTCCTCCATGTTGTTTTTGCAGTGACACCCCCAGAGCAAATTCTCACAGTACAATGTTTGTAAGTACTCTAAACCAAGCATCACTTAGAATTATAGTAGTTAAAAGATGATATAGAATCACTTTAATGGGTAAAAGAAACACCATGCACCACAAAGCTATGCATTATACAATTGTTATACAAGTAATATAAGTAATTAAATGAACACATGAATATATGTTTAATTAATTCTAATTTAAATTATCTACTGACATGTTCATTGTTCAAGTTGTATAAAATAAAAGTAAAAAAAAAAGTAACTGTGATTTTAATTATGTTACTTATTTATTTAATAAAACAACATACAGTGATGAAAGCTTAATATATTTATAACTTTTAAAACCACCCCTTTTTTGCCCTCATATACACATAATTAATCACCCTAATTTATACAGGTGATATGCTTAAACTTACATTTTGAAATGTATGCATGCTCACTGCTACAACTTTGACAAACACAGGCTGCATTAAGTACCTTGAGCTTTAAAAATTACAGTTTTCTACTGGACTCTCTGAATATCTTTCCTAATTGTTGAAATAAATAATGTTAGTGGATGCTGTTTGTAACTTTCACCACTGAATGAACACTTACCACTGGTGGCAGGGGGAGGACACTTTGTCTCCTGGATAATATTCTTTGCCTTTCCATAAACATGGACATGCAATCGTTTCAAAGCACTCATCACCATGTTTCAAAAGTCTATAAGAAGAGCAAAAGTTGATTTTCATTCTCACAGTTTCAAAGTCTTTTTTTTCACTCTCTCTCCTTTCTTTAGATAAAGACCTTGTAATATTGCAGGTCGAATCATTTTCACTGGCCCCAGGACCCTCAGTTGTTCATGAGAGTGAAAGTTCCCAGTAAAGCGAGTGTGAGGTCTGTGTAAACTTACACCCCAGATAGAAAGGTGCTAACAGCTCCTTTTCTCTATCTGCCAGAAAGCTAGATCACTTACTGTCTTCAAAGCACCCATATTCACCACTGAACTGTAAGCATTGCTCATGATCATAATGCATACTGTACTTCTTCTCAAACAATGTCTCTTTCTCTCTATTTTTCACTTTACTTTAAAGCGTGTTAGAATTAGGCAAAAAAAAGGCTTGTTCCATGGTTTAGTGATCAAACACGCAACATGAAAGAAAGCAATAGCATAACATATAAAGCTATACATGACCTCTGAGTACCTTACTGAACTTATCTCTCATTATGAACCTTCAAGTCCTCTTAGATCACAAGGTGCTGGCTATTTACTAGTTCCCAAAATCTTTAAAAATACAGTAGAGGGAAGAGCCTTTTCATACAAAAACCCCCAGCCCTGGAATAATCTTCCAACTAGCTAGATTTATACGTCCAGCGCCGATGCGAGTGGCAGCCCAACCAGGAGCTCTGTCCTTTTTCTTTTTCTTTCTTACTTTTACTGTAGTGTCTCTTGACTGTTTATTCTGTTTTTTCCATCTATTAGTGTTTTTGCTAACATAGTCATGTGTGTTTACATTGTTACATTGTTTACATTTTTATGTATATTGTGGCTACTGGAACAAAAAAAATCCCTTGGGATCAATAGAGAGATAGATAGATACTTTATCTTATCTATCCAGTGTTTGGGAATCAGACACAGTCTCTGATTTCAAGTCTAGGTTAAAAACTTACTTGTTTACCCAGGCGTTTGCTAATTAAAATTCCCTGATAGATGGAGGTCACAGAGTCAGATTATCTACTACATTAGAACTAAAGGAGCCACCGCCACCCCCTCTAGTTCAGATCTACTGTCTAGTGGGGTCATTTCTGGTAACACAGTAGCCATGAGACTTATGGACTGAACTAACGCCGCTTTTGTAAACTGAGACCGTTCCTCACCTTTAAACTGTTTATTTTACTGCCATCTGGTGTCAGCCAGAGGAGGATGAGTTCCCTTATTTCCTTGGTTCCTCCCAAAGTTTCATCTTCTTGCTCAGGCAGTTTTTCCCTGCCTCCGTCGCCTTGGCTTGCTCAATAGGGGCTTGGACCCAGATTTTGTAAAACAGCTTTGTGACAACATCTGAATTTATAGTTTTCCCACCTCTTATTTGTCATACATCCCTGCTTTATACATATGCAAGGCACCCATGCTGTGGGGACTGATGCCACCCAAATACCGTTATAGATGTTGGCTTCTGAACCTTTTGCTGTTAACAGTCTGGATCGTCCAATTTGTTAAAGTTCAAGTTCAATTTATTGATCATATGTATGTTAACGTTGGGTCAACAGTACAATAAAATGTGTTGGACAAGAGGAACCAGTAAAGTCAGCAGAAGAGCATGATAGATAAGAATGAATATAAAATTAAAGTAAAGTGTAAAGTGTGATGTGCAAAAGTGAAAAAGTGACCTGTGCGAACAGCAATATTGCACATTGGATGAAGGCAATAGAATAGAAGGTTATGAGTTCAGTATCCTGATGGCCCGGTAATAAAAACTGTCCTTTAGCTGTGTGGTGTGGGCAGTCATGCTTCTGTAGTGTCTGCCAGATGGTAACAGGGATGAAAGACTGTGTGCTGGATGGCTGTGGTCTTTTATGATACTGTGTACTTTTCTCTAGTACTACTGGTGGAAGATGTCCTGAATGGCAGGGAGACTGTTACTGGTGATGTTCTGCAGTCTCCATTACTCTCTGCAGTGTTTTTCATGGCTGTGGGCAGTGCTGTTCCCATACCAGATTTATGCAGTCTGTCATCAAGCTCTCAATAGTGCACCTGTAGAAGTCATGATACTGGAATTCATGCTGAACTTTCTCAACCTCCTCAGGAAAAAGAGGTGCTGGCAAGCTTTCTTGACCACAGTTTCTGCATGCATTGTCCATGATAAGTCCTCAGTAATGTGCACACCAAGGAACTTGAAGCTGCTGACCCTTTCCACCTCATCACCACCAATGTGGAGGGGCTTGTGTCACCCCCTTTGCTGCCTCCTGAAATCTGATGAATTTGAGCTAAGCGCGAATGTCCCCACTGACACAGGGTTTCTGATTGGCAAAGGTGCAGATGGTGGTTGTGGGTACAACGTCCTCAGTGCACTTGCTGATGTAGCCTGTGACAGAGTCTGAGAATTTACTGATGTTATCATGAGCTGCATCTTCAAACATCTGCCAATTGGTAGTTTCAAAGCAGTCCTATAAAACCTACACAGCCTCACTGTCCCACCTGTAAATGACTCTGCTAACTGGCTTTTG
>JBBPDA010000132.1:23257293-23289996 GCA_037974385.1 Arnoldichthys spilopterus | reverse complement strand
TTCAGCCAGGGCCAATCAACTTGTCTAGTCTCGCAAAGCGCGCCTCCCTTCTTCGCTGACGCAACGAGGGAGGTGTCTCCTTACTGCCACCCTGCGGTTGGGCTCTGTAACAACTCCCGTGTCTGCCGCCACGCAGATACGTTACAGCGTCACTCTGATGCTTGCTTAAAAACAACGAGGTGCGTTTTTAATTTCGATATGATGTATTATTTCTTGAATTTGACATACTATTTTGAAGTCTTGAAGTTAATATTTTGCCAAATTTTAAATGAATGTCAAATAGTTTATTTGAAATACATGTGTAAAAAAAAAAGAGGACTTTTATTTCTTCTCCACCTGGTGGGAATGGCTCCCGTAGAACTAGGGGTGCACCGACTGTTCATATGTATGGCCAATTTTAATTTCCTCACAGACAAAATTGCTGAAGGCCAATTTGCAGAATATAAATACACTAAATCGGCCTTACACTTGCACAATCTCGCAAACGCACAACATTTAAATGCACAACATGTGCACTTTATCCATGTGCAATCATCCATGTTAGAATAAATTGTTATTTTAGTCAGACAAATTCCAGCCATGCAACCACTTCTGACTGCACATTTGTTATGCAGCTAAATTAAGATTGTAAGGATAAAAACGTATGATTACATACCCATATACCTGGTTCCATATTCCAGTCTTTAACCCCATTCAAAATGGCTCATGTTTGCAAATATTAAGATATTATACAGCATGACATCTAGTGTGAAAGTGTATTTCAAATTCACATTGACAGTAAATAATTGTTTAGAATTTGGATTGTTTTGTTCATTTCTTTACACATACACGTCTGCAGTAACATTTAATTACTGATCTTTACTAAATAACCTAAAATTCAGTTTTTTGCTAATGCATTTAGAACCACTTTTACATTTGTTACCATACAGAGGTTATTTTAGTCATCAGTGGTCAGTTTCTGACCACAGAACCACAGGCTGCATATTTTTGTGGTAAACCACTCTTGTTCTAGCAGTGACACCAGCGTGTAAAAATTCAAGCAACCATGCTGTACGTGAATCACTTGTACCAAAACTATACTCACAGCATTGAGAATGATCTACCACTCATATAACCTCTGTTCAAGGTCAGAAACACCAGATAGGCTGTCTTTTTATTTGGAGTATATTGTATTATGTATGTTTGAAGAGCTCATAAAAAGTGGTCAGTGAGTGTAGATAATGTAGATATGTCTAATATAGTGAATGTGGAGGTTCCTTAAACTTAAATGTTTTTCATCTAAATCATTTCTTTTCTTTAAATGAAATGATCTTTCACTAGAGCTTGAAAGTTTGTGTACCCTTTATAATTTTCTACATTTCAGCATAAGTATGATCTAAAACATCATCTACCATGATAAAGGGGACCCTTAAATGACAAAAATAGGAGAGTTCTTGAAATTCATTATGCTGTAAAAGCTTACAAAAATATCTCTAAAGAGTTTGGACTTCACCTATCTACAGTCAGACAGATTGTGCAGAAATGTAGGAAATGTATGACATAACTATCTTCTCCAGGAGTGCTTGACCAACAAAGAACACTCACAGACAGTTGTGTGCACATCAGGGTTACAATGTTTGTAACTCAGCAAGGCAAATAATTGGAATTAAGCTATAAGACTTGTAATGTCTGTGATGGATTGGCCTCCTGTCCTGGGTGTACCCCGCCTTAGGCCCGTAGTCAGCTGGGATTGGCTCCATCTTCCCCGTGACCCAGAAATGGAAGAAGCGGTTGGAAATGGATGGATGGATGGATGGATGGATGGATGGATGGATGGATGGATGGACTTGTAATGTAAATATAGCCTTGATACAAGTTTTAACTAAACACTGCAAGATGTAGGTCTCCAGACAAGTCTGCCACACTTGATTAGTTAGAGTACTTGAGGGAGACTGATGTTACATTGAGCTACTTCATGGTTAAGTTGTAGGTTGGATAAAAGCATCTGCTAAATGCCTTAAATTAAATGCTCTTAATTGCGTCCTTATATTTTACGAATATATGGTGAAAAGTTCCTAGTATCTGTGTTTTTCTGGGTTTCCATTCCATACTTTGTGTTTGTGTTATGACTGTTCCAAATCCAGTCATAAATCATTTCAGCATGTCTGCCAAATTAGGAACAATTAGCTCTGGTCAAGGACTCTGGTTTTGGCTGTGTTGCAGGAACATGGAGAAGAAGCCGAGGACACAGAGAGAGTTAAGATTGGGTTTTGAGGCAGAGATGAGAACAAGCTGACAGACAATGGAGCTGTTGGCTAGATGAAGTGGTTTTAATGAAGCTTGATTTGTTGAGGGTGAAGATGTGGCAGTGATTGCAGTGCAACTGCATTTTTAAATGTATTTTTTTTGTTTTTGGAGTTGTGTTTTAATGTATTTTAATATTCTACTGTTATCCATCATTTCGAAAAGATTGAAAGCAGGGTGTGTCCTGTTTTAAGGATGAATCTGGGGCAATGTTATAAGAAGAAATTTATGCTTGGTGTTCTGTCTGTGCTTGTACATGTTAGCAGGAAGGCTCTAGTGTCCAAACTCTGGTGAGTATAGTGTGTGTTGTTTCTCATTCTACTGGGGTTACGTTCTCTGTAGGGTGTGGCGGGGTCCATTTTATTAGCATTCAGAGAGATTTTTCCCTGAGACAGCTGCTAAAGTGAAACATCTGCACTGACTCTGGCCTGGGCAAGAGACAATAGGAGCATAGGGAGGGAGAGAAAGGAAGAGGAGCTCTGATGAAGAGGATTTTGGCAAGGAGATTGAAAAGGGGGACATAATTTATGACATTTCACATAAGCTACAAGTGAAGCTACAGAACGGAGGCTAGTTGTTTTGACATTACACTTTTAATTGAGCTGCACATCCAAACTGCTTTTACTGACAACTACTGGTAATTAGAGCTAATGTAGACAGATATCAGCTTGGACCTAGTTCATGCTATTAGGCCAAATAAAAGAAAACATTTTCATAGCAACTCTCCTTAGTAATGCCTGCCATTGCACATTGCCTCCCACTATTGGCTTTAGTGGACTAGAGTGACTAACTAATTAATAACAGAATGGTGAAAAGTTCATTGGGGCCTTCCTTTCTTGCGAGGTGGGATTCATTAACAACCTTTTAGTGCTGGAATGTGGTTTACGGATAGGAAACATATCCCATATGTCACCATGTACAGTCTGTGTTAGTCTCCATCATCAGTAGTCAGTTTCTGATGTTGTTGAATATTTTTAGGGACGCAAATACTTTAGTAATTGTACTGATTGTGAACTTGTATGTACTTCTACTCAAAAATTATAATATATAATATTACCATAAGAAAAAAAACATTTCCTTACATTTTTATTTAAACCTTCAGAGCACTTGATGAAAATCTTCAAGGCCAAGACATTTATCACCCTTTTAAGAAAATCAAAATAAGATATTAGCATTGTTGTAAAATGAAACTGCCCACAGTAATGCTCATTTTGCTGTGTGTTAGCACTAAAACCACTGACTTATATACACCACTGAATCACACCCCATCTCTTAAACATACTTTTCACTGAAGCTTCTTGTACATATATATTCACATTGATCAGCCATAACATTAAAACCACCTGCCTAATATTGTGCAGTGCCCCATCATGCTAGCAAAACATGAGGTATGGACTTGAAACATGGACTCTACAAGGCCCCTCTTGGTGTGCCGTGGTATCTGTTATGAAGATGTGGGCAGCAGATACTTTTAGACCTAGAAGTTAGAAGGTTTGGCCTCCATAAATAAGATTAGTTTGTCCTGCCTTACCACTGGTACCACTTTACCTGGGTCTGTTTTTGTGTAGTGCAAGTGTTGCAGAAATTTTAAATTTGTTTGTGTATGTGTACTAAATACACTGCTCAATAATAAGCTGCTCAGTGAAAACATTGGAAATCTTTCTTTGTAATTTTGTCAGTTAAACCTAGGTTTAAATGTCTTAACTTTTGGAGAAATGGGTTTATACAAAGTAGGTGCTCCTAAAGAGGTGGACTGCCATACTCTCTGTGCACTTAGGAGTGAGTTCTGAAATGTTCTTAAACAGCCCCCACAAGGACACATTCCTGTGCCCCTTCTCTGACCCTAACCCTAGCCTTGTCTGATAATGACCTAATGCTGCATGGAATGATTTAAGCAAACCTTGGCCTGGGTAAAGCACCCTCCGCACTTAATATTAAATATAAACTGATACTGCATGCAACTTGAAAGATGCTTTTTCATGTTCTTTGTGCAACCTGATGCTCCATACAAAAAAGGGATTCCATTCCCACAGGAGTACATTAATATAACCCACCTGGGCCCCACTCCAAGCATACTGATTTTGGCAGGACCTGCCAGCAAAAAGCCAAATCTACATGCATAACTTTATTCAAGAGCAGATTGATATTTTTACATTTCAGATCAATATTTCTGCACTCTGATATAACTATAAACTTTATACAATCGTATCCAGTGATTATCTTTATTATTCCTAATCACTGAAATATCTTAACAGTAAAAATTATTAAAGCATTAATGAGGGGCTTAGCATTACAGCTCAGTTAAGGAGTGCTGTGATGAAGAGCTTTTATAAAATGTCATCAAAATAGTATTTTATTATATTAGTAATATCCTTCCATCCATTTTCTAAACCACTTCTTCCATTTTAGCTTGCTGGGAAGGTGGAGCCAATGCCAGCTGAATATGGGCCCTAGGCTGGGTTCAAGCAGGACAGGAGGCCAACCCATCACAGGGCTACACATAGACAGGCAACCATTTACATACACTCACACCTACTGGCAATTTAGAGCATCCAATCAACCACTGCCTTTGGACAGTGTGAGGAAATCCACATGAGCATGGGGAGAGCTTGCAAACTCTGCAAAGGAAGGCACCACTGACCAACCAGGGGATCGAAACCCAGGACCTTCTTGCTCTGAGGCGACAGCACTAACTATTGCATCACTCTGCCCTATATTAAGAATAATATAACCAATAAGCAATTGAGTTTCAAGATGGATTCAAGATAGTCGATGATGGCAGCCTCGGTACAGCTTTCTCTCGTACTTTCCTTGTTTTTGTTTATTTTCTGTGTTTTTGGTTACTTAGACCACATTACTTTTCCCAGAGATCAACTGCTAAACATCGGGCAGTCGTCTCAAAATAGTTTTTACCATTTTTTCATAAACCTGGAGTGGTTTTTTTTTTTTAGATTTTAGTTGGACACAGACGAGGGACGTGCTCTGGTGCACTGATAAAAATGAGGGGGGATCTGTTTCTACATTAACACAGGTGTGAGGTTTCATCTTGTCTGTTCTGGTTCTGTTTTCCTTAGCCATGTGCTTTTGTCCCTGTCTGTTTTGTTTTGGTTTTTCCATGTGCTTCCCAGTCTTGTGTTGTCTGTTAGCCACACCTTGTCTCTGCCCTCGTCACCTGTCCCTTGTTTCTCGTCTCCTCCCCATGTCAGGTGTTCCTTGTTTGTGTGCTGTATTTAGTCTCACGCATTTGTCCAAGTCTTTATCAGTTTCTTGTCGAGAGTTCCTTAGTGATGTCATAACATAGTGTTTTCCCTAGCTCTGTCTGTCACCCTGCTGTCATGTTTTATTTTGTGTCTTAGTTCTGTAGTTCTTGTTTGTTTCTTAGTTTGTTTCCTAGTTCCTAGCTGCACTTGCTTCCAATCAACCCACATTTGTAACAGAAGGTTGGTGTATGCCAGAGTAGAGGTTGAGGATGCCAGAGAGCTCTGCCCCTGCGTCAAGGACACCAGAGAGCTCTGCCCCTGCATCAGTGACGCCAGTGAGCTCCACCCCTGCATCGATGGCACCAGTGAGCTCTGCACCTGTGTCGAGGATGCCAGAAAGCTCCGCCCCCCTGTGGAGGACGCCAAAAAGGTCCTGCCCCCACTTCGAGGATGCTGCCAAGTCCCATCCTCACGTCACTGAAGCCTCTGCTCAGACATCGCTTTCGCCTCCTAACTCCGCCCAGACTTTGCCCAGGTGGCAGTCTGTGTTCCCAAAGCCTTGGACCCTGTTTCCACAGCCTCTGACCATGATCCCACAGCCTCGGACTGTGTTTCCCATGGCGTTCCCAGTTGTTGTGTCCCTTCCTGTCCTCAGTCTGTGTTCCTGTGTTGTGTGTGGTCCCTGCGCCTGTCCCCATGAATTTTGACCAGGGAGATCAAAGGGGCAAAAAGGACCTACTATGAAAATTTGAGAGATCAATTCTCAGCCAACCACCCTGCATCAGTGTGGAGAGGCCTGTGAGACATCACCAGCTACAGACGTCCCCCACCCCCTGTTGTAACAAACAAAGACATGGCAGATGAGCTGAATACATTCTACTGCAGGTTCGAGATGGACAGATTCACACCCTTCACCCATTCCACCCCAGAGACAATGACCTCCATCACACCTCTCCCCCTCGCCCCTTACCCTCCCCAGTCCAGAGTTAATGGCCTCTGTCACACCTATCACCCCCCCCCCCCTCGGAACTCAGAATACATGTTCAAGATGTGTTCACAGAAAACCAGAAAATCCACAGGACCAGATGGTGTATCACCCTCCTGCCTAAAAGCCTGTGCTGATCAGCCTGTGCTCTTCAGCTGGCTCTTCACCCGCATCTTCAATAGATCCCTGGAGATGTGAGAAGTTACCTCCTGCTTCAAACGTTCCACCATGACCCTGGTTCCCAAGAAACCCACCATCACTGGATTGAATGATTACAGACTGTTCGAGATCCTTTGAACGCTTGGTTTTAGCCCATTTAAAGGACATTACAGGTCACCAGCTGGACTCCCTGCAATTTGCCTACTGGGCAAATAGGTCAGTGGATCATGCAGTGAATATTGGTCTGCATTACATCCTGCAACATCTCAACCAAACTTATACAGGATCCTGTTTGTGGACTTTAGTTTGGCTTTTAGTACCATTGTGCCTGAACTCCTCTCCTCCAAACTCTCCCAGCTCAGTGTGTCACCTGCTACCTGTCAGTGGATCACCAGCTTCCTGACAGACAGAAGCAGCAAGTGAGGCTGGGAGAGGCCACTTCTGAAACATGGTCCCTCAGTATTGGTGCCCCTCAAGGATGTGTCCTCTCACCACTTTTCTTCTCTCTCTACACCAATGAATGCACCTCCAAGAACTCAGCTGTTAAAGTCCTGAAGTCATCATTGGTCACACTCAGAATGGTAATAAGTCTGCATACCAGCAGGAAATTGAGCGGCTGGTACTCTGGTGCAATCAGCACAACCTGGAGCTGAACAAGCTCAAGATAGTAGAGATGAAAGTGGACTTTAGGAGACATCCCTCAACACTGCTCCCGCTCACCATATCAGACAGTCAAGTGTCTACTGTGGAGACCTTTAAGTTTCTGGGTACCACCATCTCCCAAGACCTGAAGTGGGAGACCAACATCTCCTAAATCCTGAAAAGGTCCCAGCAGAGGATGCATTTCCTGAGACAACTGGGAAAGTACAGTCTTCCACAAGAGCTGCTGATCCAGTTCTACATTGCAGTCATTGAATCTGTCCTGTGCTTCTCCATCACACTCTGGTATGGAGCAGTCTCTAAGCAGGACAGGAACAGACTGCAGCGGACTGTACGGGCAGCCGAAAAGATCAATATGCAAATATCATTTCCTGTAGATCCTTGCTTTTTTCATCTTTCCAAAATTGTGCCTTTCCATACCTCCAGTTACTCTTTCCCCTCTATCAGCAATGCATGTTGTGGAATATCTTGCTCTTTGTTTTCCTTTTCCACATTTGGAGTGGACTGGAGACGAGATCATGCTCTAATAAGACATGGAAAGCCACAAACAGGCTTACAGAGTTTTACACACTCTTACATAATGTCAAATGGAAAAACAAGGACATTGCTGCTACTGGACATGTAGACCAAAGATATGTGGTGACTCCATATCTCTGCTTTTTCTGTCTACAGGAACATGGTGAATGGGAGCATATCCTGAGGTCATGCTGGTAGACCCCTCTTTCCGTCTGTGAGTGTGTGTATGTGAATATGAACTCTAAATATAGCCATCCACCAACCCCCATTCACCCCATACATATATACACAGTTACTGTATCATTTTTAAAATTGGAATTGTTTGTTACTTTAAATACATAATGTAAATTAAAAAATGCAAAATTAAAGGGAACATATGACACTTTATTAAAATATATAATGCTTAATTCTAAAGTAGTGAGAGAGCTCAAATAATAATAATATTATTATTTCCCATAATAATCATGGGAAAATGAATCATGGCTGTTTTTGGTACACAAAACCACAGAAAGATGTTTGAAGGCAAAATTAAATACAGAGATACCTGAAATTATATGGCTTGAAGTTGGATCAGCACTTTAAAAATGTGCAGCATTCTGAATGTTAAATTTCATAAAATGCTTTTACAAGCATTTTCAGTAATTTACATCCTGAACATATCTAAAATGTTCTACTAATGTTCCATTCAAAGTATTTGAGTTAATATTTAGTGTGGTGTTATATTATTGAAAACACAGATTCTAAACTTATTAATTGTAATTACTGGTGGTCAGAGCCGGTCTGCAACACCTGAATATTAGGCATATAGGGTCTGTTCCAACCCTCCCACAGGTGCTCTGAATTGGGGACCAATCAGAGGGGCTATTTAATAAGCCGTAGCCTTTCTCTCACTGCAAATTCTTTTGTTTTTTTCCTCTGATTCTTTTTCGTTTATGTATTTAGCATTTTTGGCCTTTTGACCTTGGATTGTCTTTTGGATTTTGCCTTATTATTGCCCATATTGTTCCTATTTGCTGGTATTCTTACCCATGCCTGAAATCTGAACTGTTTTTGGATATTCCTTCGGTTTTTGTCTGCTGGATTCTTCTTCATTAAAATTCCTAAAATTGCACTTGCGTCCAAGCTTCTAAATCATGATAGTAATGAATTCGCAGAGGAATTCTTAAATGATGAAACTATGCACAGGGGAATCATGGGACCAAACACAAACAGACAAAGAATAGAAGGAAACAGGTGGGATAATGTGTGAGCTGGTCTCTCCATGGGTTAGAATGAGGGTCTTCCTCTATTGTTTCCTGCTCTTCCTGTCCTTGCTGAATCAGGTCACAGTCTGTATGACACTTACTTATGGGCTTGAAGTAATTTGACATGAACAGTGGCCAAACCCCTAACCACTATCTACTGTCATTTTCATCCAGAACAGAGGGTTTTACACTCATGACAGACAACTTTTTTCTCAGTAGCTATTGTAGCTATAGTATTATGATCAAGCAACGTGTCCCTACCCGTTATCTCCGAGCATCAACCACTGCTCGCCTTGAGCCTCCAATGCTCAGAAGAGGAGGAAGACTCTTTTCAATCCTGGCTCCCCAGTGGTGGAATGAACTTCCTCTTGCCATTAGAATTGCTGAGTCCCTCACTGTCTTTAAGCGACGACTCAAAACGCACATCTTCAAGGAATATCTTAAAAATTAACTATATATAACACATACAGTCACATATTTAACTGTTGTTACTGTCTATTGTTAATGTTGCACTCTTATATACTTTGTCTTTTGGGTTTACAAGTTTGGCAAGGTTTGTTTTGGTATGTTACTTAGCTAGTAGTATCTTAGTAGAATGACAGCTGTTGATGGGTTTAGCCCTACAGACAGAAGAACACATATGGAGTACAAAGCACTGTTGATCGTCGCTCTGGATAAGAGCGTCTGCTAAATGCTGTAAATGTAAATGTAAATGTACTGTTTGGCTGTGGAACAATAAAACAGTTGATGTCTTTCATCAAGTCACAATTGCCTCAATCTTTTACAGGCTTCTATCTCCACTAAGTAATGTAATTCAGGTAGATTCAGTTCAGTTCAGTTCTTATTAGTACACGGTCTAATATATCTACTAATTACTTGTTTGATGACTAAATCGTATCTATATAATCTATGCTAATCAAGTTGAATCAAATTCTTAACAGCCAATACAAGTGCACCATGCGTAAACACACAATAACAAATGTGCAGGAGGGAACAGTTGGGACAGTAAAGTACAAGACCGTTGGCATAACTACTGGAGGGGCAGGTGGGATCATCACACTGGGGCACACATGCGCCCCTTAAAATATTTAATGGACCCATAAATCAATAACATATTGCACCAGTTACCCTCCATCAACACAACACACACAGGTCTAATGTCTATTTATCTCCTTATTTTTTTACAGTGTTTCAGACCAATACTTCACAACATATATTTACATTATCATTTTGTTCTTAATAATATTTTTGTATGGGAGCATTTTTTTTGCACTGGAGCTAATTACCTCTACAATGCACAGGGTAAAACAGTACACAGTGCAGGACTGGACAGTGTAAAGTAGTACACATAGTACAGGACTGGACAGTGTAAAGTAGTACACATAGTGCAGGACTGGACAGTGTAAAGCAGTACACATATTGCTGGACTGGACAGTGTAAAACAGTACACAGTGCAAACCTGGACAGTGTAAAGTAGTACACATAGTACAGGACCGAACAGTGTAAAGCAGTACACAGTGCAAACCTGGACAGTGTAAAGTAGTACACATAGTACAGGACTGGACAGTGTAAAGCAGTACACATAATGCAGGACTGGACAGTGTAAAGCAGTACACATATTGCTGGACTGGACAGTGTAAAACAGTACACAGTGCAAACCTGGACAGTGTAAAGTAGTACACATAGTACAGGACCGAACAGTGTAAAGCAGTACACAGTGCAAACCTGGACAGTGTAAAGTAGTACACATAGTACAGGACTGGACAGTGTAAAGCAGTACACATAGTGTAGAACTAGACTGTGTAAAGCAGTACACAGTGCAGGGCTGAACAGTGTAAGGCAGTACACATAGTGTAGAACTAGACTGTGTAAAGCAGTACACATAGTGCAGGATGAAACAGTGTAAAGCAGTACACATAGTGCAGGATTGGACTGTGTAAAGCAGTACACATATTGCAGGGCTGAACAGTGTAAGGCAGTACACAGTGTAGAACTAGACTGTAAAGCAGTACACATAGTGCAGGATGAAACAGTGTAAAGCAGTACACATAGTGTGGTAGTGGGCAGTGTATAGCAGTAGACATGTGCAGTACCATCCAGCATGCAGTGATGGACAGTGTGTAACAGTTTGCATAGTGCAGTACAGCAGAACAGCTGAAGGACATGTAATAAATCAAATGTTCTTCAGTATAAGAGTATTTATTAGAAGTGACACCCATTGTGCCTAAGCATGCCAGAGGCACAAATGCCTCTTCCTCGGAAGCCATTTACAACTGTGTCTCGTTTGAACAGCCGAAAAAAGGAGAGCATATGGTTGTGTTGCCCTTTGGATGCCACTTACGGACCAAATTTTCAAGCAACTGCGCCACTACAGACAGTAATTTTCCCATGAATCAGCCTATGTCATTCCAGTAATTCGTGTGTGGTCCCTTAGCTGCATATTAAGGATATACAACAACTGAGCACTTGCTATTCATTATTCACTTTTGTTTAATATATTAAAGTCTTATATCAATACTCTGTAATGAGGGGATTTCTAATTACGACTGAATAAACATATGCACAGACTGCTGTAAATATGTATGCTGCAGAATTCCCAAGGACTCCACACTGAGCAGCACTATGTCTGTGAATGATGAAGGCCCACAGATTAACTATGCTCTTTCCCTTCTTCTCACAAGCTGCTTTAGCTCGCTAAACTGTCCCCTGCTACAAGTAGCACGATCGATGTAACAACTGCACAGGGGATCCCTGTAGCCTGCTCAAACGTGTCATCGTGAATTATGAACATCAGACAGATGTACAAGAGCTTAGCAGTAACACAGCTGCAAGCAAAAAAGAAGGCCTCCTCTTCCTTAATGCATTCATGGGAGTCATGCTGCCTTCACTTGCAAGAAGGGTTGTATTTTTTTTCACTTACAAAGTTTTAATCATTAAGTCTTTGTGCTGAAGTCCTTTGACGTCCTCAACTAGGTAGCAGGTCTGATGTCTTTAGATTGTTATTTAGCCTGCTGCATTTAGGTATCTTACTAAATGTAAATTAAAGCTTGAAGCATATTGCACTATTAGTACTTTGATTGCTAAACAACTTTTTTATTTCTGTTCATCAAAGCATCAGTGATATAAAATGCAATTAATTCAACTTATTAAATAAAAACAACTTAGTGAAAGTGACTTATTTGTCATTGTGAACACACCCTATCACGCAGAGTGCAATAAAATGTGACCTCTGCATTTAACACGTAAAACATCAGGCTGATATCAACAGCGCCCGGGCAACAGCATAGCAGGACATTACCTTGATCATGGTACCTCAGTGCTACCTGTGCCGGGACATAAACCAGAAACCCTTTGATCACAAGACCAAGTCCTTAAACACTAGGCTACCCCTGCCTAAGCTAATGGTCCCTGAGGTCCTCAAAAAATATATAGCTTATATCTTAAACCAGGATTCTAATATGCACATGGTGCCAACAATAGAACGATGGCTTCACACTTGCATAGTTACCACTGAACAAGCTTAGACATAATGAAAAATTGTAGTTCACAACCCAGCTTATGGCAAGATGTCTTTATTTAGACAGAATTATTCACATATTCATGTTTACAACAACACTTAGCTAGAGCAGCATAATGCCATGTAGCCACTCTACAAACACGTAGTTGTGATCCAATTAATCATTTGAAAAAAAATGCCTGTAAAACTTGTCCTACCACACAGAGGGTAACAGTAAGACAACAATGGACAGGTCATTTAGGACTTAAAGGGAATTCCAGCTCCAACTTTTATGGTGAAAACTCCTTATCTTTTCTTGAAAGCAGTATTTTGTATGAAAGCAGCATCATGCATTCTTTCCGCAAACACACACATCCTTCAGGGCAGTCAGGCAGAGCGCCTGAGATAATTATTGGAGGCTCATGAATAGGTCATATAGAATTGGGAGCAGGAGACAAATTTTATCATTTAGCAGGACTAACGTCTGCTGTACGATGGCTCTGGGCAGTGTATGTGTCGGTCATACCCTCTCTCTGGAGAAGGCCAGCTGGCAATGGGACAGCTTATGTAAAATAGCCTTTTCTCTCGCTGAGAAAGAGAAGGAATCACATGGGTCCCGGGCATCTGTTTCTTGCCTCCCTCCAGGCCACTAGATAGGCCGTGACGGTGGCAACACTACACCCAGGGCAGAGAGTATGGACTTGGGTGAGCACAGAGGGGGAAAATTGTTGGGGGAAGTTATTCTACTCTACGCTGTTCTGTTTTTTTCTCACTGGTGTGGTTCTAGACGAAGGAGGTGGAACTACCTCCTTTTTCAAAATCCAAGAAAGAGAGAGAGAGAAAGAGAGGGAGAGAGAACAATGATGATTTTTTTTTTAGTGGTAATGTAAACCAGGTGTGGCTTTGTGTGTGTGTACATGTTTCTGTGTACCCCGCATGGATTTCATGTGTAAGACTTACAGTGTGTAAACAAACTGTAACGTAATAATAATCATTATGATCAATCTGCTGGGCAGGGCCTTAAATAAGAAATGATAGGCCGTCAGCGCAGTTGCAGTTTCTTTCTCACAAACAACATTGTGCAAGGAAAATGCTCTCCAAGAGCTCAAGGCAGTCATTACCATGTGCCGTCTGGACAAACGATACATTCATTTTCAATGAACTTTAAAAATCAGCTTGTCTATGATGTGGTTCTCAGTGCACATTCTGAACCATGAAGAGCATGACTGTTTGCTCGCCTGGAACTGACAAAACCTTGTAGCTTCACTCTACTGCAGCACATTTCCTAAACACTCATATTTTTCACTTTTTTGTGTGAGAAACTGTGTTATGAAGTTTTTTGAATTTGCAAGTAAGGTCCTGTTCTGTGACTCCCTGGACTTAATCATTAGACTTTTCCCACTCATACTTTCTCACACTGATTGATTGTAAACTGACTCTCAATTAAAACATATAAAGATCAAATGTGATGTGTGCAGACAAAAATATGTATTTATGCATTTATTTACAAAAGAAAAAATTTTAGTATTTTTCCAATTTCCAACTGGAGCTTGGGGGTGGGCTGTATATATGGTTGACAGATGTTCAAAAGTAAATAAATAATAAAAATATTCATTAAATGTATTGAAGATTCTTAGCAGAATGTTGGTGCCAATATAACTACAATTGTAAAAATGATTTAAGGCTCAGTAACAACAGAACTGGCAACTTTAACTCAGTTTACTCACTTGTTTGTCTTTCTTCTTTGATTTCAGCCTTAAATTCCAATTTGGGAGCATGAGTAAGCTCAACTGATGAGAAATCAAATTCTGGATTAACCATTACTTTGCTAAAGAGACGAGGACCTGTGAGTGTAACAGTGTAGTCGGTAACACCTCTGTCCTCTACCTGGCAGACTGGAATTGATTCCCAGAACATGCAGAAATGTCATGCAATACCAATGACTCCTTAGGGCATGTTCAGTCATTCCCAAAGACACTTTGAGCTACGCACCTCTTCATTTTGTCATCCTCATATTGTGCTCAGAGTTCAGTCACATTCTGCTTTGACCCAGTTTGCCACTGACATTTGCACAGCCAATGAGACAATTTCTATTTTAACGATCCAATGCAAAGTGTACAGAGCAAAACACAGCTAACATTTATGAGCGTCTCCAAATTCATTTAGCTATTTTGACATTAGAAAAATCAGACTTCGAGCAAGTATAATGAGCAATAAAGTTGTTATCATTCTCTTAATTATTCAGAGATGTGTTTGGGGCTTAACAGGCAATAAACCAGCCAGGGAGTAGGCAATAATAAGAGAGATGAAAATGCAGTTAAATGTATCTCACCACATGTGGATGATTGGGGACAACCATGTCCCTATTGCTGGAGAAGAGGGGAAAATGTGGGAGGGGTGAGTGAGTAAACAGTGCTACCCTCCCACATCCCCATCAACCAACTAGCAGATGGGTGCAGATGTGCAATCCACTGCTCCTGCTCCTGGTGTGTGTTCATGGGTGTCACAGATGGGCTAAATGCACAGGGCAAATTCATTGCTCATTGTGTGAGTGCCACAAAATCAAAAATGTCCATCAGGAAGATTTGTATATTATATAAAAGAATCAAAAAATGAAAATAAACACAATATAAACAATATATTATACATATTATAAGGAGACAAAACACCTTTTAGGGAACCAAACCAACATATCAGAATGCAGACCTGCAGACCTTTACACACATAGATTAGTGCTTAAAAGTGTGTGTTTCTTTATTTATTTTCTTTATTTATATGACCTAAAACTCAGACTTTCACACAAGTCCTAAAAAGCACATAAAGAGAACCAACTTAAATGAATGAGACAAAAAATATTATACTTAGCCATTTATTAACTGAGGAAAATGATCCAATATCAAATATCTGTTAGTGTGAGGCAAAAGTAAGTGACGCCTTGGGTGGTAGGATCATTGTCTTTCTACATGTCCCTCCCATCTCTTGAGATTTATTGACAGACAGATGCCCTGACATTTTCCTGCATAATCCAGAGTTCATCAGTGATGGCAGGCTGTCCTGGCCCAGATGAGGCAAAATTGGTCCAAACCATGATATTGCCACCAGCTTGTTTTACAAATGGCATTACATTCTTATGCTGGAATGCACAATGCATTGCTGAATGCATGTTTTCCTTTCTCCAAACATCACATTCTCATTTAAACCAAAAAGTCATACTCTGGTCTTATTTGTCCACAAAACATATTTTCTAATATCTTCTGGCTTGTTCATGTGATCTTTAGCAAACTGCAGATGTGTAGAAATGCTCTTTTTGCAGTGCACTGGCCTTCTGCTTGCAGCCCTGAACATCACTGCTGTTACTGTTCTTCTTATGGTGGACTCATAAACATTAACATTAGCCGATGTGAGAAAGGCCTTTGGTTGCTTAGAAGGTATATTGTGGCACTTTGGACTATTACACACCTTGGAGCCAATCCCAGCTGACTGTGGGCCTAAGGCGGGGTATACCAAGGACATGAGGCCAACCCATCGCAGGGCAACACATAGACAACCATTCATACACACATACACACCTATGGGCAATTTTAGAGCATCCAATCAACCTACTGCAACCTGGACAGTGGAAGAAAACCGGAGCATCCCGAAGGAAACCCCCGCAAAGGGAGACTTAATGTCCAACCTTTTGATAATACTATAATTATTAAAATGCTTATTCCAAAGCTTTTATAGAACAGATGCAGTCTCACTGTTTTATTTTTTTTCTTTATGTCTAGTGAAGAAATCACTAATGCTATTCTTAAATGTTTTGCAGGTCATTCCAGTATAAAATCTAGATTAAATCTGGCAATGCACAATAAATGCTTCAGAAAATGCTTATGAATTAATGTTACATTTTATTATTGCACGTGTTCAAGAAGCTGAGATTTTTAGTTCTAAATGTAAAGAGATGCTGATTTTAAGGGGAAAAACCTTTAAAAATGGGCCTCAGAGTTACCTCTCCCAATGCGATCTCAAAGACAATTTGTGTGTGTATGAGTGTTAGTATATTAGTATAAAGAAACATACATATTTGATAAATAATAGCAAGATTCTATAGGAAATTAGCTGTTCAGTTATATATTTGGATATTTTTAATGTGGGTGGGGTTAAGCTTTTATTAAAGTTGTGACATTTTGTAAAATACAGTAAGAAGTGGACACATATGACATAAAAATGGTCATTTCTGTCTGTAGCCTTTACAAATTTAATGATTTATTGCCAACATAATGTCTGATGAACCAACAAATCTTAATGCATAAAAAACATAGAAACCAAAGTAAGGATCACTACAAAAGTAGTTGTTGTCGAAACTCAAAAATGCATTTCTAATGCAGTACTATTAGAGTGGGTGTATACATACATGTATTTAAAATACTTTGGCAGAAGTGTTGATCAGTGCTTGTGTACAGGAGGGCTAGGTAAAGCTCGTAAAAAGTAGTTCTCCTCACAAAAAGTAGCTGCATAGAGAGATCAGATTACTGATCCTCTCTCCCAGAATAAGTGAAGAAAGAAAAAGCGCACTGTGGGAGGAGACCCACACCCCTGCTCTTGGCTCCCCTCGCCCCCATCTGGCCTGTACTGCTTGACAAGCCGCTTTGCAAGCGGTTCCCCAAAACAACACAAAGCACACATCTCACGCCCGTGAGTCCAGATGCTCTCCAGCCTGAGGCTCACCCACAGCTACGTGTGAAAGATCACTGCCCACTGTTGGGGCCAGAAACAAACGGGGGGCTTATTCAGCTTGATTGGGATATTTTTTGCACATGTGCATCTGTGTGTGTTTGTGTGTGTGTGTAATGCATAATAAAAGGTTAACCCCCTAAAACCCCACAAGTCAAACCGTAATGGGCCAACACCTCATACTCTCACTCTCATAATTACACAATATACATATTAACATCACTCTTACAGATACATTAAGCCATACAAGCCCATATAATGAGCATGTACTTGAATTATTTACAGTAGTACTATATAAAAGTCACTTGTGCAACGCTGTAAGTATCCGCATTAACATTGTAATAGTACTACAGTACAAGTGGCTCAAGTAGTTTTTGACATGAAATGTTCAATTGCAGAATAACTTAGACTTGGCAATTTCTAAAAACAAACAAATACAGCCATTTATTGACTATAAATTATCAGTGATTATAAACATATCGTCATAGTTTTTATATGTAATGTTGATGTCAACTGCAGTGAATCTTCTTTTTTCTTCTTGGCCTTACCACACCTTGCACATAGCTCTCTGCAAAGAAAGGATTTTTATAGTCTAGAACCTTCTCAAAACCATCATAAAACAATGTTTTAGACATCAAGCAGTGTATTCAATCCCATATCGTATAAAAACTTTGTGAGGTAGCTTTAGGGGCTATAAACCTTTTAGACGTCTGGTTCCTTTCACCACCACTGAAAAAATTGGATTCAGTAAGTTTCTATAAAATGGCACATTTCACATCAAATACCGCTGAATGGCTTTGTTCACATCATAATTATTTAATTATTATAATTCTTCGTTAAAGCACCATTGTGGTTCCCTTTAATAACTGAACAATGAGGCTGCGGATTAAGAATTAAAGATCAGTAATGATACTGAGATCTGTCCCAAGTCAAAGCGTGACACTATGTTCTTCGACTGCTCAGCTATGCACACAATATGGGAGACTCAAGAGAGCTTTTCCTGTTGCTTTTCCTGAAGCAGGACACTGCGATATTTGAAATGACCCATTTCCCTCATGCCACTCACTCAAAAAACTGGTCTAAACTTGTGCAGGACATTTTAAAAGGCCATGAGCAGGCACAAATAAACAGTGCAATGATGATGAAGGATGTGCAGTCTTACAGCATAATCTCTAAAGTTCTGTTACCATGAAGCTTGTGTTTTAGATGCTTTGACAATGGCATATTTTGCTCTTACCTAGAATTTCATTTATTTTATTTTAGAAAATCTTGAATTGGTTTGAATGAGAGACACAATGTTGATGAATGTGCAAATGTTGTGGAGAAAAAATGGTCAGTTAAGTTGTTTAGATTTGGGGTCTACTGAGAAAGTGGTATCATGATTTAAAAGCTTCATAAAATGTGTAGTACACATTCACCTAGAGTACACAACCCAATTTCACACAATATATTCTTTAATAGCATGCACATGTGCCCCTCTTCCTCCTCCTCTTCTCTCTCTCTCTCTCTCTCTCTCTCTCTCTCTCTCTCTCTCCCCCTCTCTACTCAGGTCTGGCTGGCGTTACAGAGAGGGGAGAGGTTAGACAAGCCAGTGAGAAAGGAGGTGTGGAGTGGAGAGAGGGGTAGTGGTGGGGCTGTATAAAACCACGGGAGCACAAGCCACGCTTTATCCTGCCAGTGTGTCCCGCGCAGCACAGGAAACCCCAGCCCTCACCCAGCACTCCACACACACTCACGTACACTGCAGCACTATCACAAAGGAGGATGGCCATGAGGAGAATGAATGAGATGTTGAGAAGGATGGCTCTGGCTTTGGTGCTATGTGTTCTGCTCTTCCACAGTAAGTACATACCGATTTCCCTACTGAATATATGACAAGACCACACCTTTTTGTGTGTGTGTGTGTGTGTATTCTATGTGCTGTGCTTTGGAGTTGTTCCTGATCCAAGGACATTTTCTTTGTTCTTTAAGCTTCATATTTGAAGTTGACTGACACTAATGCAAATTGTTTATAAGTGAGGATAAGTTAAAGGACAGCTTATTTTGCAAAAATGTGAGCAGAAGAAATGCTATAAAAAAAGTGTCCTCACCCAGTGCTTTGAAAGATCTTTCCTAGTCTGATTAATAAGGTGGTCGGCACTTTGTAGTACTTGCCCAGAGCAGGCTGGTAAAAAGTGAGCGGGAGTCTGAAACAAAGAGGGCTGGCATGGAGTGGAAACTTGCCGTTGAGTGTAATTATGGACTATAACCTCCTCTTCGACTGGGTGGAGCAGGGCAGGCACATGAGTAGAAATGAGGGCATGTGTTTAGGAGCAATAGAATGATGGAGGACAGTAAAACATCCTTTCCACCCCTCTCTCTTTCATTTTTTTTTCATTATATTCTATTTTTCTTGCTCACTGACTATACTTCTGAGTAAATCCCTTTTAGCTTATTTATTTCATGCTGCCTCGCAGAGGATATGACTCAACTTGTGTTTGCTTCATGCTCATTTAAGAAGAAATCGGTGCTTACATTAGCACTCAGTGGGCTGAAAAAGGTTGTGGCAAGGGAGAGTGACCGCATGTCTGTTGATTCAGCAAAGATTTTTTAAAAAGTTCAGAAGGTGAGGTCCATTTTAGGAGCAAACATGTTTTACCGGTTAAGAGGGTGATGGCTACTACCTCTCACCAAACTGTCTCTGTCAATTCCTAGTGAAGGTGAGAACAGGGTAGCTGGCAGTGCCATTTGTAATTACAGGGTGAGGTCTGGCTCGGACACTGCTCTACATGTGAGGGCCCAGTATAACAATTTCTGCCCAAATTGGTGGCTAGACTGGGTAGTCCTGAAAGTACAACGAGCACTATTATTTCCATGGAAACACACCAGCATACATGCCATAAGCAAGGGAAAATCAGCATCAAGCTCCAATTTATACAGGGCAAATGGTCTTATTGCTAAGAGACAATCAGTACAAACACAAACCCACAAAGCATGTACAGACCGTTTAATCTGACTACAAATTCGGTCGTCATAGATAAAAAGAAATTATATCTAAGTTTTCTTCTTCAAAACCTGCTCACAGTATAGCTGCACTTATTCATAACTTGTGTAATTTAATGTTAATGTGTCCAAGAATCTTAAAGATTCTCAGAAAAACTAAACACTATGGGTTGCTTTCCTAGACCAGGATTAAAGCATAGTCCCAGAGCACACTTTCTGAATAGACATTCTCTACCATTCGGTACATCTTCCTTAGAGCTGGGAGAGTCTGCTTAAAAGTGCTGTGAAGTCCAGTGCTATGCTTAATCCTTCTCTAGGAAAGCAATCTTTAATGTACTAGAAGTACTACTTAAGAAAGGTAGTCATACAGTAGTATAAACCTTCTAAAATCTTTAGTTTGGAAAGTCTAACAACTGCTTAGCCTTTGGAAATTGCAAGGAGATGCTGCTGTTAGCAGCCCTTGCCCCGCCCTAGTTTGAAACTGCAGACTATCACATATGACCGTTCTCACTATTCTGTTACATTGTTGGTACTTGTGTGCAATTGGCACTAGTGTGAGAGATTTTGCTTAAGGGTGGTCAGTATGGAATCACTTTTTCAACCAAAAGAAATGATAGTATCACCTGTATAAAACGTTTTTGGTAGACCAACCGAACATAGTTCTTTTGTAATCCAAGCAAAATTTTCAATAAATCAATTGCTATGTCCAGCATTTGTCCAATGTATGATGAGAATACATGCACTTTTAAAGGGACTAGACATCTTGCACAATTGATTTCATATATTTTCTCATTAATTGTGCAAAGCTGAACACTATACAGCACAGACAGACTACAACATGCTAGCAGTTTGTTGAATTAGCTGGTGAAATGCCAATTGGATAAAAAAAAACAGGGGAACTGCTTGAGTAAAGTCTTATAAACAAAGTATCTCCCAGAGCAAGGATGTGCTACTGTCGAGCTGGCCACATTAGGTGCAGAAGTGACAGTGACCTACCAATACAAACATCTTCATTTCAAAGACATTAGCTCCCAGCTGTGAGTAAAGCAGAGAGGAGGAGGAAGTGAATGGAGCATGACACAGGCTGATGGCAATCATGCCTAACTCATTCATGAACTCATTTATTAATATTTTTCCTGGTGCTTGAAACATTGTTTTACGATAGTTTTGGCCTAAAATGTATTTTGTATTTACAAGCCCTATTTACAGCAGCTAAAGTCTTATATCAAATAAGAATGGACAAAATATCCAATTGCAAAACTTTCTACAATTAGTATCCTCAGTTCCAAAAATGATTTTAAAATGCTATTAAAAGAAAAGGTGATGTAACATAATGGTAAACATGCCATCAATCCCAACTTTTGTTGAGATCAGCAATCAGATTCTAAATCCAAGTTGATCAGTAAAACTATTGAACTTTTTTTCTTTTTTGTCAGTTAAATAACAGTTAACATGAATTAACATATCACAGGTTTTTGTTTTGTTGCATTTTGGAAAATATCCATAAAAAACTTTTCTAGAAATGAGGTTTGTATATACATTGATTATGGAAACTTACATGCAGGTAGCAGGGCTTTTTACTATTTCACTTTGTTTTACTATTAACAACATTGTATATACAAGCCAGAAGATGTGTGAACATTCACTGGTCTTTTTAGAAATGGCTTTACTTGCATTGTGTGTAGACATTCTGACCTCTGGTTAGAGGTCACCACCAGTATAAAGAAAATAAAACTGTGAGGTTCTCTACAAAGCACAATTGGACATAAAACAACACTAAATTACATAATTTACATTACAGTGATTGAATTACACATTATTGCCACATAGTCCTCATGGAATTATCATAGTGAACAGTCAGGCTTTAATTGGATTTGAGCCTCTAGAGAGTGGGAAAACATTTTCACACTTCTTTAACCCTGTAACATACCTAATTTGATGGGGAGCACAGTTGTTTCCATTACTACTGCTGATATCATAGCACATGACTCTAAAAGAGCTGGGTACCATTCAGAACATTAGTTAAATAGAACATTCTTAGAAACAGTATAACTAATCTGGAAGAAACTTGAGCACCTACCACTCAGCCTTAAACCAGAAAACACCCAGTTTAACTGAAAAGAACATTAGCCAGCATTGTCCCAATATAGACCAGACTTAACTGACATTTTTATTGGTCTGATTACCACAGCAAAGTCATTCAGGGATCAGCAGATACCAACTTTCATAAGTGTTCTGCCACACAAAGGCACACAGTCATAGTACAAAGGGGGTAGACGTCTGCCCTTCTACCATCTTCTCCATGCCATTATTGTCAGGGAGAAACTTCTTGTGATAAAAGCAAGACAAATTGCAAGGGACATTAGAAGAGGCATGCAGCATGTAATGGGAGAGACTGGTGATGTGCAACTCTTTTATCTTGGATCTGGAACGTTCTCCTTGACATACAATCGAGTCTCCAGCCAAGATAAACATGGGCTGAAGATTGTCATTCGTTTTCTCATGCCCTTCAGTACGGCATTCCAAGGCAATGCTAGCAAACTCCTCCTAACATCATGTGCCTGAGGGTGTGGGAGTTTTTGTAGGATGAGGTAACTTATATCGTTCTGCTTTGGGTGTACTTTATCTCAAGATAATGGACAAATCAGGATCTAGAGCAATTAGTGACGTGAGCTAGTGGCTTGAGGCTGGCAAGGCAGGGCTCATGAGGTCACAGCAGTACTACTCTGGATGAGATGGAGATGAGGTCTAGTGTTAAAGTCTGCAGCGTGAGTTGAGCATTAGAAAACTCAGAAATGAGCAAAGATCATCAAACAGCCCTCCACCCTGTAGTGGGCAAGGTTACATAATTGGCAACACTAATACAGGCCTACAACACAACTTAACTAAGTGCACATGTGCGAGAATTTGTAGATGTCAACAGCACAAACAGAACAAAGAGTCCATGTCAGCTTTTAGTTTGCTAGAAACATTTAATGAACAACAGAAGGCCATTTGTATTCGCTTCTCCTCTCCTGGTTATTGCACTTCTCATAAGTCTTTGGTTCCCTGCTTTGCTGGCATACTGATGAAATTTTACAGTTGTTAAGCGTTTATCAGAAAGCTGGCTTTCTCCAACACTGCACATTCATTCTGAATGAGAAAGTCTGGCAACGAGTGCATCCCTCAACCTGAATAAAAGAAATTAGAGTGTAATTAGCCCGTGGGTACATACAACTCTGCTACGAGTGGAAACTCTTAAGACATCAGATTGGATGAGTCTACTGCTTGCCTCATCATAACAGCAATACAGCAGTGGAAGTTAATAGACAAGGTTATGTATCCAACACAGCCACTGTGGTGAAGCAGCACAACATAGAACATTTACATTTATTTAAAAAAATAAATAAATAAATAACATGTGTCTCCATTTTATTCCATTTTTCCTTATATGTGGGGAATGTAAGTAAGCTTGGTTGGAAAGTTTCCTCCAAAATTTCAGTCTGGCTAAACTATATTTCTTAGATATGAAGAATTTACTGAAGAAAGTTACTGTTGAAACGAATTTTTCTTTGGAACTGATTCTTTGTTAATTTGAAAAATCAAACGTTTCTCCTGAAACTGCAGAATGAACATTAGCTTCTGATAGTAAGTACTCCAGAAGATAAAACTGTACTTTTGAAGATTATGGAGGGGGGTGGGGTTTGTGTGAGGTTAACAAATATGTATACTTATTAGTGATGGATTGTGTGGCAATATAGCGCCTCAGGTTTAAAGGCATTGTCCCCAGACATATATTATTGTTTCAAGATCATGTCTGGTCTTGCTAGACTATATCAATAGCTGCTTTATGCTCATTAATGCAGACAGTTGTCTGAACATGTTGTGGCACGAAGCACCAGGGAATAAACTGGCGAAGGCTTTTTAAGTGCTGTAGTAACTGGCTTGGTAATTAATGTTCAGCAAGAAATACAGCACATGGGCAATTCTGTCTAATGTTCCCTAATTGAAAACACAAGATTGCATCCTTTTCCTGCGTCTGCGAGCACCAGGACTTTCTCATGGCTGCGTTTCCCCCCTTAACCACAGTGTTAAAGAACCCAAGGGATTTGTTACGGTTAGCCAAAAGGAGGGAAGGCACAAACCCCAATTTCAGCTTTCTTTTGTGTGTGGAGAACCAAAGGGGAAAAAAACCTTTTCCTAAATCCCTTTCTTTTTCTGTCTTCTGCTGGGGCTTTCCCAGAAAGCATTTGTGTAGGTTAAGCTCACAGTGGATCAAACATTTAGATATCCAGTTGCACAATTTCTGGATGCTTATGTTAAGAAACAAGAGCTTAGGTTTCTTCCATGGACATCTGTAGTCATACAGTGTTGGGGTGCTGACAGTATGTTGTGGAATATAGTAGGGGGAAGGGTGCCAGCTGGTATTTTAAGGAGGTGAAAGCCCATCCTTGTATTGTGTGTGTGTGTGTGTGTGTGGGGGGGTGCTCCTTAGGAAACAAGGGTTTAAGTTACAACTGTTTCTATGAAGGCATGAGCATACACACACATTCACACACTTAGACACACATACACCGTTTGCCATGGTCATGATCCCACCCATTTATCAAACTCATAGCAGAGACTCCACATTCCTACCTGGCTCCTTGTAGCAAGCCTGACATTTTCCCAAACATAAATCAAAGCTAACATGGATTCCGGATGTGCTAAATGCTGAATGTCAAATAGCTCACATGTAATTGTCTGAATGAGTTGCACAGTTAAATATTTTTTGTGTGCAAAATTCTCCAGAAGGTTGAGTTGGGATCATTGTTGGGGTAGTGATAGCGTCCTCATTCTATGCCACATGGTTCGGGCACAGCATACCAGAAGCTATTAGTATCACATCCTGTTTGAGGGTTTGAGGGTTTGGATATCATTCCTTGCCTGAATTGCATTTGATTCATTCCTTCACCTTGGCTTTATTTTTCTAGAAATAAATAAACCATCAGGGCATGGGCTGATTTTGTCAAGCAATTGTTTGCAATCAGCTTGGCCTGGAGCATAAATAGTTTTCACACTTTCTGAGTGCAGATCAAGATCATTGGGAGGCTAGTATTTCAGTCTTAGAGCAGATATGAAAAACATAGCCTTTCTTTTCTTACATTTTCTTGATCTTCGTCCTAATACAACTTTCTCGTAACCTTTAGCAGAAGATTACACAAACACCTATCACTAAGTTAAACATGTTAAAAAGACAGAGGAAGCAGGGCAGGAAGGCATGATGCAAAGTCTAAAGGGCTCGTAACACAAAGAGGCATTCTCTGTTTCCATTAACCTCTGCCTGGCTAGGATATTTGGGGTTAAGAAGTGTTTAGTGGACTCCCCGTCTCCACCCTGGAGGCATTTGACCCAGCAGGCCTTGCAGAGCATTCCACAGCTCCACATAGCCATGAGCATGGGTGGAATTTGAGACTTCTTGTCCCCCTGCTGCTCCGTTAAAAGATGGTCAGGGTTAAGAGGAAGCCATGGGCCTGCTGCAACAACATCTGGAGCTCAGAGTCAGAAGCAGGGCCACAGCCAGGATGATGAAAGTTGAGGTGCTCTCTTGGGCAGCTTGGGTGGAGCTGTATGAACCCAACAGTCCACAGACATTAGGCTTGGGGCCTGGCTTTTAGCATAGAGAACACATTCTCCTTAGAGACTTCTACATCTGTGGCTGTGGAAGGACCCCTCCCTTGCCAGATGCCACATCTTCAGGCCTTCTCTGAGTCAAACACAGAGCTGATTACAAGCCTGCATTTCCTAACTGTTCCTTCGCCGTGACCCTTTAATTCCTTGCACTCTCTGGGTTGTTTGTTTGTTTTGGTTTTGCCACTACATTCCTGAAGATGGACCCATGAGAGCACAGCAGGGTTAAGGGATTATGATTAGATGGTTTTCACATGGTAAAGATAGCTAACACAAAGGACAGAGAGTGAGATTAAGAAGGAATTTTCTTTCTTAACAGGATACATGGATAATGTGAACTGCTGAAGACGTACCATGCTCAGATGGTTCTATTATTGAGGAAATATCATGTACATGTGGCATTTAAGGATATGCCCACATGGGTTAAGGCAACGTAGTGTAAATATTGTTATCTTCTGCTGCAAAACATTCCAGGTGAGATTAAACTAAGTATGCCTCTTAGCTATCACTCTACACTGAAAAAGAACATAACCTTGTTTTGACTCTGGGATGTGCATGAGTACATGATAGATGCTTTAGGAACCTTCAGGAATCCTTATTTTACCATGCCACATGATATACTAACATGGGCGTACCAAGCTCAGTCTTCAACATTGCATTGGCTTCCCCTGTGTGTTGTTTCAGATCTGGAGTGCATTTAAGTTTTGAGCACAGGCTGTATCTCTAGGGTTCTGGAGAACAATAAGGCTCTTCTGATAGAGCTACTCCATCATACGTTAGAGACGGACCAATATGCAATAAAGGGATTGCAGCTGTCCTTGGACTTCTGCTCCAGGTCACAAATCAGATTTCGAGAGGCACCTTTTAGACATTTACACCTATCTTTAGTTTAGCTTAGTTGAATTTCTTTTATATAGGGTGAGTTCAGCAAAAGTGGGACATTAAAGTGTCTTGTTGCTCTTTTAGTGAGCCAGTTGAATGTAACACACAAGGTGCTTTGTTTGTATTGGCCTGGCTTCTTTGTTTTGACGATGGGCATAATTTGAACTCCACATACCGAAGAAATGTCACCACTTTTGCTCAGGATATTGCTGCAAAGCAAAGCGCTACAGTTGTTCAGGTCCATGTTAAGTAACGTGAATCAAACAGAAAAAAAAGACCCATGTGATACAATAGAAATGTCTTAAAACATTACATGATTACATTACTACATTAAAAGTCTACTAGAAAACTGAAAAAAGATCTAGTGGACCACCAACTGTGTAAGCCATATGCAGCATGTTAGACCTGAGAAGATGGTAGATAAGCGGTCCAATATGAGTGTAAGTTTGGAGCATATGGTAACAATACAGTCTGGGGTGATGGATTAATCTGTGCACCTCCCCAGCTGAATTAAGATTAATACAGACAGTACTGACCTGTCTCAATTACTCTAAACTACTCAAATAGTGATTTTTTTGCATTTTGTATTTATGTATGTTTGGAGAGAATGTGTGTATATTTTGGCTCTGTGTACACTGATCACTCTGTGCTCGGCCCACACTCTCAGGAGGGGGCAATTGGCTGAAGGGAAGCAGAACCAAATGCTAAGATATGGGTTAGTCTTGCTCACACATTACAGAATCATAACTGACACCTCGCTCCTGGACCTTGTAGTGGCCTCCAGACCTCCCCCTCAGCTCTAGCTCTGGCTCCTTTCCTCACAGTTCTGATAGTTGCCCCTCAATATCCTTTTATTCCACTCATAGAAACATCTGCTATGGAAACCCAGTACTGCAATAGAAACATCTTATTTCTTGTTTCATCTTTGTTTTTAAATCAGCAGTTGTAGAAATGTATATAAATCTATGGGTAAACTGAGTGCCAAGACCTTTCATGAAGCACATGTACTGTTCTTAACTGAACCAAGCATTTGCAGATTGTTTTGCACTTTCTTGACGTGTGGGCCAGTGTCTATTTGCATAAAACTTCTCAAGTGAATTTTAGCTTCAAGCTTTCACTTATGTTTATCTTTATTTTAAGAGAGCTGCCAAAAGTAATTGCAAGGAAGTACTTATGCAGAACAAATTTTCAAGGGCAAATTAATTATTTGAACAGTTTTGTCACCTAAGGAGGTGATGTATGTTTGTGTGAATTGGCGCAATTTAATTCCCCCAAATTTATCGAAGACAATTTTGCACACAGCATACTTCTCAGAAGCTGAATGGTGTATTGTGTGCTGTCAGTAGAGCACACAGTAGTCAGTACATGCGAGCTAATGGAAGTGGTTGTTTGTGTGAAGCTGTGCATTCTTCCCCAAAGTTATAGGATCAATAAACATGTCAGCTTTCCGCCTATGTAAGTCAGTGTGCTGTTTTATTAACACAGTTAGGAGCTGAGGATTTATGCCCAGTCCTGCCAATTAAAGTATATGGCCTGCTCTGCACAGTGTCTAATACAATAGCTCTATCTGCAAGACACAGAGGGCTGTAGAAGTGAGGAAGCACATGATTAAAAGAAGGATGTACTCACAATGTACCAGAATATGCTGTTTTAGAAGTCATTAGAATACAGGCCAGGGGAAATGAGGTAAAATGCCTAATTAGTGCTGCTAATTACTCGATTAACCTCAATGAATTAAAAAATAATCTCTTAAAATGTTTCATCTTGAGGAATTAGCTATGATTACTTACACATTTGACATTCTTCTAAAGGTCTCTTTGCTAGTGTTCAGTTAAGCCCATTTTTGTTTGACCTTTTAAAAACTCTGATTACCTGGTTAATTGTCAAAATAATCAATAGATTCGACGAGTACTCATTTATAGTGACAATTCTACATATATAGTATGAACATTGCCTTGCATTAATTCTTGACAAATGAGTTTTCTTATAGCATGAATAAGTGACCTTACACTATTCTCTATAAGCTAATTATGGACTGACACCTGTTGAATCTAACAGATCCACTCAGCTGCTCTCTCGGAGTCTAAAGGTTTAGGGACTTTGCCCCAGAGGGTGTGGTGAACGTCTCTGTGGTGTTAACAAGGGAGAGACAGGCCACCCAGCGTGCGTCCCGGCAGGCATTCTGAAGCTTGGGTGACAATGAGTTTGATGGCAAGGCACACTGGGCTCTCGAATGCCATCAGGAATGTCTTCAGCCTGTTTGAAATGATAGTTATTTTTTATGTATGTGAAATATAATAGATTATGATAGAGCTTGTGTAGTTTTTTACTATTGTGTGATATTAAGTTTGTTGATACCAGGCATTTATTTAAAATGAGTGATGAAAGATAAAAAATTTTAAATTCCACAACGGGACACTTGGGACACTTTTTGATGTCGATTTATTCTGGGAAGCAATTGCATATTGCCAAACGATCACAAGCAAACAAACAGGGTAATCCAATAGCAATGCAGTCAAGTCACTAACCTGACAGTTTTACTACATTTCGTGTCATGTGATCAACTGAGTGCTGTAGTTAGGGCTGAAAAGCACCTTTCTTTAGCAGGGAAATCTCACCCAAGAGAGAACAGCCAGGTGTGGCAAAGCCAAGGGTCATGACTTTTTCAGGATAATGTTTATTTGCACAGGCTGTGGTGGAAGCATTACCCCACAGTTAGGCGATTAATTACCCAGTGTGCCTGTGCAAACATACCACATTGTTTTGGGCTGGGAGTTAATGGATTCTGGGTGGTGGGTGGGATGGTACTGGCTCTTTTAACCTTGCTCTCCACCTCTGTCACCTCAGAATTACTTGTCACACTTGTGTTAGGAACAATAAAGAAACATTTGTCAAAAAGAATTCTTATTCTATGGAAGAACCACTTTTGGTGCTCAAAAGAACCATTTTTTACATGAGATGTGTATTAGAAAAATTTTAACCTTTATGTCATGTAATGATCCCAAACCAATCAAAGGTATTTTCTTGAATTGTATGCCTGTGGGTAATTGTAATCCTTTATTTTTTTAGTGTCTAGATAAAGTTAAATAAAATGCAATAAAGGGAGGGATTTGTGCTCATCTGTGAGTTGGGAATGAAGAATGAAATTCGAGAGATGGTATTATCTTTGGAACCATCATAGGGAGGTCACTTGAGGTCATCAGTTATTATATATTATTTTTATTTATTTATTTTATTTTTTTTTGCAATGGTGACCAACAACAATACCCAACAATTTAATGAAATCTTTAGGTTCAGGAAGAAATTGCTTAATAGATCATTGAAATTAGGGCATATACTGCAAAATGTTTATTTGATTGTAGTTCTGAGTTAAAGAAAACCAGAGCTTCTTATCTTCCACACTATGTGTAATAGTGGATTTATAAGAATAAAACATAAAAATGTTAAAAATGCAGGAACGAGAGAAAGACAAAAAGTGAGGTTTTACACTTACTGACAGCCTAATATGTGTCTGTGTGTGTGTAGGTGTGTGTGTGTGTGTGTGTGTGTGTGTGTGTGTGTGTGTGTGTGTGTGTGTGTGTAAAATATGTATGTGCAACAAACCAACAATAACAGCTTAAATGGTTTCGAGAACAGGTAAGTACATCATTACAACTATATCTGTGGACTGTAGTGTTGCATTCTTAGCAAGCTTAGCACTAACAGTCTTTAATGCTTTATGTTCAGGTTGCCAGGGGCAGACAAATGTTACAAACCCAGAAGAAACACAGGGCACACCTGTTCCAAGCTCAATGTCCATCACGTCTGGAAATTCTAGTAAGAATTTTATAATCCAAAAATCACTATGTACTTCCTCCAGTCTGCTAGCTATTGTGTCTTCTATTTAGTTGCACTTTTTCTTGTGTTGACTATTGTCTGATTATTACTCATTGACTATAGTGCATCAGGAATAATTTTATAGCTAACCTACAATTTATGTCATTACTGCTAGATATTGTATGCTACTGTAGTTTCCATATTTTACTGGTTATTGTGTTGTTTTTACAGAGACAGGTAAAAAAGATTATTTTATTAACACTTCATTCACAAGGCAGTCCCTTCAAAATGTCCTAAATTAATTTTATTATAATTTCTTTTACAACATTTGAAAAACCCAGCTGCCCTTTATAAAGTATGAACATTTCATGACAAATTAATCAATAGAAATGACTTGGATTTAATTATTTTTACATTAACATACAGTACATTATGATTAATGTTGCACTATAACACTATTCTTGCTTCCTAATTCTATAAAATAATATTTTAGAACTCATGTTAGGACAGTGGTGACACACAGCATATGAATATATTGATAAAGATAAGTCAAATGGATTGTCCTCTTTGCTACTACTTGATCATTTTGTCTTTGAATGAATGAAAGAGTGAATGAATGAGTGAATATTGTTTTATTATACTACAGGTGAGTTACAGCCCTAATGCTCTTTGGTCATTTCTACTTTTATTTCCACTGTTTACAGATGCTGATTCCTCAGATATCTCTACTGCACCCCAGAACACCAAAGCATCAGTCACCGAAGAGCAAGATTCAAATATAGCTACTTACCAGACCGTTTCAACAGCACCCTCTTCACAAAGCTTTGAAAGGTTCACTGTGGTAGAAACACCTGAAGAGATTCTGAACCGAATAAACATTCACTTTGACACATCTGACTCTGTGAGCACCACTCAGCCTCCTAAAATAGTGAGTGATTCTGACCTGCACAGAGAACATTGTATCACTGCATCATTTCAATGGAACATGAACATTCATTTCAGCCTAAACAATTACTATTGAATAAGCCATGTGTTTTGTTTGTAATATTATAATGTCATCTTTACTCTTTATATTTATTTATATTTTAGGAAGTGATGTGTGTGAAAAAAGAGGATGTAAACAACAGGGAGGCAGTGGCTGTTGAGTTGGAGGCTCCATCAAGTTGTGTGAGTATGGCATGGCCAAATTATCTGCTGCTCGGGTCCTCACCCGTGCAAAATATATTGCTCACATCATCCCCATGCTTTCCAACAACACTGGTTATAGTCATTTAGTTTAAAATATTGCTCCTTACCTTCACAGCTCTCCATAATCTTGCTCCTTCCTACCTCTTTGATCTTCTCATGCTCAACACCACTGCTTGCTCTCTCTAGCAGCAGTAGTCTTCTGTCTGTCCCTCGCACAAGACTTTACAATATTGGAGGCAGGTCCTTCAGTGCCATAGCCCCCAAACTTTAGAATGGTTATTGTCAGTCTCACTGTGATTGTTCTTCCCTTTGTACCTAGAACTAAAGGCTTACATTTTCAAAGATTACTTTACTACTTTCCATTCCATTCAGTGATTCTCCTCACATTGGCTGTGTTAAGCAACCTTGGGATTGTGAAAGATCCTATATAAATTCAGCTTATTGTTATTATTATCATTACAACCTGGGAGCCAATACTTGACACTGTAATATGTAGCACTTTGTATTTGTCAAGTGAACAACGATTTTTTAAAAGGACAATGGAAGATAAGCAAACAAATCATACCTAATCTGTAGAGTAATCAGATTTCTAGAGTAATACGATTCTAAAAGACTAAAAACAGTACAAGTTAAAGTTAAAGCATTGGCCGTGTCATCTAAAGTTTATTAGTCCGGTCACTGGTGATGTTATAGCAATCCATGTCAAGTGAAGGCATTTCATATGAAGCATGAATTCTAGTGCTGGCAGCGTGGTGTGATTGGGGGAACCCCAGCTGCGTAGTTTGTGTGTAGATGTGTTCAGAATTATGCAAAGAGCTCTAGAATATTGATTTTGAGCATAAACTGTAAGAAATTATCATATATATCATATATTTATATATATATATATATATATATATATATTATTTAATTTATTTAAGATATGCT